>JASDFA010000008.1:29295000-29895000 GCA_035772735.1 Datura wrightii
TATTTATTCTTAATGGTTATCCAATTCAGTTGCCTATAATCAATGCACGTTCTTAATGATCCATCTTTCTTCCGCATGAAAACACTGGTGCACCCCACGATGACACTCTAGGCCAGATAAAACCCTTCTCAAGAAAATCCTTCAATTGCTCCTTTAATTATTTTAGCTCTATTGAGGCCATTCTGTATGGAGGTATGGACATTGGCGGAGTGCCTAGAAGTAAATAAATAGCAAAGTTTATCTCCCTTTCATGAGCGATTCCAGGAAAATCCTCTAGAAAAACTTCTGCGAACTTTTTTACGATAGGAATTAACTAGAGAGGTCCAGGTTCACATTCCAAATCTCTTTCCCAAACTAAGTGAGAAATACAACCCTTGCATATCAACTTTTGAGCCTTCATGTATGAAATAAATTTTTACCTTTGGATGTAGTGGCATTACCTTACCACTCCGAACTGGTTCGCTGGGGAAATGGAATTTACTAACTTTGGTCCTGCAATCCACATTAGCATAACACCCTACCAACCAATGCTTTCCTATAATGACATCAAAATCAACCATTTCAAGCTCAATTAAATTAGTTAGAGTTAGTTTATCACATACCAATACTACACAATTACAGTAAACCCGTCTAGCTAACACATATTTGCTAATTGGCTAGAAATAGTAAATGGTCTAAACAATACTTCAGGAACCATCTCAACTGACTCGCAACTAATGGTGTGACATAAGAAAGTGTAGAACCAGGATCAAGTAAGGCATATATCGCATGAGTATGAATAATCAAAGTACATTTAAATAAGTTAGGTGATGCCTCCTGGCCCTGTCGATCACCCAAAGCATAATATCAGTTTTGGGTATCCTCAGAAGCAGAAGACTCTCTCCATCTTCATTTTCCATGGCATTCTACAAACTATGGATCAGGTTTGAGTGGTCGAACCAACGATGACGAAGCAACTATTGATCTTATCTGGTTGTACCAGGTCTGCTGTAGCCCTATCTTGACATTCCTTCATAAAGTGCCCTAGCTGCCCAGAATGATAACATACATTTTTCCCCTGACAGCACGAACCTAAGTGGTACCTCCTACACTGAGTACAAGGAAACACTGATATTCTCCCCTACCCCACCTGCTCCTAACTCTGGGAGCTAAATAGTTATGGTCCCTTGTCTCTCCTCTTGGTCTGACAGACTGCCGAGATGACTAAGCCCTGGGTCCCTTTGTAAAGACCCATATCCTATCTCTCTTTCTTTGGTAATGTTGTCTCCGAGCATCCCATAACTGATGAGCCAAATCCTCTACCCTTTGGCAAAAAGCCTGAATCCATGAAATGACCATGTGCTTCTTAGTAGATACCCCCAAATAATCATAAGTTATATCATGCCCTAGCCCTCTCACAAACTGATAAACTCTATACTTTATCCTTTGAACCATTTGTAGAGCATACTTGGACGAAGAATTAAACCAATGTTTATACTCGGGCATGCTCATACTACGTTGCTCCAGGTGCAAAAACTGCTCAGCTCAAACCTGTCAAAACCTTCAGGGTAGATACTGGTGCGTAAAGGCCTATATCCCTGCTCTAGGTGAAAAAACTACTCAGCTCGAATCAGTCAAAGCTCCCAAGGTAGATAATGGTGCATAAAGCCTTTGAGAACTCTGCCCACTCAGCTGGAGGTGCATCGAATCCTCTTGATTGAACCCAATCCTCATACCATAATATAGCCACATCACGTAGTCTGAAGGTTGCTAACTCTACTCTCTCAATGTTTTATCCTGCATCACCTTCAATACCCTATATATCTGATCAATGAAGTCTTGAGGATTCTTATGTGGGTCTGATCCAGTAAATATGGAGGGAGGGCTCAAGCTCAAGAACTCACGAGCTCTTGAACTCTTGGTTGCCTGACCTTTATGCTCCTCTATCGCCTCCAACCACTGATCCTAACCTGCGGCTATACAATCCATCAGTTGAAAAACTCCCTCCAAACCCTATCCCTCCAGACCAAAGGGGTTCTATAGGTTCTAGAGGGTCTACCGCTCTATCACCCTTATGTATCTCCTGGGCGAGAGGAACTGGAGGTTTATCTACAGTGACCCTAATTGGGGCTGGAGGAACTATAGTATCTGGGGTAGGAAACTCACCCTGAGCCTCTGATCTATCTCCTGATCTTCTGGAGGGAAACTTGCACCCTATCCTGTGGTTGTACCGATCAACCGTGAAGTCATCTTCCTCATAATTGAAATACTCTGAAACAATAGCATGATTTAGATATCGCAATACTTATGACTTCACTCTAAAGCACGAACTCTTAGTAAAAAGAAGTGAAACAACTCCTGAATGCCCTGTAGCCTCCTAATTAAAAGTATGGTGCACAACATGCCCATATGCAGGACCCTATTAGACACCGCTTTCTGGACTCCCTCGGATAGGAATTCGCTCTTATACCAACTTTGTCAAACTAAAAAATTGGGGGAGTGCACTACTAGCTCTCGACTTAGAAGTGATCGAGAAATTAGATATATACTATTTATAACTATAGGAAAAATACAAATATATCCAAAATACTGGGGGACAGAAAAAAGATTGGAGCCAACTAAGAATCTGGAAATTAATGTCGGAGCTAAATGTAACATATTATATGAATATAACCAAGTAGGCACATCTTCAAGTCACAACATCTTAAAAATAAGTTGTACGGTCTGTAATCAAATCCTAAGTCAACTAAATTAAGCAAGTACTGCCCTACTGATAATGTCCAAACTACACTTTTCTTTAGGAAGGAGCATAAATGGTCGTTGTATCAAAACAAATAACCCGACGGGTGTCGGGATCGAATCCCACAAGGAATGTCTTCTGATCACACAATATCCTTCTATTAAATTGAACTAGTTCACATCAATGTTGTAAGGCAATTAAGAGAAAATTGGGGGAATCACGATTTATAAAATAAAATATGAATTTGCACACTAAAAAAGGGCAAAGTATAGAAAAGACTAATGAAGCGACTACTAGGGGTGTCATATTGATAAGGGCTTCAATGGTTTGGAACTGTTAATTGCTCCTATCTTTACTGAACCATATGATTACCTGTGGATTTGGCGACATCTTATGTTTCTCAACTAATTAGATGTCTTATACTTCGAGTTTTTTTAAATCCCAAGGTTCCTCTTCACAATAACCACCTAAACTTGGGTATGAATTCACTATTTCTAGCTTCAATCCTTAATGGATGTGTAATAATGGGTTTTGGCTTTGTCTAGCCAACCCCACATAATTAGCACCCAAATACCCATTAGTGCTTCCTCACCCATAACTTAATTTTCTTTTTCAAGCAAAAATAAAGAAAGAAAATGCAACCCACATTTGCAACCGTGAGTTTCCAATTTAAAATTTAGAGGAAACATTAAAATTATACTAATTGAGTAAAGCTAAATTTAAATACATAATATCCAACCCAAATCAAATCCAATCATTCACACACCCCAAGTAAAAACTTTAGCTACTCATGTAAGTAAAGTAAGATATTGTATTCAACAACAATTCAATATCCATTCACAAACTTGAGTAAGAGAAATTCAAGCAAGGTCTAAACTCCAATGGAGTTTTCTACCTTCTCAATGAAGAAGATGACTCTTTCTCTTTCTAGTTCACTCTACTTTCTATACAAACCAAAAGCAAATGAATAATCAATACTTTCTAATATGGAATATATAGTTCTTTTATGAGAGGTACAAAAATAGGGTATAGATCTGCTCTCCTTTTTTCGTGTTTGATGTTTTCACCCCTGACTGATGAGTGTCACTTGCGATTCACCAGCAGTGTGCCGATGCTTGTTCGCGAAACACCGGTCAGTTCTTGCTGAAGGATAGTGAGATTTTGGATGCTTCAATGCTGGCACTAGCAGTTCGCCAGTACTGATCCATAGACTGCCATGTCATGACCCAGACGGAGGTTCGTACAATAACACGAGACAAGGAGCCCCCAGAGACTCTAAGTCGATCCATGGCATGAACATACATCTAAGTCAATTAATAAACCTGAAGAATCAACACAATAATCTTAGCAGAAGTTTGAAATAAACATAACGTCAGAATACACAATCTGAAGCTGAATACAACCTTTTTGTTTGAAAAGCCTCTAAACATGATGAGTTGATGGGACAAGACCCCAACTAACTCGAAATAACTAAAAACTGAAAATACATAGAGAAATCTGGATAAGCATGGTCCAAGAGAGATGAGGACTCACCAACAAGTGTAAGATGCTAACTCTGAAGACTAGCTATGAACGAGGCTGAGTTTGAGTGACAGGTCCTGTATCATGAAATTGTACAACATAAAGTATGCGGTTAGTATGTGGATTATACTGAGTATGCAAGGTAAGTAGAACCGCTTAGATAAGTAAAATCAACGCATAATGTAAAACATAAACAATAAGAATCTGAGAGTAGGGCTTGCATGCATTCTTTCTGAAATCATGATCTCATCATAGTATTTCTATAACATAAAAACTGAATCGATTGACTCAAAGCTAAAATCTGATAGTCATGAGTAAAACTGAACATTGAGTCAAACCCACTTTACAACTTATATAGATGTATAAATCTCATGAATGATGAACATGCATAACTAAAATTATGAGGAATAATGAGAGATTCGTCTCTTAACCGACATACCACGATAGAGCTTACGTGATCTCAACTATCACACTCAAGTGGGAAGAGCCGTCCAAAGCCTTGCAAGGGCTAGGGACGATACCATGATATTAATATCAAGCTCGTGGCCCGATAAGGCAGGGGATAACTCACAAGAGAGGTCCCGAAGTAATATTTAAGTATAAACCTAAATTGCCACATAGTTCTGAGGCATAGGGTAATCGACCCTTAGCCTACTCGGTGCTAGACACTACTCCTAAAAACATGCATATGCCCTCCATCATTTTTGAACGAAGCTCAACATCGTCTATTGACGAAGCTCAATAATCAAATGTATCTCAAATATGAAATCATGCATATGAGAAACTTTAATTCAAACCATACCACAAGCTAAAGAATAATTAGGAGTCTTTTCTCCAAAACCATGTGGTAATCTTAATTCGGGGAATCATAAATCATACTTGAACATGTGGACATTTCGCAATACTTTCATATGCTATAAAATATTCATATCACATCGAAAACATGATTATAAACATGAGTATCTTGAAGACATGCTTTTCATTATAATATCTCATTATAATCATACATTCATCACAAATCTCATATTTCATGAACTTCTCATCAATGAACTTTTTAATTCATAGAACTTGAAACATGATTTTAATTGAATATAATATAAAACTTGCCCATGAATTGTAATTCAGTAGTAGAAACATATTTAGATCATACCCATGTGGAGAATTAGGAATTTCATGGATTGGGTTAAAACCCCATAGTATTGACATAGAAAATTCATGATTTAGAGAGGGATTGGGCATGGGTGTGAAAGGATTCACCCATTCATAACCATGTATACCTAATTGTAGTTGATTCTTACACTTCTTTGATTGCCCAAGAGGAACTGAAGAGAATTTGAAGAAGAACAAGCTTGATCACCCCCTCTAACCTTCTATCTTTGCATGCATGAAAGAAAATGGCCAAAAATAAACTTAACCCTCTTAAAAGACATCATTCATAACTTAAAACTATGTAGTTTAGGCCTTAGGATCTTAGGAATTATGGAAAATCCCTTACTAAATTCGCAGAAAATAACTACCAGTCAGTCCCCACGAGGGACATGACAACTCGTTACCTCTGGCCACGACTTGTGGCATTGTCCGTCAAGTACACTGTTTATCAGGTCATCTGGGCTTGTCACGGGTGACTCAATGATTCATTATTCGTGCACGACTCATGGTCACCACTCGTCACATACACTGCCTAGGATTTTATTTTGCTTCACCATGATGCTCACAACCCTCCCCAAGAATTGTGGTGACTAAACCATGAATCGTGGGGTCCTTTTGTTAGGTACACTACCTTCTTCCTTTTCCTTCTCAATCATCACTTCCCACGACTGACCTAACGAGTCGTGGGGCCTGACCACGACTCGTGGTCACGTCTGTGGGGATACAAAGTCCAAAATTTCGACTCACCTTGTAAGCGTCACCACGAGTCACATCACAACTCATGGTCTGCATCCACAGGTCACCTCACGATCCATTCTGTCTTGATGCCAGTTCTAAATTTTTTTCTCGAAACTCCCAGGTCTGATCTTTGGGCTTCCGGGGTATTACAATATCCTCCCCATGGGAACATTCATCCTTAAATGTTTGAAAACATACAAAAAAGCAGAGAATGCAATGATCATACTCAAATACTGATCATTTAAGCTCAAAACTGACAAAATGACTATCTCCGATTCACTACATAGCTGAACTGAATTCACAAATCATACATATATCTATATACATAAAGGAAGCTTGGGCACATGAACTTAACATGAAAACTAAATAGAGGTTGAGAATAAAATTGATACCCCAAGCGAGAACTAAGCCGATAGAGAATGAATATGTGTATCTAGCCATCATATCCGCTTCGGCTTCCCACGTAGCTCCCTCAACATGTTGATTCCTCTATAAAACTTTCACTGAAGCTATTTCCTTGTTCCTTCGCCTTCGAACTTGATGATTTGGTATTTCCACTGGAACCTCCTCATAACTGAGGTTGTCTTTCACATCAACACTATCCATAGGGACAACTAGAGCTGGATCACCCAAACACATCTTTAAGAGCGATACAGGGAAAACAGGATGCACAGAAGCTAATTTTGAAGGTAACTCCAATTCCTATGCCACCTTGTCAACCCGTTTCACAATTTGGTAGGGGCCAACATAACGAGGGTTGAGTTTCCTTTCTTTCCAAACCACATCACTCCCTTTATGGGAGACACCTTCAAAAACACCCAATCATCCACCTCGAACTCAAGCTCCCTCTTCCTCACATCAGCATAGAACTTTTGGTTACTTTGAGCTATTTTCAACCTGTCCCATATGAGCTGAACCTTTTCCATGGCATCATGGACTGAATCTGGTCCTATCATCGTAGCTTCACCAACTTCTAACCAACCAATAGGCGATCTACATCTCCGCCATAGAGAGCCTCAAACAGAACCATCTGAATACTTGAATGGTAGCTGTTGTTGTATGCAAACTCGATAAGAGGCAAATGATTATCCCAACTACCTTTAAAGTCAATAATGAATGCTCTCAAAAGAGAGAGGTAAATTAAGTACCTCTATATGATGTGATGGACAAGGTCACTCCATTCAATAAAACCAGCTCCCGGATATATAGTTTGGCATAGTCCTCCGCTGAATCCGTTATTTTGACCGGTACAAAATGAGTGGCCTTGGTCAACCTGTCTACCATAACCCAAATGAAGTCATATTGTTGACAAGTGCGAGGCAACCCTATGATGAAGTCCATGTTTAGTTCTTACCATTTCTAAGTAGGAATACTTATATCCTGAAGCACACCTCCTGGTCTCTGATGCTTGACCTTTACTTGCTGACAGTTTGGGCACTTAGCTACAAATTCTGCGATGTCCTTCTTGATGCCATTGCACCAATAGACTTCCCTTAAGTCATGATACATCTTGGTGGCACCTAGATAGATAGAATACCTAGATCCATGAGCCTCGTGCAACATCCAGTTTCTCAAATCATCAACATCTAGAACACATAAGCGACCCTAGAACCAAAGCACACCATCTCCCCCTTGGAGAAGACCTCTACCTTCTGATTCTTAACGGCTTCCTTCAACTTTACCAAAATGGGTCCTCATTTTGTCTAGATTTTACATCAGTCACCCATGATGATTATGATACGTTCTAAACAATAACACCGCCATCGGTCCAGTCAACCAACCTAACTCCCAACCTTGCAAGTCGATGCACATCCTTCACCAGCTCCTTCTTCCCCTCACTCACATGAGATACACTCTCCATAGAGAGTCTACTAAGTGCGTCTGCTACTACATTGCCCTTACCCGGGTTGTAAAGGACACTCATATCACAGTCCTTGAGTAGCTCAAACCACCTCCTTTTCGAAAGATTGAGATCCTTCTGTGTAAACACATATTGTAAACTTTTATGGTTCATAAACACATCCACATGAACCCAGTACAAATAATGTCTCCATATCTTCAATGTGAATACAACCGGGGCCAATTCAAGGTCATAGGTTGGGTAATTCTTATCATGAACTTTTAGCTTTCCAGTGGTGTCACACCCCGCCTTGGGGGGTATGACTGGCACCTGGTGCCCTACTAGGACCTGTACTGCTGGACTGCTAAGCCTGGGCACATCTGGTGCCTGGCTGGCTCTAACTCACATTCCTGGAAAAAAAGGGCTATATAACGGCTGTAAACACAGCCCTCGGCCCATTGGCCTATGGCCTCTTGTACCTGTACTAACAGCTGACCAGAAACATGTCAATATAGGGAAGCCTATGCGGGCCGACAAGGCCACCATGCTGTCTAGTTATCTATAACTCAACCATGAAGTACTGGATAACTACGTGACCGGCAAGGTCACCACTACTGATGAACTAGGACCCCACACGGCCAATATAAAGGAACCACAAGTTCTAACAGCTATACAACTGCACGGCCTCACACGACTGGCTCATCTGACCACAGGGAAATATACAGACTACAAGCCTCTAAGAATAACAATAGAAATGATCGGGACAGGGCCCTGACCTACCCGCACTATACAACAAAAGAAAATTAAATACACCTTTGGAATTCAGTCTACGGATTACAGGAGCTGAATACTCGATCGCTGACAGAAATCACGTGGTATCGCCTGCTCGTCTATGAGTACCTGCAGGCAAGTAATGCAGCACCCCACCGGGCGTCAGTACTTCTGGTACTGAGTATGTAAAACAATAACCGAAATAAATATCTGGAAACAACAATATAACTGATGAAACTGAAGTAGAAAGAAATAGATTAACTGTCTGATAATGTAAGCCATACCTTCTCTCAATTATACTAGAAGGAGTTGGAGTCATACCTGGAGACGTATCGTTCTACTGCTGATCTACTCGTATCTAACATAACATGGCATAACATAACATAACATAACCTAGCACACACAAACCTTACCCGGCCCCCATAAGCCGGGAGGTACAACCAGCACAGAATCTATACCCCTACCCCGGTAATCCCATCTCCTATAAGCCCTGGAAGCATCCTGCCGGTCCCCTGGGTATGCACTTGGGCTCGCTGAGCCCCTGACTATAACTGCATCTGAGTTCGGAGGACTCCTGAATCAACACCCCGGGCGTATCCGCTCGACGGGGGTGTATCAGGGCCGACCAAGGCACAATATGGGGAAAACTGGCATCCCATCTTCGTCCCCTGCGGGACGGCATGCCACTCCATAGAGCAACGTATCCTCGTCCTCTGGCAGACGAGTCAATACAGCTATTAACCCTGGGCGGTCATGGATGCTAGGTGATCCAACCCTAAGATAATACAATGGTCTCAACTAGTAATACTATCTGCATATACCACATACTTGAAGCTAATGATAATAAAGTGTTTGTACATACTGCATGCTGAACTAGCGATAGTGATATGTACGTATTTAATACATGCTGAGACTGATCTTAGTATATACATATATAAATATAATCTTCTGCCATACTGTACTGAGTCTAATGCTGAACATGATATAGTGTTTCTGCTGAAAAATATGTTGTATACTGAGTTTCTATAGTATCATGGTTTACTATTCCTAACATGCTTTCCAACTTCATTTTAACCTATCATTCTATTTCTGAGATGTCTTACAAATATTACATCGCTTTACAGGGTTTCAACTAAATACAATGATATCCTAACATTCTGTGTCACATCACATACTGAGCATGTTGTGCAGTTCTTAACACTTATATTAGAATCTATATCGTGCTAGCAAGTATCGCGTTGATCATAGCATAATGTTTCTAGTATCGTACCATCATTCATAGTAAACGTCAAACATGGCTTCTGAATATTCTACTGGCCTTTAAATTACTGTACTGTACCAAGATTACTAACTTGCCGAGGAAACTAACTTTACATACCTTATCCTCGAACTATCCGGCTGTCGGACAAGGCTCGGCTAGTGCTTCAACTATTTTCTCTCAACTGCATTCATAAATATGTCAATCAATACTAAATACATCTTTATTGTAAAGAGCAACGTCACTTTCGATTTAGTTTATAGCCTAAACTTAGGCTTATCGAAAGACGGTCGAAAACTCGCTATTTTTCAGCGGTCCAAAAGGGAGAAATATTCACTTCACAGCTAGGAACACATAGACACTAGTTTAGAGCAATTCCACTTACCTTAGCTCGGTAGCTCGACGATTCGTCGGTCGTATTTCACGAAACTGAATCTGTAGGAATGCTCTCTACTGCTAAATACCTCGGTATCTGAGGTTAATTTGAGTTTGGACAACGTTTAGCAGCATAATCGGACAAAAATTATATTATCTCGTCGTTCCTTTTTCCTTTTCTGCTGGTTTACTCTATTTTTTGGAAATTACATGGGTGATTAATGATTTACAACCAAAGTGGGGCTTTATATACTTGGGCCTGGACAAGGCCAATGTGTCACAGAGCCAACGCGGAGGCCTCACCTCCATGACACGCTGCCATCGCGGAGGGGTTCTGCCTCGGCTCCTTCCGCGATGGTTCGACAGGTTTCTCGTCCGATCTTTTCCCGGGCCTTTCTCTAGCACGTATGTCTTTCAAATATGCTTAACCAACGTGCGAATAGGTCATCTAGGTGCCGGGAATCCTATGGGGTATAACATTCTCCTCCCCCCCTTAAGAACATTCGTCCTCGAATGTATATTGCCATCTAGAGGACTACTTAACTTACTTGTTTAGAAAAATTTCGGCAGAGTTTACCCTGTAATAGGGACTATACCAAAAACCTAAAATGCAGAAAAGTCCAATATAGGTACTGTACACAATACTGTAGGATTCACTGGATGGCTACGTATCAATTTTCCTCATTTATACATATACAACCATAAGATACTACATAAGCAATAATACGGACATATCTATCGCCTAACTAGGCCTGGAATAGGTGAGGATATCTGGTCCTCATATCTTCCTCCGGTTCCTAAGTCATCTCCTCTCGGTTCCTGTTACGCCTCAATACCTTGATAGACGTAATATCTTTAGTCCTCAATCTGCGAATCTGTCTGTTTAAGATAGTTATTGGAACCTCTTCATTGGCCAGCTTTTTCATAATGTGGATATTCTGGACTGGGACTGCTCTGGAAGGGTCTCCTATACATTTCCTCAGCATAGATACATGAAAGACCGGATGAACGGATTCTAATTCTGGAGGCAAATTCAACTCATATGCTACTCGGCCTGTCCTTCGACGAATCCGATTAGGCCCAACAAACCTCGGGCTGAGCTTATCTTTCTTGACGGACCTTATTACCTCTTTCATTAGGGATACTTCAGAAATACCCAGTCATACACATCAACTCCAATTTTCTGCGCCACACATCTGCATATGATTTCTGGCGGCTCTGTGCAGTCAGTAAGCATTCTTCGGATAAGCTTTACCTTTTCCTTTGATTGCTGAACAATGTCTGGGCCAACCAACACTGACTCTCTAATTTCAAACACCGTTCGGCGATCTGCATTTTCGCTCGCATAATGCCTCAAAAGGCGCCATCTGGATGGCTGAATGATAGTTATTATTGTAGGCAAATTCAATTAACGGTAAATGCTCACTTTGGCTACTATCAAAATCTAGCACACACGCTCGCAACATGTCTTCGAGCGTCTGAATTGTGCGCTCAGCCTGCTCATCTGTCTGAGGGTGGGAAGCTGTGCTTAGATTAATCTACGTCCCCAGCACCTTCTGGAACAATTTCCAAAACCTAGGCGTGAACTATGCTCTTCTGTCTAAAATAACGGATACTAGCACTACATGCAATCTGACTATCTCTCGGATATACCACTCCGCATAATCTCCAGCCGAGAAAGTAGTTCTAACTGGCAAGGAATGAGCTGATTTAGTCAATCTGTCAACTATTACCCATATAGAGTCATGTCTGTGTCTGGCACGGGGTAACCCTTCCACAACATCCATATTCACCGCTTCCCATTTCCAGAGAGGCACAGCTATGTCCTGAGTTAACCCGCCTGGTTTCTGATGTTCTGCTTTCGTCTGTTGGTAGTTAGGACACTGGGCTACAAATTCAGCAATTTCTCTTTTCATACCTGGCCACCAGTAGTTTTCTTAGATATCATGGCACATTTTTGTCGCACTTGTGTAAAGAGAATAGCGGGCGTAATGCGCCTCGCTCATAAGCTGCTGGCGATGCCCCAAAATATCTGGAACACAAATGCGGCCTTTATATCGTAACACTTCATCCCCGGTTATCTGAAAATATGTCACCTCTCCTTACTGAACCTTGTGTTCAAGTTGAACCTGGCTAGGGTCTCCATACTGCCATTCCTTTACTTCCACCACTAACGACAACACTGCGACATTCTGTATTATCGCTCTTTTAAGGCATAAACTACTACAGCTAACTCCAGGTCATGGGTAAGATAATTCTTTTCACGTTTCTTCAACTTCCTGAAAGCATAAGCTATTACTTTATCATGCTGCATCAACCCTCTGTATCCCCTGGCGATACTAACACTGGAGCTGATGTTAACCTGGCTTTTAACTCTTGGAAGTTCTGCTCACACGCCTCAGTCTACTGGAACTTTGCTGCCTTCTGTGTCAATTTAGTCAGAGGTGCTACTAAGGTGGAAAATCCTTCCACAAACCCTCTGCAGTACCCGGCTAACCACAGGGACTGCGTACTTCGATCGGAGTGGTAGGTCTAGGCTATGTCTTCACTACTTCGATTTTCTGTGTATCTATCTATACACCAGCCTCCGACACAATGTGACCAAAAAGGCTAACAAACTCAACCAAAATTCACATTTACAAAAATTGACGTATAACTGACGGTCATACTAGTTTATTATACCGGAGAATCTGAAAAGTAATCTACCGGTATAGCTAGAGCTTATCTGGCCTTCTGGCCGCAAGCTAAGGCTACTTTGTTGCTAAGGTAACCTTGAACGGCTATCTGCACACCGTGTGCCTGTATCTGATCAGGGGGTCCTGATATTGACCATGACCTCTAATGATCTGGCTGCATAACCTTAAGTAACTGAATAGTCGGGTTGAATGACCCGAATGTGGCAGTAGTCTAACAATACTCTAACCGTTCTACTTGAGTGCTTATAGTTCATGCATAACTGCAGACTTGTGGGCATCTAATTGCTCTGTTATTTTGCTTAAACCACTGTAAGGCTGGGCTTAATCAAACTTACTCCCAGGCGATCAATCTCTGGATCTTCACGGGGAGTCTACTGATCCCCTGGTCTTAATAAACACTATGCTAGCAGGGTACTATCAATTTCTTATGCCTTGTGTGTATCCACTTGGATTTATACTGCTATTCTGGGGTATTCTCGGTCTTATGATCTATTCTGTAAATATTGGCCTTTTGCTAGGGCTCTGTATCTAAATATCTTACGAGAACCAGCTGAAGTACTAGTCTGTCGGTGACTACTGATGTAGACCCTTCCTTGGGGTACCCACGGGTATTCTGACTGGCACGGCCGGCTGTCTTATGGGGTGTTCCACATAATAACTGCTAGGTTGGTTAAGGCCGAGTCTCACCTACAAGACTGGAAAAATGACGTACGACCACTTAACATACTAGAACAATTCTGGTATTGCTAATTTCTAAAATTTGCCTATTCGGCCACTAATCCTGGTTCTAGCACATGCACTACTATTAGCAATCTTCAGGGATGCCTCCCTACTAATGCAGGCGCCAGCTAGTCATTAGACCATCTAATTGTGCTCTTATCATCTAGCCATCTGATTCAGGCCATTAACTCTGATAAGCTCCTAGAGCCTAGATCTGGCAACAACACATAAGTCTATTAACTTAATAACTGAGAACTGAGATAGTTTCTATGACTTCATACGTGACTCACACTTAATCTTCCCTTTCTCTTCTCCTTTCCCTTTACCCTTTCTTCTCTCCTCCCTTTTGGCAAGGGGGGGGGGGTCCTGCAATGCAATCTGTACATGTTTTCTATTGCTAATCAGCATCTGTGATTGTACCCCTTATAGGCAGCTACTCACAGCATATCTATTATCTGTATATATATATATATATATAGCTATGCAATATGTACTGAGTTCTGCGGTAATACATAATCTCTGACATGCTCTGCTGAGTCTCATATTGTACATGATACACCGCTTCTACGGCCTAATAATATCTCCTGCCCTGACTTATCATTTCATTGCATTGTCACCCCATTCTGAAAGTAACAAACATAAATACTTTAGTTCTTGTCTACTGTTTAAAATTCTGCCACTCTTGTGGTGTGGGGTCGACGTACGAATCTTGTAGCCTTACTAGGCATATATTGAAAGCCCATGACTGTCTACTGGGCCTTATCTCTAGGCTACACTAGATTAGAATTGTTGTATCGGTAACTTGTAAACTTTTCCATAGCGGACATACTGCGGTATTCTGAACCGCAATCTTACTGTCAGCCCGAGGCTTAATCCTTAATACAATATTTTATCAATCCGGGGGTAATTCTAATTTCCCCACAAGATTTGACATTCCTGCTTCTTTCCCTCATCTTACTTAAGCTGAACTCTGGGGTTCAAGGTACCTGCTCTTCATTGTTAACAAGATTGTTGGTCATGTATCAGTTCATACTTCCCCTGACTTGCAGTCAGACCTATCTGATTCACATGACCCCTCACCTTTTCGATATCATAACCGGATCATAACTACAATCTTACAGGTATGTCTTGCTATCTGTTAACATACGTGGCGGACTTGGCCTTTTTCTGACTCGAACTTGACTATTACCCGTCATTCATCACTAACAGGTCTTTTACCCCTGCTTCGGGTAAGCTAACGGTCTTACTTTCTCTACTGGCTTATTATCATAAGGGTCTGCACAACTTACGAAATCATAGGGGCTCTTTATACTTTCTAATACTTACTAGGATCAATCAGCCCATCTTTACTTACCGCTGGATTTGGCAACCCCATCTCAAGTCTTATGCCCCTTTACTATACTGGCATCAAAATCAAGAGATAGGAATAGCCCTTTTCTTATTGCAACAAATAAAAGCATTTAACTGTACCATATCCAAAAAGATGTATTTGGGATTCTTACATTTCCCTCTCTTTCTTATACTTACCTGGTGGCCTGACCTTGTCTGTAATCTTAATCAGATCTTATATAGCTAATAAATAAATCAACTCGTATGTACATTACACTCCTGACTTCCTATTCTGATGTTATCAACGTATACTGGGGATAGTACCGATAAAGGTATCATGCTGGGAGGTCTCGGGTACCTCCTCCTGCTGCTGTAGTTATCATGTAACTGGCTGATGCCTTCTTCTGTTGCTATATTTGATCTTCTGCCTGTAATAGGGTAATGCTGATCTGCCTTTGTATCAGTAATCAAAGAATACGGTAAGTTTTTAGAGACTCCACCCTATACTGTACCGCTCTAAAGCATGACTGACTGAGAAGGAAGGGTAACCATCCTATCATGCCTCGCAGCCTCTTGCCTATAATATGTGGTGCACAACACATCCATAGACAAGACTATACTTAGCACGGCTTGCAGACTCCCTGGGACACGACCTGCTCTGATACCAAGTTTGTCACACCCTGCCTTGGGGGGTATGACTGGCACCTGGTGCCCTACTAGGACCTGTACTGTTGGACAGCTAAGCCTGACAGAAATCACGTGGTATCGCCTGCTCGTCTATGAGTACCGGCAGGCAAGTAATGCAGCGCCCCACCGGGCGTCAGTACCGCTGGTACTGAGTATGTAAAGCAATAACTAAAAGAAATATCTGAAAACAACAATATAACTGATGAAACTGAAGTAGAAAGAAATAGATTAACTGTCTGATAATGTAAGCCATACCTTCTCTCAATTATACTGGAAGGAGTAGGAGTCATACCTGGAGACGTATCGTTCTACTGCTGATCTACTCGTATATAACATAACATGGCATAACATAACATAACATAACCTAGCACACACAAACCTTACCCGGCCCCCATAAGCCGGGAGGTACAACCAGCACAGAATCTATACCCCTACCCCGGTCATCCCATCTCCTATAAGCCCTGTAAGCATCCTGCCAGTCCCCTAGGTATGCACTTGGGCTCGCTGAGCCCCTGACTATAACTGCATCTGAGTCCGGAGGACTCCTGAATCAACACCCCGGGCGTATCCGCTCGACGGGGGTGTATAAGGGCCGACCAAGGCATAATATGGGGAAAACTGGCATCCCATCTTCGTCCCCTGCGGGACGGCATGCCACTCTGTAGAGCGACGTATCCTCGTCCTCTGGCGGACGAGTTGATACAACTATTAACCCTGGGCGGTCATGGATGCTAGGCGATCCAACTCCAAGACAATACAGTGGTCTCAACTAGTAATACTATCTGCATATACCACATACTGAAGCTAATGATAATAAAGTGTTTGTACATACTGCATGCGAACTAGCGATAGTGATATGTATGTATTTAAGACATGCTGAGACTGATCTTAGTATATATATATAAATATAATCTTCTGCCATACTGTACTGAGTCTAATGCTGAACATGATATAGTGTTTCTGATGAAAACTATGTTGTATACTGAGCTTCTATAGTAACATGGTTTACTATTCCTAACATGCTTTCCAACTTCATTTTAACCTATCATTCTATTTCTGAGTTGTCTTACAGATATTACATCGCTTTACTGGGTTTCAACTAAATACAATGATATCCTAACATTCTGTGTCACATCACATACTGAGCATGCTGTGCAGTTCTTAACACTTATATTAGAATCTATATCGTGCTAGCAAGTCTCGCGATGATCATAACATAATGTTTCTAGTATCGTACCATCATTCATAGTAAACGTCAAACATGGCTTCAGAATATTCTACTGGCCTATAAATTACTGTACTGTACCAAGATTACTAACTTGCCGAGGAAACTAACTTTACATACCTTATCCTCGAACTATCCGGCTGTCGGACGAGGCTCGGCCAGTGCTTCAACTATTTTCTCTCAACTACATTCATAAATATGTCAATCGATACTAAATACATCTTTATTGTAAAGAGCAACGTCACTTTCGATTTAGTTTATAGACTAAACATAGGCTTATCGAAAGACAGTCGAAAACTCGGTATTTTTCAGCGGTCCAGAAGGGAGAAATATTCACTTCACAGCTAGGAACACATAGACACTAGTTTAGAGCAATTCCACTTACCATAGCTCGGTAGCTCGATGATTCGTCGGTCGTATTTCACGAAACTAAATCCGTAGGAATGCTCTCTGCTACTAAATACCTCGGTATCTGAGGTTAATTTGAGTTTGGACAACGTTTAGCAGCGTAATCGGACGAAAATTATATTATCTCTTCGTTCCTTTTTCCTTTTCTGCTGGTTTGCTCTATTTTCTGGAAATTACATTGGTGATTAATGATTTAAAACCGAAGTGGGGCTTTATATACTTGGGCCTGGACAAGGCCAACGTGTCACGGAGCCAACGCGGAGGCCTCACCTCCGTGACACCCTGCCATCGCGGAGGGGTTCTGCCTCGGCTCCTTCCGCGATGGTTCGACAGGTTTCTCGTCCGATCTTTTCCCGGGCCTTTCTCTAGCACGTATGGCCTTCAAATATGCTTAACCAACGTGCGAATAGGTCATCTAGGTGTCGGAAATCCTACGGGGTATAACAAGAGGCATATGCTATAACCTTCCCCTGCTGCATCAACACACACCCACGTTCAATCATTGACGCATTAAAATACACCATGAACCTATTGGTACCCTCGGGTAGGGTCAACAATGGTGTTGAGGTAAGTCGAGCCTTCAACTCTTGAAAGCTCTTCTCACAAGCCTCTAACCATTGGAAAGTTCGACATACAATTGGCTATCCTTGAGAGTCTGTAGCACCGCCCTTAAATGAGTGACATGCTCCTCCTCGCTTTGAGATTGTATCAAGATGTCGTCAATAAACACAATCATGAACATATCTAGGTATGGCTTGAACACCCTATTCGTCAAGTCCATAAAAGCTGCAGGAGAATTCGTTAGTCCAAAAGACATAACTGCAAACTCATAATGACCGTACCGCGTCCTGAAGGCTGTCCTGCGGATATCACTCTCCCGAAATCTGAGCTAATGGTACTCAGATCTGAGATCTATCTTCAAAAAGCACTAGGCACCCTGAAGCTGGTAAAATAAATCATCAATCCTGGGTAGAGGATACCTGTTCTTGACAGCGACTTTGTTCAATTGTCAATAGTCAATAAACATACGAAGAAAACTATCCTTCTTTCAGATAAAGAAAATCGATACACCCCATGGGGACTTGCTTTGTCGAATGAACCCTTATCTAACAGGTTTTTCAACTGTTCTTTCAACTCCTTTAGCTCTACTGGAGCCATTCTATAGGGAGGAATAGATATAGGGTGCATGTCGGGGAGAAGGTCGATACAAAAAATCAATCTCCCGCATGGGAGGAATTCCTGATAAATTATTTGGGAAGACTTATAGATACTCACATACTATTGGAACTGATTAGATAGTCTGTGTCGCAGACTCAACATTCTTAACCCTAACTAGATGGTACACACAACTCTTAGAAATTACCTTTCTAGCCTAAAGGTAGGAAATGAAATGACCTACATGCACAACTGAACTACCCTTCCACTCTAAGACTGGCTCTCCCGAAAATCTGAACTCTACTGCCTAGATCCTATAATTAACCGAGGCATAACATGAAAATATCTAAGCCATGCCAAGAATAACATCAAATTCGGTCATGGCTAACTCTATCAAATCTGCTGAGGTGACTTTCTGAAGGACTGGGAATTGGAAACCTCTATACACCCTCTAGCTATCACTGATCACCTACTGGAGTAGAGACTGAGAAGGGTTTTCATAAGACTTCGGGACTGACTCTGAAGCTACTACCCACATAAGGTGTCTTAAAAGAAAAGGTAGCCCTCGAATCTAATAAAGACTAAACATCATGATGGAAAAATCACAAAATACCAATGACCACATCCGGGGAGACTTCCTGCTCCTGGCGGGATGCTAATGCATAGAATGTGTTTTGGCGCCGACCGCCACTTGTGCTAGTAGATGCCCCCTGATGTTTTGAGCATGCGAGAGAGTCTGTTGTACTAGAAGATGGGCCTCGACCCCCATCATGATCCTGTCTCGCTGCTGGGCAATCTCTAACTAGGTTTCTGGGCCTGTACCTGCCAAGCACTGGCCTATGTGCCCCCGACCACATATGTTGCAAGCCGGGATGTTACAATCTGTGGGTCTGCTACTCTGACCCCTAGAGCCTGATGCTCTCCCCGTCTAATCGTGCCTAGGCCTGGATGGAACACTCAATGCTGAAGATGCAGGGGTTGAAGATCTCTGGTGGGTCTGCTGTCGGTGCCCACCACCTGACCTCGGCTCTGAGAATCTGTGACTATCAGTCCTATCCCTCTTGGCCTCCCTCTCTCTCATGTGCGCCACCTCCATTTGTTGAGCATACAAAACTATCCGATAGAAATCCATATCCCGGTGGAGCATAGAGGTCCTGCAATTCTTCTTCAAATAGCCCGCTGCACCATGAACAAATCTGCTCACCCACGCCCTCTGATCAGCCACTAACTCTGGGGCATACTTCGATAAGTGAGTGAACTCAAGGGAATACTCATGAACCGTCATCCTCCCTAACTTAAAATTCACGAACTTGACTGCCTTCAGCTCCCTCATCTCACGAGGGAAGAACTGATCTAGGAAGGCAACATGGAACTCCTCCCAAGTGACAGGGCCTGCTCCGGTGCCCTTACTATCTTTTCATTAATGAAACCAGATGTGTGTGACTCCTTTTAGCTTATACGAGGCCAAATCTGCGCACTCAACTCCATTCACCCCCACGACTTGGGAGATCTTCACAATCTCATTAATGAACTCATGCAGGTCCTCATCTACCTTTGATCCAAGGAACTCTGGTGGGTGCATTCTCAAGAAATCCCTGACTTGAGCCGCTGTTGCATTGCCATTTCGCAGGACATGCACAACTTCTTGCTGATTGACCTGAGCGGTCAAGGCCTGCACGGGCATTCGAATGGCTAGCCGAAACTCAGCATGGGCAACCGGCTCCGGTGCCTGGTGCTCCTAAACTGGTGGGGCCTGCTGGTGCCCGTTTCCATTGCCATCCTCATGGCCTTCTCCATTCCCATTCCTCCTACCATTTACTCTGCGGGTAGACATGATTGTACAATCACGAATAGCATGAGTTAGAAGGATAGGGAGATTTTTCATCGCACCGCATAGATCATGAAAGAAGGGAACATTTCCTGAATGTTTCATAGTCTCTTCGTCATAAGTATGGCACGCTTCAAACTCATTACAAAGACTCTACTTAGAGCATCTTTCAGACACCCTAGGACACTTCAAACCTATTGCTCTGAAACCAAGTTTATCATGACTCGGACGGAGGCCCGAATTGCAACACGGGACAAGGAGCCCCGAGAGACTCCAAGTCGACCCATGGCATAAACATACATCTAACTAAATTACTAAAACTAAAGCATCAATATAATAATCTTAGCGAAAGTCTGAAATAAAAATAAGTCATAATACACAATTTGAAGCTGAATAAATCCTTTTTTCCAGAAAAAGCCTCTAAACATGATGAGTTGATGGGACAAGACCCCAACTAACTCGAATAAGCTAAAAACTAAAAATAGATAGAGAAATCTAGATAAGCATGGTCCTCGGGAGATGAGGACTCACCAACAAGTTTAAGATGAAACCTCTGAAGATTGGCTATGAACGAGGCTAAGTCTGAGTGTCGAGTCCTGTATTATGAAACTATACAGCATAGAGTATGCGGTTAGTACGTGGAATGTACCGACTATGCAAGGTAAGTAAAATCGCTTAGATAAGTAAAATCATTTAAAGACATGCATAATATATAACATAAACAATAAGAATTTGAGAGTAGGGCTGGCATGCATTCTTTCTGAAATCATGATCTCATCATAACATTTCATAACATCATAATTGAATCAATTGACTCAAAGCTGAAATCTGATAGTCATGAGTAAAATAGAACATTGAGTCAAACCCTCTTTAGAACATATATAGATTTATAAATCTCATGAATGATGAACATGCATAACTTAAATCATGAGGAACAATGGGAAATTTGTCTTTTAACCGACATACCACGATAGAGCTTACGTGGTCCCAACTATCACACTCAAAGTGGGAAGAGCCATCCAAAGCCTTACCAGGGCTAGGAACAATACCATGATATCGATATCAAGCTCGTGGCCCAATAGGGAAGGAGATAGCTCACAATGGAGGCCCCAAAGTAATATATAAGAATAAACCTATGTTTGCGCATAGTTTTGAGGCATAGGGTGATCAACCCTTACCCTACTCGGTGCTAGACACTATTCCCAAAAAACATGCAATGCTATCCATCATTTTTTAGTGAAGCTCAACATGGTCTATTGACAAAGGTCAATAATCAAATACATCTCAAATCTAAAATCATGCATATGACAAGCTTTAACTCAAACCATACCACAAGCTGAAGAATAATTGGGAGTGTTCGCTCCAAAACCATGTGGTAAGCTTAATTCGGGAAATCATAAATCATACTTGAAAATGTGGGCATTGCCCAATACATTCACATGCTATAAAATACTCAATTCAAATAAAAAACATGATTATAAACATGGGTAGCTTGAAAACATGATTTTCATCATAATATCTCATCATAATCATACATTAATCACAAATCTCATCTTTCATGAACTTCTCATCAATGGGATTTTTAATTCATAAAATGTGAAACATGATTTTAATTGAAAACAATACAAAACTTGCCCATGAATTGTAATTCAATTGTAGAAACATATTTAGATCATACCCATGTGGAGAATTAGGAATTTCATGCATTGAGTTGAAACCCCATAGAATTGACATAGGAAATTCATGATTTATAGAGGGATTGGGCAAGGATGTGAAAGGATTCACCCATGTCATAACCCTATATACCTGATTGTAGCTGATTCTTACACTTCTTTGATTGCCCAAGAGGAATTGAAGAGAATTTTAAGAAGAACAAACTTGATCACCCCCTCTAACCTTCTATATTTGCATGCATGATTGAAAATGCCTTAAAATGAGCTTTACCCTCTTAAAGGACATCATTCATAAGTTAAAATGACTTAGTTTAGGCCTGAGGATCATAGAAATTATACAAAAGTCTTACTAAATTCATAGAAAAGAACTGCCAGTCAGTCCCAATGAGGGACATGACGACTCATGGCATCGTCTGTCAAGTACACTGCATATGAAGTCATCTGGGCTCGTCAGGGGTGACTCCAAGATTCATTACTTGCGACCACGACTCATGGTTACTACTTGTTACATACACTGCCTGGGATTTTTATTTTGTTTCACCATGCTTCCCACAACCCTCCCCATGAATCATGGTGACTAACCACGACTTGTGGGGACCTTCCATTAGGTACACTGCCTTCTTCCTTTTCCTTCTCAATCATAAATCCCATGACTGACCTAATGAGTCGTGGGGCCTGACCACGACTCGTGGTCACATTTGTGGGGATCCAAATTCCCGAATTTCAACTCACCCTCTGAACCTCACCACGAGTCAGATCACGACTCGTGGTCTGCTCCCACGGGTCACCTCACGACCCATTATGTTTCCTGATGCCATTTTTAATTTTTTTCTCCTTTTCAACTCCCGGGGTGATCTTTGGGCTTCCAGAGTATTACACGTCAGTTGGGCACAGCTGTTGGCCGTAGGTTCTTCAGCACTTCAGCGTCAGCACCAACGGTTCACCGGTGCTTATATGTGGTTTGCTGGTCTCCAACTTTCTTCTATATAGTAGGCAACTATGGTACCGCCAGTGCTTATATGCGGTTTGCCGGTCTCCAACCTTCTTCTATACAATAGGCAACTACGATTAATATGGCGTTTTGCCGGTCTGCTCCGGTGGAGCGCGGGTTATCAACTCTATTTCTATGCGTTTTGATTAATTTCATGCTTTTGTCAATTCAAGTATAATACTTGAAAGGACCAAGGAGAAAAGGCATAAAATCCTCCTAATTTACTTTAAAACTAAGCAAAAACTCATGTTTAAGAGTTTAGTGAGTTGGTAAATTACCAACTCATCAAACCTCGAAACTTGAACCATTGCTTGTCCTCAAGTAATGTTATCCTTTTCAAATGCGCAAATGCACAGCATGTCAAACATGAAGTTATGCATCAAGGACCAATGAGTCTAAGACAACCCAAACACGCTCACGAACTCAAGGAACATGAGAAATGATTCCCCAAAAATATGAAAAAGTGTAAAGAGGCAACCACAATGCATAGGTATGATTTGCAACTACTTTCATTTTTTAAAACAAGGGCATGAAATATCCAATCAAACACACATAGCATCTCAAATCATAATCTTTTATCATTCAAAGCTTGCCTTGAAGCTCACACTGCTCATGCCACAATCATATCTTTACATCAATGCAAACATGTTGTCAAAGGGAGTGATGTCCCTCACTATAAGAGAGAATCCCCTTTCTTTATCATAAAATAATGCACACACAAGCGATTATAGAATAAGACAATCACACTCACTCTCACAAAAGAAATCTCCATACACACACCTTGACCCATAGGCTTGCCCTTCATGTAAATCGCTACTAATGTAGATTAACTACACTTAAAATCAATTAGGACTTCCGGGTCATGATGAAGACTAGGGGTAAGGGTGGGATAAATATTTAGCTCTAGTGACTAGAACCTCCCTAATGCCTTTTTGTGAACATTTTTAACATCCCATCAAACTCTTTAGATCACTCCACCTTATTCCTCCTTTTTCATTCATCTTCATATTTTATTTCTCAAACACCCTCCTTGTAACTCCTTTGACTCTCACATCAAGCCTCTTGATAACATCCAAATTACACCCCTTTTGATGAGAGAGCATAAATGGTCGTTGCTCAAAACAAATATTCCCGATGGATGTTAGGATCAAATGTCACAGAGACTACTAAATGATTTGCACAACTGTTGTTTAGGAAATTTGAATTAATTCACACCAAATCAAAGGAAATAAAACAGTAAATTTTTGGGGAGAAAATGAAGTCAATAATATTGTGGGTTCTAACTAAGCTAATTAAAATAGCAAAATAACTAAAATTTAGAGAAATGATGAGTGAAGACTAGAGGTGTGATGCAAATGGGGTGTTACTTAGATGAGGATATGCTAGATCATTAAATTGTTGCGAATAAGTGGAAAAGATGGTGCCCGATGTTTTTCAACCTCTTGGGCGCCTTTTTCTTGAGTCCTTCCGAACCTCAAGACATATTTCAATTGGCCCAATAATGTTTGGGTTAGTGGCTGAGCTATTTCTAGCCATCAACCACTAATTAGGATTTTGAATATGGGTTGTGGCTTTTTCTAGCCCAACACCCACACAATCACATCCATTCCCACTATCAAATTCTCCTCCAATATTTAATTTTTCTTTTTGAAACCAAAATCAAGTAAGAAAACCAAACCCATATTTGCAACTATGGGCAATCAATTATAATTTGAGGAGAATTTAATAGATTTACACTAATTTAGCAATATTAAGATGAATCTAGCAGTACCCAATCTAATTAAGCACCCATTATCACACACCTCTAGCCAATAATTTAGCTACTCATGAATAAGAAACTAAAGGGCATATTCACTAATAAAATCAAATACTTCATTACTAAGAGCAAGCAAAATCAAACTCAAAATATGTCTGCAACAGTGGTTATACCTTGCTAAGGAAGAAGATTAAAATAGGAGTGAGCAATATTCAAATTTCTTCTCCAATGGTTTTTTTTCTCTCTTTCCAATGCAAAAGAAATGTTCAAAGATAAAAGATATGTATAGAGTACTTTATTCAAGGCTATATACAAAAATAGGGCAACCAATCTCCTCAGTGATAGATGTAATTTCCCATGTTCGGGTATTTTTTCACTTGCAATGAAACTAGTGGTTCGCCAGTTGCAATCCGTGAGCTGCCGCTCCTTTTCTTCTGCAATCCAGAGCCATTCTAGGACCTTTCAGCGATTGCCGATTTACATCCGCGGTATGCTGATCATCTTTCTCTGTGGTCCAACAAGATCCAACATCTATTGGCGATAGAATAGTGAGTCGCCGATTGATATCCGCGGGGCAATGGTTGCATTTTCTCCTCAAATTAGTGGTTGCCTGCAACTGACCAGCGTTTCACCAGTGTCCTCTGGTGGAGCGCCGGTTTTCACCTAAATTCATGCTTTTTACTCCAATTCATGCTCTTTGTTTTCAACTCAGATACCTACACATAAAAGGGAAAAAGGGCATAAAATTCATCTAAATGGCATGAAAACTAAGCTAAAGTTCATGCTTAAGAGCCTAATAAGTTTGTAAATTACAAACTCATCAAACCCCCAAACTTGAACCATTGCTTTTCCTCAAGTAATGCACTTCTTATCAGTCGAGCAAAAGGAATGACCTACCACTCCAATAAGAGTTTATGCTTCACTAACCACTTAACCTATGACAACCCAACAATGCTCACCAACTCATAGAAAAAGAGAAGCAATTTCCCCCTAAAATGTGGAAAAGTTTCAAGAAGCAACCAACAATTGAAAGGCATGATTCACAAATACTTCCATTTTGCAAAACAAGGGCATAGCTTATCCAATCAAATACACATAGCATCTGAATTCATAATCACTGCATATTTAAAGTTTGCCTTAGAGCTGACACTACTCATGCCTCAATCATAGTTTTACTTCAATGCAAGTGTGTCCTCAAAATGGGATGACGCGATTCACTTCCAGAGAGAGAATCCCTTTTCTTTATCATGAATCAATGCACACATAAGGGATTATAGAAGAAAAATGATCACACTCACTCTCCCAAAAGAAATCTTCATGCACACAACTTGACCCATAGGCTTTCCCTTTGTGTAATTCGCCACTAATTTAGAGCAAATACACTCAAAATTAATTAGGACTTGTGGTTCATGATGAATTCTAGGGGTAATGGTACGACAATTATTTGTCTCTGCTGACTAGAACCTCCCTAATGCCTTTACATGAACGCTTTAACCCTTTCCATCTAACTTTTTATATCACTCCACCTTATTCCTCCTATTGCAACCATTTTCATCTTCTATTTCTCAAAGGCCTTCCTTGTAGCTCATTTGGCTATCACATTAAGCCTTTCCTAAGAAAGAGGTAACATCATTTCACTTTTCTTTTCTCTTTTGGTAACTTTAGGTTTCTCAACTCATCATTTGGTTCTTTTTTCACCTCAAATTTAGGCTTTTCATATTTCTCCCTTTGTTGAAAACCCCCAAACTTAGGCTCTTTGCCTCTTTCTCACTGATTTTGTTATATCTCTCATTATGCCTTTGGGCTTTCAACCCCCGTTAATCTCATTTTCTTAACACTAGAAATTAGGGAGGATTGGTGCCACGAAGAGGGGATCAAAAAGGGCCCATTGGCTTGTAATGTGTTTTTCAAGAATAAATAGTCCAAAAGGGTCAACCTTGGCTAGTAAGGAAAGTCATTTTCGGAGGTCATTTTGGGTAGAGTGACTAGTCAAATGGAAGCCTAAAATAATTCTCTAAGTGCAGTTACATCTAGGATTTCACCTTCGGTCACACTTAGGGCAACTTATAAAAGAAGAGATCCATGAGATTCACAAAGATCCTTACCACAAAAGGCATCAACCTAAAGAGTCCACACAAGTTATTATAATCACAAGATTTAGATTCAAAGCATGAGAACATGAAAATTCACAAGCCAAACAGGGAATCTACAATTTATGACAAGAGAGTGCTACATTTCTACTTTCAAATGCACAATTTTTCATTTTTCATGCCTCATCCAAAAATTTTGGTGGTACCTCTCAAAGAAGATCCATAAAAGACTTAAAGAAAGACATGGCATATTCACTTAAGAAAGTAGCCTCACAATTTATCATTGAGAAATGTCAAATTGGTTCGACAATCAAAAAGGAAAGATAGAGAAAACTGCTCCTTGGGAAAGAACTGTGGTTTGAAGAAAACCCTTGAAGTTTGATTACTATCTACTATTTAGAAAGGCGAAGAAAATAAAACATGGGTCACAAATTTAGGCACTAACAACAAGGACCCACTCAAAAGCACTAATATCAAAAATGCATTTCATGTTAAGCCCGACAAAAGCTTTCAGATCATCAACTAACAAGCCCAACAAGGGCATAAATTCATCAAAACAAAATCATTACAAACCACCACACTCAACCCAACCCCAACAAAAATACTATACATTGTCCTCAATATATGCATGACAATTAAAATGGAAGGGGACTTTTGGTGTGGTTAGACGTCATCCACTTCGTCATCATCATCTCCAGCTTATCTAGCCTCACCCTCGTCGTCACCTAAGCCCTAAAAAGTTCGTCTATAAGGCCTCGAGCTATGGAAGGGGCAACCATAGCTGCATCAAGAGCACTCATGTCGGGTGCTTCCATAGGTGTCCGACTCTTCCATTGCTGAACCTCAGCTCAGAGAAAGGTGACAACTCCTTCCACCACATCCACATGCGCACACAGCTTACCCATACTATCTATGAATGAATTCAACTCTTTTTTGACTATTTTCATAATCAGTTCCGAGAGGCTCTTAGCTAGCCGTTGGAGTTGGCTCTGATGGGAGCAAGTTATTTCTGTAAGCTTTTGAAGACCACTGGGATGTGAAGAAGTAGAAGGAGGTGAGGAGCCCTGGATCGATGAACCTCTAGAAGCTTGCCCAGACGCCTCAGGATGTGGCATGTTGAGATTGAGGGAATAGGAGGTCGGCTCTGAACTAGGGGTGACAAGCTTATCTAGGCCTCAAAATCCTGATCCGCTACCTCTTCTTCTTAGGAGCATCAACATCCCTCTTTTTCACGACCCAAATATAGGCGCGGATTGAGACACGGGACAGAGAACCCCGAGAGACTCCATGTCGACCCAATGACATGAACATAGAAACTAAAGCTCAACATAATAAATGTGAAAATATGACATTTGAAAATAGCGGAAGTCTAAAAGTCTAATAACATCTGAACAATGGAAAACATAATATTGATCCAAAGTCGAACATACTATGTCTGATAAGTCTTTACAACCTGACGAGTTCATGGGACAAAACCCCAATTAACTCAGTAAAGACTAAAACTGATGATACTGAATACAAGTTGATAAAACATCCTTGAAGGATGAGACCTCACCAACTAGCTGAGTATACTAGAACTCTGTGAATCTAGATAGCAGCGGGGCTGAACCTGAACGTCTCAGATTGTATCATGAAACGATATAGCATAGAGTATGCGGTCAGTACTTGAAATGTACTGAGTATGCAAGGTAAGTAAAACTGCTAAGTAATTAAAACTGGAATCATGCATATCATAAAACATATTCAAGGTAAGAGTTTGAGAGTAAGGCTTGCATGTTATTATCTGAAAATACGATTAAAACATGACTGAGTACCATAACTAATTCAAATGACCCAAAGCTGAAACTGATAATCATAAGTAAAATTGGAGATTGGGTCAAACCTGCTGAAAAAATAATATCATAACTGATGAACATGCATAACTAAAAATCATGAACAATAATCGGACACTCGTCAAATAACCGACATTACCATGATTGAACTTATGTGGTCCCGACTATTACACTTAAGTGGGCAGAGCCGTCCAAAGCCTTGCCAGGGCTAGGCGCACTACCATGATATTGATATCAAGCTAAAGGCCCCTTGGGGAGGAAAAGCTCACAAGGGAGGTCCTAATAATCTGAACATACCTACATTGGCACGTAGTTCTAAGACACAGGGTTGATTGTACCCTTACCCTACTCGGTCCTAGGCACTACTCCCAAAAACATGCATATGCCCTCCATCATTTTTTGACGAAGATGAACCATCATCTTGCGATGAAGCTGACTCATAATAGTAGATGCATAATCTAAAAATATATCATGAGGAGCCTCGGCTCAACCATACCACAAGATGAAAAGTAGGAGTCCAGATCCAAAACCATGTGGTAAGTAAACAACATGAAAATTAAGTAAATAATGAAACATACTTTATCATATGGGATTGCCCAAAACTTATACGCGCTTTGAAAAATATTTGATAGTCAAATTCATCAATATAAACATGGTTAATTAGAAATCATACTTTCATCATACTCGAAACATAGATCATAATGTCGACTCTTTATGAACTTTCATAATTGGGAATTATAATTTGAAGACTTTGAAATCGTAGATTTGTAATTGAAAACATTATAAAACATGCCCGTAAATCTTGAAACAACGTTAGAAACATGAATAGATTTTACCCATGATAGTTACTTGGAGAATTTCACAAAAATTAAGTTAAAACCGCATAGATTCATCAAGTTAGAATTTCGTGAATTTAAGAGGATTTGGTCATGGGAGTAAAGGAATACTCCACTTCATAACCCTACATATCTGGGTACTCTGATCTTACACTCTCCCTTTAAAGTGCAAAGGAATTGGAGAATAAATTGGGAAATTCTAGGCTTGATCTTCCTTTAGAAATTCTCTAGTTTGCATACATGGGGAGGGAATGGGTTAGAATAGGTTAAGCACCCTCGAAACCCTCCTAACTGAGTTTAAAACGATGTAATTGAGGACTTGGGGCATTAGAAATACAAAAACACCCTTACTAAAATGCAGGGAAAATACACACTGCTAGTCAGCACGACTCGTGTACCTAACGACTCGTGGTGATCCACTCATTAGGAACACTTCCTAAAATCAATATCAAAGCTTGCTCCTTACCACAACAAACTCCACAAGTCATGGAGTCACTTCAGGACTCGTGGTTGCCTCTCGTGGCATCTCCAGGAAATTATACCTTAAACCATTGACCACTTGACCACGACTCACATAAAGAGTCCTTACCCTGACCACGACTCGTCGCTTCTCTCGTGGTTACCCCTATGACCACGGGTTCCTTCCAACTCTCCCTTCACTTCACAAGCCACTTAACGACTCGTGAAGTGTCCTCAAGGGTCACTGGACGACTCGTCCTTTAACCTAGTGCAGAATTTTCTATTTTCTCTTCTTGAACCCTCGGGTCTGATCTTTGGGGTTTTCAGGGTATTACAATATCCCCCACTTGGGAACATTCATCTTCGAATGTGAATGAACATGATAAAAAGCTCGGGAATAGACAGTCATCCCAAACATTGAATATCTAGAGCTAAAAATTGACGGAGTGACTGACTCCGAATAGAAGTACATGACTAAAGTGAATTGATAAATCACACATACACACATTCACATGAAAGAAACTAGAACACATGAACTGAACATGAAACTGAATAGATTACCAAGGAGGAAACTGATACCTCAAGCTGTAACTGAACTGGAAGGGAATAGATGTCGGTATTTAGCCATCATATATGCCTCGGCTTCCCACATAGCTCCCTCAACATGTTGATTCCTCCATAAAACCTTTACTAAAGCAATGTATTTGTTTCTTAACTTCCGAACATGACGATCAAGTATTTCAACTAGAACCTCTTCATAGCTAAGGCTATCCTTCACACCTATGTTCTCCATTGGAACAACTAAAGCCGGATCACCCATACACTTCTTCAAGAGTGATACATGGAAGATTGGATGTACTGAAGCCAATTTTGAGGGAAATTCCAACTCGTAAGCCACCTTGCCAATACGTCTCACAATTCAGTACGGGCCAACATAATGGGTTCTAAGTTTTCCCTTCTTTCTGAACCTCATCACTCCCTTCATGGGAGACACCTTCAAAAATACCCAATAATCAACTTCGAACACAAGCCCTCTCCTCTTCACATCTGCATAGGACTTTTGGCGACTATGAGCTATTCTCAACCTTTTCCTTATAAGCTAAACTTTCTCCATAGCCTCATGAAATGAATCTGGTCATGTCAAAGTAGCTTCACCGACTTCGAACCAACCAATAGGCAATCTAAATCTCCGCCCATACAGAGCCTCAAATGGAGCCATTTGAATGCTAGAATGGTAACTATTGTTATATGCAAACTCGATGAGAGGTAAATGATTATCCCAGCTAACCTTGAAATCAATCACACACACTCTCAACATATCCTTAAGAGTCTGAATGGTCCATTCAGTCTGACCATTTTTCTGTAGGTGAAAAGTTGTGCTAAGCTTGACCGAAGTACCAAATTCCTTTTGAAATAATCTCTAAAACTCGGAGGTAAACTGAGTAACTTTATCTTATATGATGGAAAAGGGAACTCCATGCAACCGAACTAACTCTTGAATGTACAATTTAGCATAATCCTCCACTAAGTTGGTAGTCTTGATCGATAGAAAATGAGCTGCTTTAGTCAACCTGTCTACTACAACCCAAGTAGAATCATACTGTCAACGAGTACGAGGCAATCCTATAATGAAGTCCATATTGATTTCCTCCCACTTCCAAGTAGGGATGCTAATTTCTTGAAGCATACCTCCAGGTCTTTGATGTTCAACTTTCACTTGTTGACAGTTCGGACACTTAGCCACAAGCTCTGCTATGACATTCTTCATGCCATTCCACCAATAAACTTCCTGTAGCTCACTATACATCTTGGTGGCAACTGAATGTATGGAATATCTGGAACCATGAGCCTCGTGCAATATTCTCTCCATCAAGCCATCAACACCCAAAACATACAAACGACCCTAATATCGTAATACACCATCTCATCCTTTGGAGAAAACCTCCATCTTTTTATTTTGAACTGCCTCCTTCAGCTTTACCAAAATAGGATCCTCGTATTGCCTAGCCTTAACTTTGGTTACCAAGGAAGATTCTAATCCATTCTTAACAATGACACCACCATCCATCGAGTTAACAAGACGAACTCCTAGTTGTGCAAGCTGATGCACATCCTTCACTAACACTTTCATCTCCTCGTCCACATGGGACACACTTTCTATAGAGATGTTTCTAAGAGCGTCTCTCACTATATTGGCCTTGCCTGGATGATAGAGGAAACTCATATCATAATTCTTAAGAAGCTCCAACCACCTTCTTTGATGCAGATTTAGATCCTTCTAGGTAAATACGTACTGTAGGCTTTTGTGGTCCGTAAACACATCCACATGGACCCCATACACATAGTGTCTCCAAGTCTTCAATGAAAATACTATCGCTGCCAACTAAAGGTCATGAGTTAGATAGTTCTTCTCATGGAAATTCAGCTGCCTGGAAACATAGGCTATAACCTTATCGTGCTGCATTAATACACAACCAAGGCCGATCCTTGAGGCATCACAATAGACTACAAACCCATGAGTACCCTCAGGTAGAGTCAACACTAGTGCTGAGCTAAGTCGAGTCTTCAACTCTTGGAAGCTCCTCTCACAGGTCTTTGACCATTGAAACATTATTTTCTTCTAGATTAACTTTGTCAATGGTGCTGCAATGGATGAAAATCCTTCCACAAAACTCAATTAGTAATCACCCAAGCCCAAGAAACTCCTGATGTCTAAAGGATTAACTAGTCTAGGCCAATTCTTCACAACTTCTATCTTTTGAGAGTCTACCTGTACACCCTCACTTGACACCACATGAACCAAAAATGCTACTGAGTTTAACCAAAACTCACACTTGCTGAATTTAGCATACAACTGGCAATCCTTAAGAGTCTGTATCACCACCCTCAAATAAGCGGCATGCTCCTCCTCGCTCCGAGGTTATATGAGAATATCATCTATGAACACAATCATGAACATGTGCAAATACAGTTTGAACATGTTTTTCATCAAATCCATAAAAGATGCAGAAGCATTCATTAGTCCAAAAGACATAACTACAAACTCATAGTGACCATACCGAGTCCTGAAGGTTGTCTTCAAGATGTCACTCTGCCTAACCCTAAGCTGATTATATCCGGATCTAAGGTCTATCTATGAAAAATATTTGGCACCCTGAAGCTGGACCTTGTTTAGCTACAGATAGTCAATGCACATCCGAAGGGAACCATCCTTATTTCAAACAAAGAGTACTGGTGCACCCCACGGGGATTTACTTTGTCTAATCAAACCCTTGTCTAAGAGATCCTTCAACTGCTCCATCAACTCCTTTAACTCAACTGGAGTTATTCTGTAAGGAGGAATAAATATAGGCTTCTTATCGGGAAAAGGTCAATACCAAAGTCGATCTCCCGCTCGGGAGGAATTCCTGGTAAATCATCTGGAAACACATCTAGATATTTGCACACTATAGAAACTGACTGGATAGTCAGGGTTTCAGATATAGCATCCTTAACCCTAACTAGGTGGTACACGCAACCTTTAGAGATCATCTTACTGGCCTTAAGGTAGGAAATGAAATGACCTACAGGCATAGCTGATCTACCCTTCCACTTTAGGACTTTCTCACCTGAAAATTGGAACTCTACCACATGGGTTCTACAATTTACTAAAGCATAACATGCATGTAGCCAATCCATGCGAAAGATAACATGAAAATATTTCATGGCTAGCTCTACTAAATTTGCTGAGCCGACATTTTGAAGGACTGTGATAGGGAAATATCTATATACCCATCGAGCTATAAATGAATCACAGATTGGAGTAGGGCCTGAGAAGGGTTCTGATAGAATTTTGGGACTAACTCCTAAACTACTAGTAACATAGGGCGTCACAAAATATAAAGTAACCCCTAGGCCTAACAAAGCATATAGATCAAGGTGGAATACTCATAACATACCAGTGACTATATCTAGAGAGGCCTCCTGCTCCTGACGAGATGCGAGGGCATAGAATCTGTTCTGACATTGACGACCACTGGCACTAGTGGATGCACCCTGCTAAGTTCAGCGTGCTAGTGGGGCCGCTAAGCTAGTGGATGGATCTCAGCCTCTACCATAGCCTTGTCTAGCTACTGGACAATCTCTGAGCATATATACGGGCTTAGCACAACAGAAACAAGCATCTATACCTACTAAGCCTCGACCAGTGTGCCTCCTGCCACACCTGTAACACCCTTGAATACTGGGCTCTACAGATCTGCTCCCCTAACCTCGAGAGCTTGATGCTCTTCTCCTTTAGTTGCCTGAAGATCTGGATGTAACACTTGCTGCTGACGACACTAGGGCTGAGGACCTCTAATGGGGCTGCTAATGATGCCCACCACCAATCCTATCACGATCCAAACATAGACTCGGATCCTAACACGGAACAAAGAACCCCAAGAGGCCCCATGTCAACCCATGGCATAAGCATACGTCTAAATTCATTCATTATAAGCGGAAGACTAATCACAAGGCATAGAGGAAACGTAAACATAATCATAACATGTCGTAACGTAAGGAAATCTCTAGACATACACGTAAGCAGAGTACCACATACTGTTTTAGAGCCTCTACTACATAGAATGGGTTGATGGGACAAAATAGTTTTAGTATATAATTTATAAACAAAAATTATTTAACTTTTGGTTACGTTGTTGTCAGCATATATAGAATTAAGATAGAATATAGTATACTTGAGCAATTTTTACTTATCCAGAGTCTCCTTGGTTCGATACTTGGATTACTTAGCCACTTTATTACTTGTTTGACCACGTGCACTTGCATGTCAGTTTATAACCCAACCAAAGCACCGAACAAGTTTTTGGCACCGTTGCCGGGGAGACTAGGCAATTGGTGAAATTGTATTAAGGGTAAATTTACTGTATTTTTATTTTATTTTCTTAAGTGTTGACAACTTGGTCTTAGTGTTTGTTTTAATTCTTTTTCATTTTATATTTTTTTCTTTTTCGTATACCCTTATTGACATGACATCGTGGAATACAAATGGTATAAATGGTGGATACTCATATTTTAATGAATCTTGTCTGAATTGCGGAGGACACCACTTGTGGCAACACTGTAACATGTGCAATATATGTGGTGGTCAAGATGGCCATTGGGATGGCTGTCCGAATGCATATTCCCCTTCCCCAAGCCCCTACTATGATCCTTCTGTTGTTTTTTGCTGAATATAGGCATGCTGAAAATGAGGACTTGGGACGCCAAGCTCGAATAGAAGACATGCTGAAACAACTCCTGGAGCAATCAGAAGCAATGAAGGAGGCGATGGCAGTATTGAGAATTCAGTAATAAGAGAATGTAGAGGCTCTAGAAAGGATGAGCATCAAATTCACAGAGATGATCGCTGAAGCTGAAGTTTGTGATAAATTGCAGGTAACAACTTTAGCCGATATTCAAGAGGAAATAAAAGAGGACGAAAAGGGAGAATTTTTGGATGAAGCCCAATAATTAGAATCTCTTAAGTGTCCTTGTGACGGGCTTACACTTATAGAAAATCCATTCATGGAAGCAGAGATAGAGTACCCCCCATTTGACATTAATGAAGAGATAGATGTCGATGCTGAGAAGGAGTATACAAGTAAGGAGGTCAAGCAAAATGCAGTTTCAGAGTTGAGGTGTATTGGACCACACTCTACGCATTTTTCGACGTTAAATTTGGTTGACAACATAGAAAGAGAGTCTTCCAAGCTTATAGAGAAATGTCTAGAGGAGGACCACGCACCATATATTTTGAAATTTGCCAACGCGGAGAGACAAAATCACTTCGCTTACTTGAGGGTCAATAAAGTAAAAAGGCAACACCTACTGTTTGGTCCTTACGATTTTTCACCACCACCCTTGGAGCATAAGAGGAAATTAGAAAAGAAATTAGGAGTGAGATTCATATCCTCAAGGTGGAGGAAAAAGTGGTGAAACTTGGTACGTCGTGCCGCGACGTAAAATTAGGCGCTGCTTGGGAGGCAACCCAAGGGTACCACAGGTACCATTTTAATTTCTTGCAATTGAGTTAATTTTTGTTTATTTTCATCTTGTGTTGTTTTGGTGGAAAGTTAAGCGCAGATGGAGGGGAAGTCTGAGTACCCTTGGAGGAGGAAACTAGCAAGCATGGAATAGAAAAAGTGTGGGGTCAAACACCCACTTGTGCAAGTTGAAGAAAGGCATGTTGCTAGCTAGGCCTAAAGGCCTCAGGGAGTATTTCTCACCCTTTTTAAATTTTAATTTGATGCTATGAGGACATAGCATGATTTAAGTGTGGGGTGAGGGAAATTTCAAGGGAAATTTCAAAATTTTTTGTGCTTAACGATTTGTGGTGAATGTAATGCTTGTGAGAAATTTGAAAAATTTGAAAATTTTTTGTGAATTAAGCATGAATTCATCACCCGTTGGTTTTTCTTTTCGGTTCTTTTCCAACGGGGGGTCTTTGAACCGAAGAATAAATTTTTTTTTCTTTTTCTTTCTTTCCTTTGTCTGTATATAGTGCTTTTAGTCATAGTTAGGGACTGTTTCCGAAGATGGATGGATGACGACCGTCTTGAGGAAAAATTAGTCGGTAGGTGTTGGGTTTTTGAAACCATAACTAATGGGTGCTTGATGTTCTTTTTATGTGCTATACATGGTTGTAAGATGCAAGTATGTTCAGTATGAAGCATGCAAGTGTATAACTTTGTTTGAGACACTTAGGCTCTTGAATTTGACTGAATATGATGGAAGCTTAATTCTGAATTCTTGTGATTAGCTGAGTAAGAATCTACTGATTGTGTCTTGATTTTAGCATGTGCCATGAGTGTAAGGTTTTTGAGTATTCTATGCTATTGTGGAATGTCTAGAACTTGCCTGGTGTGTATATAAAACGAAATGAAGGATGTGAATTATAGGAGATGATTTAGGCATTTCTTTGAATGAACCAAACTTTTATCCCTCATTATACCTATCTTGAAAAATTAATCCTAGTTAACCCCATTGACCCTTGAGCCTATTCTTTGACAGCTGCAACATAAGCTTAATCCTTTTTCTTTCATTAGCCTTGAAATTAAACCAAAACTCCTAAGCGCTTAAAGGAAAAATCCGAAAGAGTAAAGGAGTGAGAAGAATGAAAAAGAAGGGAAAGTAGCAATTGTAAGAGTTGAGAAAGGTAGAGGGTGCACTTTTTTGAATATAGGTGAGTATTAGTAGGGAGTAAGAAAATAAATAAATGAAAAGTTACTTATAGAACTCCTTACTAATAAGCTAAAAGCGTCTAAAGGAAGGGGGCAACAAAAGAGGAAAAAGAAAGATGAAAAGAGAAAAAGGTGAACTGAGGGAAGGGAAGTTGTAATGAAGGCGTGATGTATTAAAAGCGCTTAGAAAAGATAGTCACTATTACTGATCATAATAGTACTTACCCACACCTGAGTTACATTACAACCTAAAAAGTCCTACTTGATCTTACATTCACCCATCCTTAAATTAGTGGAATAAAACACTAAGGGCAAGCTTATGGGTCATTACATGATGCATGTGAATTCTTTGTGAGAGTGAGTGTAATTCTATGCATGTACCCACACATGTTGTGATATAAAAATTGTTTTTGCGTGTGAAATTGGGTAACTCTCTTTCCGTGAGGGGCACATGTTGAATGAAGGATATAATTCGTGTGAGATTTCTTAATCAGATGATTTGCATGAGTTTGCTAAGATTGAGAGTTGATTCTTGAGGTTAAGAAGTCTTAACATAGTTGTACTTCATTTCAATGATCAAATCAGGCATGCTCTATTTTTAGCTTGTATCTTACATAATCATTATAGCCGTAACTTGAATTATCTTGCTAAATTAGTTATGTGGGAGTCTCCATATGCATGATATGTAAAAGGTTGTTCGAGGACGAACAAGGCTTTAAGTGTGGGGTTGTGATCACGGGCAAAAATATATGCCCGAGATACGCTTTACGACTTAAATTAGTGTTGTTTACCTAAGATTATTGTATACATTTTCATGTAATTTTAGATGAAGTAAAGATATGTGCTAACCAACATGATTAGACTTTGTTTTGTAGGTTTTGATGACTTTTGAGTAACTAATTCATGAGTTGGTGAAGTAGATGCTTGGAGACAGAATCAACACGCGAACGTCGGCAAAGAGGAGGCACAAAACAGCCCACCGGCGCGTCGACAAGGTGCCACGGCAGGCAGGCCGCTCACAACAGCCCGCCTGCACGTTGGCAACGTGCCACGGCAGGTGGCCTCCGCGACCAAGGGCTGCCAACGCGCTGCCCAAGCAGCGTAACACGCTGCCAATGCGGCAGGGTGCTGCCCGGGTCAATTTCGGGTGATTCCCAGTGGGCCTCTGCATCTGTAGCGTGTCACAGAGGCCGTGCTCCGCGATGCACTCCGTGACACGTTTCTTGTTATTCCGGGAAAGAGTCCTACTACTATAAATAGCACACTTAGGTTTATTTTTCATAATTCAAACTTGGTGGAGCAAGGACGTGGGTTACAGGTAGTTGAGGGACGAAAAAGCTCAGGGTTTTTCTCTCTTTCTTTCTTCTTTCAATCAATTGTTTGTATGATTAACACTTGTTTTAGGATGATTAATCCACAAATGAGTGGCTAATTCTCTTCCTTGCTGAGGTTATGAACAATGGTGATGAATTTTGATTATTGAATTGTATGGTTTTTCATCTTCTTCTTCCATGTTGTTCTATTAATTCTTGTTTCTACTGCATTATTGTGTGGCCGACATTAATGTACATCTAAAAAGTCCGATTTCACTCGAGAGAGCACGAAATTGGAAAGTTGTGAATTAATAGGGTATTGTTCTTAACTTGATTTGGGAAAATTGGGTTTTGATGTGCTTTCCTGATAGAAATATACTTGAAAGTCGTATTAGTCAATTTAGGAACCGGAATTGTATTGCTAGGTCATAAATTGCATTTGATCACAGAAATGTAGACGGATGGTTTATGATTCTTATGTGAGATTAAATACGAGAGTTTTAATCTCTAGGCTAATGTTCTTGGCTAGCAACAGGAAGAGAAGAATATCCAAATTATGATTATAATCAAGTTCATTACTTGTTCTTAACCTTGGCATGCCCATATCCATAGTTTCAATTCAAAGTAGATATTTGTTAATAGTTTTAGTATATAATTTATAAACAAAAATTATTTAACTTTTGGTTATGTTGTTGTCAGCATATATAGAAGTAAGATAGAATATAGTATACTTGAGCAATTTTTACTTATCCAGAGTCTCCTTGGTTCGATACTTGGCTTACTTAGCCACTTTATTACTTGTTTGACCACGTGCACTTGCGTGTCGGTTTATAACCCAACCAAAGCACCGAACAGTAAGAACAAGAATTAATAGAACAACATGGAAGAAAAGATGAAAAACCAAAGAATCAATGATCACATTTCATCACAATTGTTCATAACCACAGCAAGAAAAGGATTTGGCCACTCATTTGTGGATTAAACATCTTTAAATGAGTGTTAATCACACAAGCAATTGAATTCAAGAAGAAAGAACGAGAAAAAAAAACCCTGATATTTTCGTCCCTCAACTGCCTGTAACCCACGTTCTTGCTCCACCAAGTCAGAATATTGAAAAATGAACCTAAGTGTTCTATTTATACTGCTGGGAATTTTTCCTGGAATAACAAGCAACGTGTCACGGAGTGCATCGCGGAGCACTGCCTCCGCGACACGCTACCGATGCAGACCTTCACTGGAACTGGGGGTCCAGGAATTAAACCCCAACGTGGCACGGCGTGCAACGCGGAGCCAAGCCACCGTGCCACAGACCTGTCGCGTACCCTCTCTGGAATTTGGGCGAAATTTCCCTATCCAGGTAGAAGGCCTTCGCGATGGCAGCGTGACATGGCTCCATCCGGAGCCCCTTTATTTCATGTTGTCCAACGCCTTGTCACTTGCTCTCATCCAAGTCCAACCCCGATATCCTCCAACATGCATTTTAGCTTCCCGAAATTACATTTTACCTGCAAAACAATGCTAATCATATTGGTTAGTATAAATTCACATTTTGTTACCAATTACATGAGAATGTATACACATTGATAGATAAACAAGGTGAAAATGGTACTTTTGAGTATCACTTGGGAATATAATTTTGCCCAAGATCAGTTACCTGGAACATCAAATTCCAGTAAGGGTTCGCGACGGCGCTGTGTCACGGAGGCAATGATCCGCGATGCACTCCGTGACACGTTTCTTGTTATTCCGAGAAAAATTTTCCCTAGTATAAGTTGCACACATAGGTTTATTTTTAATTATTCTGACTTGGTTGAGCAAGAACGTGGGTTACAGGCAGTTGAGGGGACGAAAATCTCAGGGTTCTTCTCTAACTCTTTCTCCTTTATTTCAATTGTTTGTGTGATTTATACTCATTTGATGATGTTTAATCCACAAATGAGTGGCTGAATTCACTTCTTGCTGAGGTTAAGTACATTTGTAGTGAAATGTAATTATTGATCATTTTGGTTTTTCATCTTTCCTTCCATGGTTGTTCTATTAATTCTTGTTCTTACTGCATTAATGTCTGGCCAATGTTAATGTATATCTAAAAGATCCAATTTTATCTTGAAATGGAAAGAAATTGGAAAGTTGTGAATTGGTAGGATATGATCTCTTCTTAGTTTGGGAAAATTGAGAATTGATTTACCTTCAGAATAGAAATATATCTGAAAGTCATATTAGTCAATTAAGGAATCGGTTTCGTATGGGTAGAACATGAAATTCTTTTATCACAGAAATGTAGGTTGAAGGTTCATGATTCTTAAGTTAGGTAGAATACGAAAGTTTCTCTCCATAGGCAATAATTCTTGACTAGCAACCAAAGGAAAGATTAACCGAATTGTATCAATAAATTACTTCCCTGCATGTTCGGTTTGGCCTCAGCTTGCTCATTACTATAGTTCAGACTCACTTTATCATTTTGCCTTAGATTAGTATAAATTAGGAATCAAACACTCAAAATCTTCTTTAAATTGTTGTTTGCATTTTTAGAGTTAGAGTTCATTAATACTTAATTCGATTCTTACCTTGGTTTAGTTCCTGTGGGATCGATACTTGGCTTACTTTAGATATTTTACTACTTGTTCGACCACGTGCACTTGGGTGTAGTTGCGAAACAGCCCGAACAATATACAATCGAGATATTGCTCCCAATGAAAAAGGCGATCAGATGAGTAGCATATATGAGGAGACAAGGTTGGTAACTACAGGGCTTAAAGATCTTCCAAAGCTACAGGTAGTATTTTATAAATACAAGTTCGGGTGGTTGACTGAGCCATCAAGAAGCTACAGCCCGTGTTTGCTTCGATAATTCTATGCAGGTATGCAACCATATTGCAGCGGTTGGCACTAGGAGCAAGGATTGGAAGAAGAGGCCAGCATTAAATAGGGTGTTGGTGAGTGAGACTCCAGTTTACATTTCTTAGCAGACAACCTCCAGGATGCTATATAGGTTGGACTATCAGGCTCCGATGAACATGAGAGAATTCGATCACAAGCTATCTGAGTTGAAGAAAGTCAAAACCAAGAAGTTGAATAGCCAGGAGCACATCCAGTAGTACACTTAGTTGTCTTGGATAATTGCTACGAGAGGTCTGCTATTTTAATGGATGCATGGTACAGAGGCGCAGATAAAGAAGGCCACAATCGAATTTTCAAGTGAAATTTTAGTGGTCACTTGTGCAGCACAAGTTGGTACCAACCAGCAATGACAATATCCTTTCACCTGACAGAGAAGCTTTGATAGCAAGCATAATGAGGGGGTATTCCATCAACTTCTATGATACATTGCTTAGGAGATTCGAGAGCGGGCAATCAATGACGGCACTACCATTCCATTTCCATGTTTGATTGATTGACTCTATAAGGAGTCAAAGGTACCGATATTTCCATCAGTGGATCATAGAGTAGTTGTCCGGAAGGTTACTGATATTGGGTTGATTCGAGATGATACAAACTCGATATCAAGGGAGAGGACTCAAGCAGCTACATCCGTGGGAGAAACAATATTAGCAGAGGAATTTGGCATTAAGATGTAGACTAATGTAGCACAGATCGCTGAGTTGGCAGCTGAGCCTATGGAGGGCAGAGAGATAGGTAGCCAACCTAAGGCTATAGATGCAGCATACCTCTACACCTGCAGATGTTCCTGAGTCATCATATACTGCAGCAGTACCGAGACCACTAGTTGCACCTCCACAAGCCACCACAGCCGACCTAGTTACGGTTTCACAAGAGTTTTTGGTTGATATGGATAGGGGGCTAGCTAAGGCTGAGAAGCAGTAGGCACACACGACTCTACAGGTTAGAGTTTTGATGGAGCAGGTAAAGTCGAGGGTCTCGGAGGAGTTGTAGAAACTGTCTAGTTCAATGCATGGCCGACTGGATACTTTTGAGCGGAGAATGGATGAGCGCCTTGTAGAGTTACAGGCGCCGGAGTTATCTAGATGGTACTCAGAGCTAGGAGCGCTACGATCCAGGGTGTGGGACTTGGCCGCATGACAAATAGCTGCAGTACCTCCATCGGTACTTCCCGTGATAGATGACGAGTTTGAAGAAGAATTGCCACTAATTTTTGACTTTATCATGTAGGTGCTGGTGGCACATGACAAGGGGAAGAGGCCTCGTGAGGAGGAAAGTGTTGATGATAATGATTCTCTGCTCCGTTAGCAAAACCAGGAGCGGAGTGAGATGGAGAGAACGATACATGAATCGAGAAAGGAGGCTTGACACAGAGCCGAGACTGAGGCAACGAGAGTTCATGGAGAAGGCACGAGCTCTGTTGGATCTGAGAATGCACAGATTCAATACGGTAATGTTGGAGATGACATTGGAGGCGTATCTACACCCTCCACCGACCAAGTAGCTGACACCTAGGTCGCACAGGTATGTTCCCTATTTTATTAGTTTTTTTTTGGGATATATATGCGTCGAGGACGACGCATGCTTTCTCGATACGGGTGGGGAGGAATACCTGTGCATTCTTTTCACTGAACATAACCCGAGGGTTTTTCTTGCCGGATATCTTTTCCCTCTGGTGTTCCATATATAGTAGAACCAACATGTTTAGGATTTTATTTTATGTTTTTTGTGTCAGTTGGAAGAAAGTAGGAAAACTGAAAGTAGTCAAGAGCTGAAATTGTTGAAAAAAACTGTTGTTTGATAATTTGACAACCCTTTGAAAAATTTGTATATGTGTAGTGAAAGTTGGCAAGTATGACTTTTTTGAATCTTTGCATGGCATTGAAAATGTGAACATGTTTACCATTGTATGGTTGTACCTGAACTAACAGTTAGTAGAAGTGATGATGTTGACCTGTGCTATGTCTGAGTGAGGTTTAATAGCTGAATTCGGTTGTATGTGTCAATCTAGAACTTTCCTGGTCAGTCGTACTGAGATAAAGGATAGGTAACTAGGAAGGGATCATAGGCCATATTAGATTTATGAGTCCACTTTAGCCTTAAATACCTACCAAAAGAGAAAAGAAATCCCTTGATCCAAATGTTTGAGCTTAAATTGACCTTTCTTTTTGTTTACACCAATTAACCTGCCTAATTTTCTTATGAATGAACCTTTTTTGGCCTTGGTCCCTCCTTGGACATAGTGAACCTCAACTCAGGCAAATCGCCTAAGTTGAGGGTAGCTATTATAGGGGTGATTAAGAAGAGTCGGGTGGAAAGAAAATTGGGTAATGAAAAAGGAAAAGAGCGTGTGCGGTATGCATAATGAAAAGAAAATAAAAATTGTTGTCAAAAAAGCAATAAAAGAAAAGAAAAATAATGTGTTACATCAATGAGTGTTTGAATAAAGAAAAACTGCATCCGTAGTTGCAAAAGCAAAGAAAAAAATGAAAATAAAAATTATTTTCAAAAAAGCAAGAAAAGAAAAGAAAAATAATGTGTGACATCAATGAGTGTTTGAATAAAGAAAAACTGCATCCATAGTTGCAAAAGCAAAGAAAAACACGAAGTAGTTAAAGGAAAAATGGAAGAAAATAGGAAAAAAGGTGAAAAGTGGAGCCAAGAGGTGTGTAGTGCCAAGGAGGGTTGAGCTACTAATTCCATATGTATCATATCCAAGCCCGAGCCTATGTTATAAGCCTAGAAAGTCCTATTGTGATCCTAGCTACTTGTCCGAAAATCGAGGTATTGAAAGTATAGGCAAGCCTATTGTATTGTATGCATGCAGTTCGAATTTCTTTGTGAGAGCGAGTGGATCTTACCTAGCCCCAAGAGAAATATATCGAGTTCTTCAAATACACATGTATGAGTGTGGGACTTCTTTGAAGTGAGAGCATTTGGTCAACAAAATCGTCGACAAATTATATGGGTAAGTGTTATAAATTTATTCCATGGTTGCAAGTGACAGTATTTTTCCATGTTTTGATTCCTCTATGTTATGGTTGGAAATTTTTCATATGCACAGTGATTTGATTTGATACGATGAGGGAGGGGTTAGAAAATTTGATTTTGATATTTAAGTGTGACTGCCGTAAGTTTCCTAGAGTTCTTTCGATTGAAGTGTCGAAGTAGTTCAGTTTGTTTTATTTTATTTTGTTTTTGCCTAAGGACATACAAAAGTTCTAAGTTGAGGGTGTTGATGTGCCATGTTTTTACGACACTTTCGTCGCTTAAAACTAGGAAATTATGCACATTTCGGGTATGCTTATAAAGGTATGATGTATTTTGTGCTTAATGTTGCAGGAAAATAGGTTAGGGAGTGAACTGGTCGAATTAATGCTGAAAATAATTGAAAAGGTGACTGCCAGGCACTTCACGAGTCGTTGGCAGGAGGCACGACTCGTTGCTTAAGGCATGGAAAAAAGATGGATTTTGGAAGATGCAAGATAGTGTACCTGACGAGTTGAGGAAACGACTCGTTACAACTTGAGGAACCGTAAGGTGGGATCAACCATAAAGTGCACTAGAATTTTGGAGGAATGAGACCACGAGGGTCCTAACGACTCGTGCTTAGGCATGACGAGTCGTTAGGTGACCCGTTTCCACAACTGGGAACGCTGCCACTGGCAATCTGGTTTCCAGTTTTAATTGGGAAAAGGATTTCTTGGAACTATAAATACACAGTTTAGGTTTATTTTTGAGAGACGATTATTCCGACAGTTATAGAGTAATTGAGAGAGACGATTTATTTAGTTTTAAACTAGAATTTTGGTAATTGATCAATTGTTCTTTATTCAAGAAACAAAAGCAACATTGGAGTTTATTCATCTATTGTGGAGTTTTTTTTCAACCTACTTTGTTTTTATTCTACAATAATTTGTAAGTTGCAATTATGATTTATTCAATAATTTGAGATTGCGATAATACAAGAATGAGTAGCTAAACTCATAACAAGGTTTGTAGGAACCAAGATGAATTAACACACATAGGTAAAAACACTTAGTGATCTTCAATGAGGTTTTATGCATGTGTTGTTTTTCCCTTCATTTTGATTGATTCTTGACGGTTGCAAACGATAGGACTTGCCTTATTCTTACTTACTGGACCAAGGAGGTAATGAATGGGAAAGGGATTAACAATGGATATTTGAGGCTATCAACCCTCATGTAATAGCTTGAACTTGTCCAAGGATAACTAATCCGATATTAAGGGTAAGGTTTAACTAAAGTACACCCATATACAGACCATGTTGCATCGTGATAATCATCTAGATAGGGGACCAACCATTTAGGTGAACCTAACTTACAAATATTCCATGTTAAACATCAGAATAGATCACTAGTGTATAGGCCTTGTGGTTATGAAATCTTGGGGAACACAATCCTAGTCAAGTCATTAATTAAATACAAATCGAATTTGATTTCAGCATTCAGTAATTTTACTTTTGTTTATTATTCGATTTTTCTCCTTTCGGAAATAAGTAACTCAATAGTAGCAGTTATTCGCATTAAATTAAGTTCTTACCATATTTCCTGCGGAATCGACCTCAACCTCTACTTGGGTTCTATATTTGACAATCGACCGCTTATATCTTAATTGCGAGGTGTAATTTGGGCGACATCAGTCTTGTGCTCCTCCTTATTGCTTCTCACCTACTTAGTCCTACAAAATAAAAAATAACAATGATATTAATACATTCACAAGCAAATACTTGGGTTTCCTCCCAATAAGTGCCTTAGTTAACGTCGTGGCACAACGTATCTTTCATATAGAATTCATTCTCTGGAGGATTATCCTCTAACTCAACCTCCTCCATATCGTTGCCTTCATTCAACAGTCAAATTACTTTGCATTCATTAGGAGGTTCAGTGGATTGTCATACTTTGAAGGTAACCTCTGCACCTCCAACCTGAAACTTGAGCTCACCTAGCTCTACATGTACCAAGGCTCTACCCGTGGCAAGTAATGATCTCCCCAGAATGATTCAAACTTCCACATCCATCTCACAATCGAGAACCACAAAGTCAGTTCGTAAAATAAACTTATCTACTATCACCAGTACATCCTCCAAAACACCCACAGATTTCTTGATAGAGCGATCAGCCATTAACAATCTCATTGAGGTAGGTTTGGTGTTCCCAAGCCCCAACTTCGTGAAGATTATGAGGGGCATTAGATTTATGAATGCCTCGAGATCACAAAGGGCTTTCTTGAACACACACAACCTAATAATGCAAGGGAATGTGAACTCCCGGATCCTTTAATTTTGAGGCTAGGTCGCTCATCATCATAGTACTACAATGATGTGTTGTCTCTATGATGTCCATATCAACAACCTTCTTCTTCTTCAGCAGTTCTTTCATGAACTATGCATATCCGGACATTTGCAGTAAAGCATACACCAATAGTATATTTATGGACAATTTGTTAAGAAAGTCGATGAACTTGCTGAACTGATCATCCTTTTTCTTCTTGGCCAACCGCTGTGGATAAGGAGGTGGAACTCTTGATTCCTGTTCTTTCTCACTTGAGGCCTTCCTTCATGTATATCCATTTTCATTATTTGAGGGAATCTCATCAACATCTCCATCACCTTCATCCTCAACATTATCACAACCAACTGGTGTTTGTGGCTCCACATCTGATTCTTTTTCATCACTTTCCTTAGGGTCAATAACTTCCTTGGGCTTAATGCCCGCATCACCAAGCATCTTACCACTCCTTGTGATAATGGCCATGCATTGACTAGCCTTCTTAGGATTTGGCATTGTATCAGTAGGAAGTATTCCCTTCATTCAGGGATTCATTTGAGAGGATAAGTGGTTCATTTGGGCTTTCAAATCTTAATGAAAGATGAGTATGAACTCACTGTTTGGGCGAGGTTATACACCTCTCCTTTTAGTTCCTTGACCCCACTGTCTGTTGATTCAACTTTCTTGAGAACCCTTGTTAACATTTCTTGAATTTTTGAATTCCCTACATTGCTCACACTTGGTTGAGATTGAACATTCTCAGCTTTAGGATTTGGGAACATACATATTCGAGCTTCGATGATAGTGGTATCTCTCACGATTTTTCCCTCTATTACCCCATCTCTCATTTCGATCGGGCCACCCTTGTGCATTATAGTTCCTCCAACCTTGGTTCTTTTCCCATGGGTGCCAAGTGCCTTGATTCATCCCTTGATACCCAGGTCGAGAACCCCCCATCTGATTTGCCATCTATTGGCACTCCTCTTCATATCATGGTGGCGACAACTCCACTTAAAAATGCATTGGACCTTGCATTCCCACAACATTTACAACTTTAGTCCTGAATCCCATCACATACTTAGTCATTAACTCCAGCTGAGTCATCATTTTAGCAAGATTTTAATCTCTCTATTCATCCCTTTTTCTTATTTCAGCTATTAGCACACTAGAACCAACATCATGTGGCAATACATTAGTCTCCCTTGTATGCCATGACCTATTTGTCTTTGTCATTTTGTCTAAGAGGGCTTTAGCTAAATCATACATCTAATCAATGATTGATCCTCTAGCTAGATTATTGGCCACTGAATTATTGGTGGAGTCTAGACCTTGATAAAAGCACTGAAGGAGCACTCCATCGGGGAGATCATGGTTGGGGAAAAGAGACACTTTCTTCTTGAATCTCATCCATGCTTCATACAAAGCTCAGTCGACTCTTGTCGAACATTTGTAATATCATCCCTCAGCAGCAACATCTTTGAGAGAGGGAAAAAATGATCCAAAAATGCTTCTATCAACTCTTTCCATGTGGTAATACAACCCAGAGATAGCTCCTCCAACCACATAGTTGCTTCTCCTATTAGGGATAATGGAAAGAGCCTAAACCTGATAGACTCTTAGCTTATATTTGCTATGTTAAAAGACTGCCAAATCTCTAAGAAATTCCTCAAATGATGGTTCGCATCCTCACTCGGTTTACCCTCGAGGAGTCCTTTCATCTAAAATAAGTGTAACATCATGCTAGTAACATGAAACGTTGCATTCCCCAGTGTAGCTAATAGGCAAATGGCCCCTGCAACCTCAGGCATAACGGGGTTATCCTCATCATGCTACATGTTTCCTTCAACCAAACTATCTCCTGCTACAAGTGTTGGCTCATATGAATTTACCCTAATGAACAACAACAAGAACAATGTCAAACAATTAACATGCAAGATCAATTAAAATTATCAAACAACTTAAGGATATCAAGCGCTAGTCCCTGGAAATGGCACCATGTTTGATAACGTCAAAACTACACCCCTCTTGATGAGATAGCATAAACGGTCGTTTCTCAAAAAAAATATTTTCAATGGATGTCGGGGTCGAATCCCACAGAGACTAGTGAATGATTTACACAAGCATTGTTTAGGAAATTTGAATTAATTCGAACTAAAACAAAGGAAATAAAATAGTAAAATTTTTTTTTGGGGGGGAAGGGGGAAATGAAGTCAATAATATGGTGGATTCAAACTCAACTAATCAAAATAAGCAAAATTGAGAGACAATGATGAGTGAAGAATAGAGTTGAGGTGTAGATAGGGTGTTAATCATATAAGGATGTGCTAGATCATCAAATTATTGCGAATAAGTGTAAATAACTTTGGACAAGATGGTGCCCGATATTTTTCAACATCTTGGGTGCCTTTTTCTTGAGTCCTTTCGAACCTCAAGACACAATTTAATTATCCCAATAAAGTTTGGGTTAGTAGATGAGCTATTTCTGGCCATCAACCACTAATTAGGATAATGAATATGGGTTGTGGCTATTTCTAGCCCAACACCCATATAATCAAATTCATTCCAACTATCAAATTCTCCTCCAATATGTAATTCTTCTTTTTCGAGCCAAAATCCACCAAACCCATATTTGCAACTATGGGAAATCAATTATAATTTGAAGAGAATCCAATAAATCTAAACTAATTTAGCAATATTATGATGAATCTAGCAATACCCAATCTAATTAAACACCCATCATTACACACCTCTAGCTAATGATTTAGCTACTCATAATTAAGAAATCTAAAGAGCATATGCATTAATAAAATCAATGATTTCATTACTAAGTGTAAGAAAAATAAAACTCAAAATATGTCTGCAGTAATGGTCATACCTTGCTTAGGATGACGATGAAAATAGGAGAGACCAATATTCAAATTTCTTCTCTAATGGGGTTATTTATCTCATTCCAAAGAAAAAGGAATGTTCAAAGATAAAAGATATGTACAAAGCACTTTTTTCTAGACTATATACAAAAATAGGGCAATCAATCTCCTTTATTTCAGTGTAAGACATAATTCCCCCTGTTCAAGCATTTTTTCACTTATGATGGTACCAATAGTTCGTCGATTGCAATCCGTGAGACGCCGTTCCTTTTCTTCTGCGATTCAGTGCCATTCTAGGACGTTTCGGCAATGCCTTTACCGATTCTGTAGTTTACATCCATGGTCCACTGATAAAAATTCCTCTTTGGCCAGCAAGATCCAACATCTGTTGGCGATGGAACCGGAAGTCGCCATTTGATATCTGCGGGCCTCTGGTTGCATTTTCTTCTCAAATCAGTGGTTGCCTGCAACTGATCGACGTTTCGTAGGTGTTCTCTGGCGGAGCACTAGTTTTCACCTGAATTCATCCTTTTCACTCCTATTTATGCTCTTTCTTTTCAACTCAGATACTTGTATATAAAAACACAAAAAGGGAATAAAATTCATCTAAATGACTTCAAAATTAAGCTAAAGCTCATGCATAAGAGCCTAATGAGTTGGTAAATTACCAACTCATCACCTCTAAGAAAGAGGTAACACCATTTCACTATTCTTTCTCTTTTTTATGATTCAAGGTTTCTCAACCCATCATTTTTTATTACAATTTGATGCTACCTCACATTTATACTCAACTGTTTTCTCCCTTTCTTGTAAACCCCCAAAGTTAGGCTTTTTTCTTCTTTTCCATTGATTTCCTTATCTCTCCCAATGTCTTGGGCTTCAAGCCCCATTTATTTTTATTCATTCATCACTAGAAATTAGGGAGAATGGGTGCCAAAGAAGAGGATTACAAACGGACATTGGACCTGTAATGTGGTTTCCAAGAATAAATAGTCCAAAGGCTCGATATTGGCTAGCAAGGGAAGACGTTTTCGGAGGTCATTTTGGGTGAAGTGACTAATCAATAGAAAGCCTAAAATCATGTTCTAAGTACAATTACATCTAGGATTTCACTTTGAGTAACACTTAGGGAAAGTTTTACAAGCAGAGATGCATGAGACTCATTCAAATGACCTTACCACACAAGGCATTGCACCTAAAGAATTCACACAAGTCATTATTATAACCAGATTTTGGTTCATGGCAATAGAGCATACGAATCCACAAGCCCAATAGGGAATATTAAACGTATGACAAGTGAGTGCTTAATTTCCCATTTCAAATTCATTTTTCATGCCATACAATAAGTTTTTGTGGTACCTCTAGAAAACAGTTTCATAAAAGACTCAAAGAAGAACATGGCATATTCCCATAAGAGAGTCTCCTAATAATCTATCATTAGGAAATGTCACTCGATTCGACAACAAAAAGAAAAGAAAAAGAAATTGCTCCCTGGGAAAGAACCGTGGTATAAGAAAAACCCTTGGAGTTTATTCATTATCTACTATTCACAAAGGCGAAAATAAAACTTGGGTCACCAATATTTTTTGCAATAAAAACAAACACCCACTGAAAAGCACTAACAACCCAATGATATTTTTTTAATTCATTCATTTTGAGCTCGACAAAGTCTCAACAACCATTCACCAATCATAAATGAAACAAACAACCCGACAAGGGCAATCATCAAATATTGGTAAAATGAGCCCAACAAAGGCTCACAAGTCCTTACAACTCAAATAAAAAAGACCAACAAGGGCCACATCGAATCATCAATGAAACAAATGACCACCATAAAAGGAACACTCATCCCACCTCCAACTCAAACACTACATTGTCCCCAATATAAGCATGCAAAACAAGGAGGGTGAGAAGTCCCTGAAGTGGTCCCTCATCATCTTCCCCATCTCGTCCTTCATTGCCTAGATCCTCCGCCTCATCCCCCAAGCCCTCGAACAAGTCGTCAATGGGGTCTTGGACTATAGAAGGGGAAGCCATCGCTGCATCAAAGGTGCTCATGTCGGGCACCTCCATGGATGTCCGACTCTTCCATTCAGTTACTTTAGTTTGGAGAGAGGTGATAGTCCCCTCCATGACATTCACCAGTGAGCATAGCCTGGCCAGACTCTCATACATGGACTTCATGGCCTTTTTCACCATTTGGCAATAAGGGCAGGGAGACTTTTAGCCAACTTCTGAAGCTGGCTCTCATGAGAGTTAGTCCTCTCCACAGGTTTGTGGAGTCTGCTTGGTTGGGAAGATGTGGGAGGCGGTGAGGATCTCCTAGTAGGTGCTTCGCCTGAAGCTTGTCCCAGTGCCTATGAGTGTGGAATATTAAGATCGGGAGCCATGGGGCATTCACAGAACCATGACGAAAAGATCCTTCTAGGACATTAAAGGCTTGCAGCCGCTTTCGCTTACTCTTGGGAGCATCCGCGTCCCTTTTTTGATCCACATTAATGACACCGGTAGAAGAGATTAGGGCTTCATCTAGGTATAATGGCACTCTAGCTTGCAGGCATAACTAAAATATGAGCACAACATAAGATAATGAGGTGCCACCTTTCCTAGCTTTTCTCTTCATCTGAAAAGCCACAATTTCCCTAAAATTTATGGGGACCCCTGACATGATGCAGGTGATGAGGATAATTGCTTCCAAACTAGCCCGCTGCTCATTCATTTAAGGTATGATATGACTATAAATGAAGTCCAACCACAAATTGGCCTCAAACTTAAGATCATGGCGAGAAATCTCGCCACCCATGATGGACCAAAAGGGCGTGTCTGCAGCAATAAATAGAGCTATCTAACTGAACTGGTTCTCCTTTTCAGTAATTTAGGCTGCATACTTAGACCAGGTGTCAAGCTCATCTTCCTAGAATAGAGAATTAATGGCCGCTAGAGTGATTTCAACCTCCACACCTTGCACCCTAACTAAAGTCAGGCAGGAAATTCGTCCACCTTACCCCTGTGATGCATGCTCTCCCACCTGAGTTGGTAAGAGGCATAAAATTCTAGGAAGATGATGGGGTAGTAATCTGGGAGTGGATTGGTAAAAGCATGCCATTAGCGGTCATTAAACTGAGTGATGATGTTGGGGAGGTAACCTCGCAGCTCCACCAAGTCAAATCGCTTCTCAACAGTGATTGATCGACCCTTGCATATAGCAGAATGCTCCTTCATACTGGGCACAAAGAATATTATGGCCTCTCAGGAGTTGGTGGGTGCCGTGGATGCCTTTTCTTTCCCCTTTCTTTTTGTGGAAGAGGAGGTTGGGGCCTTTCCCTTGGTCGGGTTCCTAGATGAAGACATACTCTGCAAAACCATGTTAGTGCCATAAAACCATACTTTCTTTTTGTATTTTTGTTTAAGAGAATATAAAATAAAATAAAATAAAAAATAGGTAGTTCGGCTTAGGTTCTTTAAAACTTCGTCGTTGGCACCAGCGGTTTGCCGGTGCTTATCTGTGGTTCGTCGGTCTCTAGCCTTCTTCCATATAGTAGGCAACTACAGTCAATCTGACGTTTCATTAGTGTCCTTAGTGGAGCACCGATAATCAACTCTATTTCCATATTTTTTTCTCAATTTCATGCTTTTTTCTATTAAAGTTAAACATGTCACGACCTGAACATATGCTCGGGTCGAGAAAAGGGATAAGGAGCCTCGAGTGACTCCAAGTTGACCCATGGCATGAACATACATCTAAATCAATCAAGTAAAGTAGAAGACTTAACATAACAACATAGCGGAAGTCTAATCATAACCTAACATTGGAACTGGAATTCACTTCATACACGACAAGTTGATTACTACATACAGTCTAAAAGCTTCTAATATATCTGATGGGACAATGCCCCCAACTAACCTGACAAGTCTAAAAACTAAAAATACTAGATAACTAGAAATGAGTAGTCCTCGAGAGATGAGGACTCACCACTTAAGTTGAATGCCAACTCCGGAAAACTGTCTAGCGACGAGGATGAGTTTGAAGATCGGAGCCTGTATCATGAAACGGTACAACATAGAGTGTGCGGACAGTATGTGGAATGTACCGAGTATGCAAGGTAAGTAAAACCACTTAATTAAATAAAAATCACTTAAAACATGTATAATATAAAACATAATCAAGATAAGAACCTGAGTGTAGGGCTTGCATGGTATTTTCTAAAATCCTACTCTGAAAATAACTGAACATCATAACTGAATTGGATGACCCAAAGCTGAAATCTGATAATCATAAATAAAATTGCAAATTGGGTCAAACATGCTTTAGAACATATATATATGACTACATCCGGGGAGACCTCCTACTCCTGGCGGGATGCTAAGGCATAGAATCTATTCTAGCGTTGATCGCCACTTGTGCTAGTAGATGCGCCCTGCTAAGATGGGCGGGCTGGTGGAGCTGCTGAACTGGAAGATAGGCCTCGGCCCCTATCATGGCCCTATATAGCGGCTGGGCAATCTCTAATCATATGTTCGTGCTTCCGACACCTGAAGTAAGCACCTGTTCCTGCAAAACGCTAACCCCTATGTCTGTTACCACACCTGTCGCAAACTGGGATACCGGAATCTACGGGCCTACTTCTCTGACCTCGAGAGCCTGATGCTCATCCCCTCTGGTCGTGTCAAGGTCTGGATAGCACACTCATTGTTGAAGATACTGGGGCTAAAGATCTCTAGTGAGACTACTGTTGGTGCACACCACCTGAACTCGGGTAAGAGAACCTATAGCTGTTTGTCCTGGCCCTCTTGGCCTCTCTCTACCTCAAATGTGCCGCCTCCATCTACTGGGCGTAAAAAAGACTATCTGATGAAAATCCATATCTTGATAGAGCATGGAGGTTCTACAATCCTTGTCTAGATAGTCTGTCACCCCATGAACAAACCTGCTCACGCGAACCCTCTAATCAACCTCTAGCTCTGGGGTGTACTTTGACAGGTGAGTGAACTCTAGGGAATATTTATACACTGTCATCTTTCCCTGCTTTAGATTAAAAAACTCGTCTGCCTTCAGCTCCCTCATCTCATGAGGGAAGAATCTATCTAGGAAAGCGATCTGAAACTCATTCCAACTAATAGGGCCTACTCCGACTGCCCTACTATCCTTAAATTGTTTAAACCAAATATGTGCGACCCCCTTCAACTGATATGAGGCCAAATCCGCACACTTCTCTCCAAACACCCCCATGACCTGGGTGATCTTCAGAATGTTGTCAATAAAATCATGTGGATCCTCATCCACCTTTGACACAAGAAACTCCGGTGGGTTCATCCTTAAGAAATCTCTGATGCGTGCTGTCGCCTGCTGATTGACCTGGACGGTTAAGGCCTGTGCTAGCATATGAATGGCTTCCCTGAATTCAGCATGGGCAACCATCTCCGGTGCATGGTGCTCATGGGCTGGTGGGGCCTGCTGATGCCCATCTCCATTTCTTTTACCATTAACTCTGTGGGAAGGCATGATTGTACAATCGCGAAGAGCATGAGTTAGAAGGATAGAGAGACATTTCACCACGCGACATAGATCATGAAAGAAGGGAACATTTCCTAAATGTCTCATAGCCTCTTCGTCATAAGTGTGGAGAGCTTCATACTCATGAAAAAGACTCTACTTAACGCGGCTTTCAGATACCCTGAGACACTTCAAAACCTATTGCTCTGATACCATATTTTTCATGACCTGCATGTAGGCATAGGTTGAGACACGGGACAAGGAGCCCCGAGAGACTCTAAGTTGACCCATGGCATGAACATACATCTAACTCAATCAAGTAATGTGGAAGACTTAACATAACAACATAGCAGAAGTGTAATCATAACATAACATCAAAACCTACATTACTTCATACACGACAAGCTGATTACTACATACAGTCTTAAAGCTTCTAACATATCTGATGGGTTGATGGGACAACGCCCCCAACTAACCCAACAAGTCTGAAAACTGGAAATACAAGATAACTAGAAATGAGTAGTCCCCGAGAGATGACGACTCACCACTGAAGCTAAATGTAGACTATCTAGTGACGGGGCTGAGTCTAAAGATCGGAGCCTGTATCATGAAACAATACAACATAGAGTATGCAGTTAGTACGTGGAATGTATCGAGTATTCAAGGTATGTAAAACCGCTTAATTAAAGAAAAAACATTTAAAACATGCATAATATAAAACATAATCAAGATAAGAATTTGAGAGTAGGGCTTGCATGCTATTTTCTGAAATCATGATCTGAATATAACTGAACATCATAACTGATTCAAATGACCTAAAGTTGAAATCTTATAATCATAAATAAAACTGTACATTGGGTCAAACCTACACACACACATATATATATATATATATATATATATATATATATATATATATATATATCATTAATGATAAACATGCATAACTAGAATCATGAGGAACAATGAAGGACTTGTGATATAACCGACATTACCACGATAGAGCTTACGTGGTCCTTACTATCACACTCGAGTGGGCAGAGTCATCCAAAGCCTTGTCTAGGCTAAGAATGTTGCCATGATATCGATATCAAGCTGAAGGCCTCGTAGGGAAGGGGAATTCTCACAAAGGAGGTGCAAAATAATCTGATCATACCTATGTTGGCACATAGTTCTGAGGCATAGGTTAACTAACCCTTAATCTATTCGATGCTAGAAACTACTCCTAAAAACATGCATATATTCTCCATCATTTTTCAACAAAGCTGACCATTGTTTAGTGACGAAGCTGAATAATCATGTACATATAAAATCTGAAATCATACATGAAGAGCTTTGGCTCAAACCATACCACAAGCTGTACATAATTGGGAGTCTTGACTCCAAAACCATATGGTAAGCTAATTAACTTGAAAGCATAAATCACACTTGAACATATGGGCTTGCCCGATAACTAAACATGCTTGAAAACACTTGATTTACTTGAAAACATGATCATAGACATGGCTAACTTGAAAACGTGATTTTAATCATAAATATCTCATCATACTTGAACATACATCATAAATCTAAACTTTCATGAACTTCTCATGGATGGGCATTATAATTTATAAAAACATGAAAACATGATTTATAGTTGAAAATATTGTAGAACTTGCCCATGAATCATAATTTAATAATGGAAACATACATAGATCATATCCATGTAGAAACTTAGGAAATTCATGCATTGGGTTAAAACTTCATAGGATCAACATATAGATTTTCATGAATTAGAGAGCGATTGGGAATGGGTGTGAACAAATTCACCCATTCATAACATTACATACCCGAGAGAATAAGATTCTACAACTTATTTAATCTCCCAAGGAAGAATTGATGAAAATCTTGAAGAAATTAAGCTTGATCACCCCTCTAGGATTGTAAGTTTGCATGCATGAATATAAATAGCTTAGAATGAACTTACCCCTCTTAAAACTCAATATTCATAGCTTAAAACGACATAGTTTAGGATTTAGGATCATAAGAATTACAAATAAATCCTTACTAAATTTGCAGAGAAAATCTGATTGCCAGTCCCAACGAGGAATTGAACGAGTCGTCGTCCAAGTCCATGACTGTGGCCACCAACCGTTGTGTACACTGCCAAAATTTCACCTAGGGCTTATCAGGTGGAACTACATGAGTCGTTACTGGTGGCAACGACTCATGGTCACCACTCATGGTCTACACTGCCAAAAAGTCCTGTTCCTTCACCTCATCCCTTGCCACGACAGACTCAATGAGTCAAGATGCTGACCATGACTCGTCGTCATGTTTGTGATCACCCCAAACTCAAAATTTTCCAACTTAAGTCTAGCACCTCACCACGAGTCACTCCATGACTCATGGTCTACCCCATGGGTCACAGGATGACTCGTTCTGTGACCTAGAGTAGAAAATCCTATTTTCTCTATTTCAACTCCCAGATCTGATCTTTGGGCTTTTGGGGAATAATAAAACATATGCAGGGATTAAGGAGAAAAGTCATAAAATCCTCCTAATTGACTTGAAAACTAAACAAAAATTCATGTTTAAGAGTTTAGTGAGTTGGTAAATTACCAACTCATCACTTGTCGAGGGTCTGTCTCGGAGGTCTCACACCCAAGGGACAACTACCAATAAGACGTGTCAGGTCGATGGTGGGGTCATAAGTCTCATATATTAAAAGGCAACTGCCAACCAGATGTACTAAGTCGGTGGTGAGGTCATAAGTCTCATATCATCAAATATGCCAAAGGACAACTGCCACTAGGAGTACTAGGTCGGTGGTGAGGTCATAAGTCTCATATCATCATCATAAATAAAATTGATAAAGCTTGCACTGAGCAAATCTAACATACCTAGCATAACAAATGAGAAATCATAGTATTCTAGCCTAGGGTAGGCCTCCTTTGTAGAATACAACTGCAAGTGATTGCATATTACATGTTAAAATAACACTTAGTGGATAAACATATGAATTCTAGACTCAAAAATATCATAAGAAGATGTGGACGACCCAAGATTTTCAACAAGTGGCACAATTAAAGTTTGAAGGGACCTTGAAATCCGGAACCTCGCTAATTTGACATTCAACATAAGGGAGAGGAACTAGGGGGTCTACCTTCGGCCTTACATAATCCATAACATAAACATGAAAAAGTAATCAACCATTTTAAGGCATTTACATTTCGGTGGTCTCATTTTCCCTTACTAGGCTTGAAAGTGTTTTCTTAGTCTTAAGTTTGTTCACAATTTAGCAATCGCTCTTTTTGTCAAGCAACCATGTTCTAACCACATAAAACATCACATACATATAATATTCAGTAAATTGCCAGCTCACAATCCCCATGATAAAGGGACTTCAGAATCGATTTAAAACTATGACAATAATCGTAAACAATGCGTCTTTCGCTTTGCAATTGATTGTTTTATTACTTTCTAGCATTCAAACATAAGGTTAAATGTTCCTAACTCTTTTGGACAGAATATTACATGCCTCAATATGAGTTCAAATGAGTGGAGATAGTGTTCCCTTCAATGGTACAAATCATGCTTGAAAAATAAGGACAAAGGCGCCTTTACTTACCTTATTCCGATGTGCTTATTTAAAACCGTCTCCTTCAACAACCAGCATTTAACCTCCTCAATTTCTTAAGTTTATATACAAGAAGCAATTCTAATTTATGCCAATATATGCAGACAAAACATGTTCCCAGCCAGCAGCCACAACAACGACAACAACAACCCACGACAACAAAAACATTTAGTCACCTTTCTACACCTTTCTACTAACTTTTATGGGTTAAAGAGAAGAGTGAAATTGGCAAACTTCACTAGAAATTATTTCTCACAACATGAAGTATGTTTCCATTCAAAAAACTTCTACCATCTCTAACAAAAAGGGATAGAAGCTTCAGCAAAAAGACAATGAAATGGCAGCCTAGTCTAACTTCCCAATTCAAGTTTCTTAGCTAATATTTTTCGCAGGTTTAAAAGATAGAATTCATATATCCTTCCCTGTATCTAATCCTTACTAAAAGAGAGTGTATTCCCAGCTTGTTACTGCCTGCAAACTTCAGAATCAACCTATCAAAAACACAATAACAACACACAACAATTTCACCGTCAAGCTCTCCTTTCCTTCCAAATCAAGTTGCTATTACTTGTGATTATTGGTGAATTTTTCTTGAGGTTTTTCTTGAACTTTGATGCTGAAAAATAGAGGTTATACGGAGCACAAATAAGCTTATCAATTCTAGAAAATTTAGAAAATGAATTATAAGAAAAACATTTCACATATATATATATATATATATATATATATATATATATATATATATATGTATGTATATATATATATATGTATATATATATATATATGTATATATATATATATATATATGTATATATATCTATATATATATATGTATATATATATACACAAACACTTGGGGTGGTGGAGGTGTTTTAGGGCGGCGGCCATGACACTGCTTGAAAGTACCATCATAAAATGCCTATAACTTTTTATCCCGAATTTCGATTGACATAAGGTTTAATGTTCTAAAAACTAGACTCAAATACCTTTAATTTGATAGGTTTTCACCATAGTAAGTATGATTTTTAACAACCAATTCTTAATGACCGGTTATAAATTTGACCGTTAAAAGTGTATTTATAGCGGCACATTTTTTTGGATCATTAAATGTTATTTTTTAGTTTAATATTAGTGAGATATTCAGAAGTTAAAAAAATTAATTTTTGGATGTTATTAATGAAACAAAATGACACCATATTTTCTCTCTTTATTCTTTCACCCACGTCGCTATATAAAAACACGTTGTCTCCCTCCCCTCCACTAAAACAAAGTTCTCGCTACTCAAGCTAGGTTTTTTTTCAAATTTAATATCTCCTTTCTAGATGTTGTTAGAGAAAAATCAGCAAAGAGAGACACATGCATGCATACATTTTCAGTTAGAGAAAAACCAGCAAAGAGAATATAGGCTACATCTATTTCTAGTTTTTGGGGAAAATCAACAAATTAAATAGCGATACATTCACGTACGTGTCTCTCGATTTGTCTCCAAGTTTGTTAATGAAAAATAAGGAATACATCTCTCAGCTCCATTTTATAAAGGAAATCGACTCTCTATTTTGTTTGTAAAACATATTTCAATTTGGTGAAAGAAAATTAGCCTTTCTCTTCTAATGGTTGGTTGTCACTTTTACTGTATAACTTTTGCTATGACTAATAACAGCCAGATATTCTTGGAGTTTCCTTCGCTTCAAGGTAAGTTAAGTTTTTTTAAAGTATGAAGTTATTAGTGAAAAACCGTTTTCTCAATTATAAATTTACACTAAATCATTCCAGCTAGGATTCTTTTTCCTCTTTTTGTTGTCCATACACTTATGTATATTAGTGGTAGGCATATGTGTTGTATGTGTATGATGTGAGCACTTCTATTAGTATTCTTGATTGAAAATAAAAGGAGGTACAATTATCTCTATTTGTTTATTAGAGGTAGATAAGAAATGAATGACATATATTTTGCTATTTGTAGTAGTACCAAAATAATCACTCAGTTCTTGGCAATTTGTAGCAGTACAAAAATAGTCAGTTTACTTGTCGAATCGTTAAGCATTCCATACTTGATGTTGAATGATTTCTTGTCCATTGATTAAACTAATTGTATAGTTTATAGAAATAGCATAGCTTTAAATCTGATTATTTTTTTGAATTTTTCGAGAGCTACATTTTCCAAGACCTAGAATTTCAAAGTTGCAGTTTCTCGTGCAACATTTTGGTTTGGCCTATAGCCATTTCTGATGACAGATATATAACGTCGTATTAAATGGAGACGAGGAGGTCTAGTTCTATTGAGATTGAAAAATGCAAACATTATTTGAAAAGAAATTACTTTTTTTTCATAATTAGATGAAGCAGCGTAGATAAATGTCGAATAAATTTCTACTATGTAAACACAATTTTGGAACACAACTTAAGATCCAAGATACATAGGACAGTTCATTTAGAAAATGGGAAGAAATACATTGTGAGATAAAGAATGAATGATATATATTTTTCTATTTGTAGAAGTACCAAATTGCACTCAGATTTTTTCTATTTTTAGTAGTACCAAAATAATCATTCAGTTTACTTGTCCATTCGTTAAGCATTTTATACTTAATGTTGAATGATTTTTTGTCCATAAATTGAAATAATTGTATAGTTTATAGAAGCAACATATATTTCCCAATGATTATTATTGAATAATTTTTTTAGTATGATAGCAGCTGGTAGACTAATATAATTTTTATTGCCTTAGCTTGATATATAGCTTCTGCTTTGTGTTTACATAGCTGCTGCTTTCTTTATAATCAAAGTATTTTCTATGGACTATTATTTTTCCTACTAACAATTATTAGGCTGCTTTGACTGCTGCTAATAAGGCTCTGCTTAAGTGCTGGATTAAGGCCCTTAACAATTGTTTTAATTATTGCTAATAAGGTTGCTTAAGTGCTAGTTTAAGGCCCTTAACAACTACTTTAACTACTTCTAATAATGTTGCTTAAGTGATTGTTTAAGGCCCTAATACAGCTATTTGTCATGACCCAAACGTAGACCCAAATCGTAACACGGGACAAGGAACCCCGAGAGACCCCAAGTCGGCCATGGCATAAGCATACATTTAACTTCATTCAGTTTAAGTGGAAGGCTGAACATAAGACATAGCAGAAACGTAAACATAACATAACATATCATAACCTAAGAAATCTCTCGACATACACGTAAGTTGAATACTACATACTATTTGAAACCTCTACCACATAAGATGGGTTGATGGGACAACACCCCGAACTAACCCATCCAAGTACCGAAATATGAAATAATATAAGGTCTGGTCAAAGGGGCATCGAAACATGAGGACTCGTCAACAAGCTGAAGGTGAACTCTAAGATGGTCTAAATATGAGGATGAGCCTGAGATCCAGGTCATGTATCATGAAATGATAGAGTATAGAAAGTATGCGAATAGTACTTGGAATTTACCAAGTAGGAAAGGTAAGTAAAATGGACATTAAAATATGTAAAAACTCATACAATATTATAAGAGTAGGACATCATGCTCGTATCATAAACATCGTAACATATCATAAGGCTCAAGGTTTCCAAATCATTCATAAAAACTTCATAATCATAATCATGAGAGGAAATCGATATTCAACAAACTTGAGACAACATACGTAATCATAAAAATGCATAAATCATGAGGAACAGTGGGAGATTCTCTTAACCGATATACCCCATATGAGCATACATGGAGCCCGACTTGTAAACCTAGTTGGGAGGCCGTCCGTACCTTGCGAAGGGTAGAACCATGTAAGTGTGATATCACCATGAAAAGGGTCAATTGGTCCGGGGAGAGTCACAAAGGAGGTCCCAACATACCTATGGTGGCACTTAGTACATGAGATCCGGGGCAGAACCTATGCTCCGAACCTACTCGATGTTCAATACTACTCCCAAAACATATATAGTGCTCATGGTATAACATGCACGAATTCATGGGCTAGTTAAATCATGAAAATCATAAACATATTTGTACATACGTGAACTATCCATGACATATGGCCCGTGAGTAGGCCAAAAACATAGTTCATGAATTGTAGGTTTCATGCATACTTGTAGATCAAACATATAACTTGTAAATCATCAAATCATGATGGGTAATTGAATAAATCCATATTTAAAATCATAAATCATGTTGGGCTTGTAAATATCAACAGTTGAGACGTAGATCATAAAGTGATTCATCATGATCATGCATAATTAGGCTTAATTTGGTAGAAATCGGAAGCAATAATTTTATAAGCAAAATAATTGTAAAATCTAATCAAGATCCATAAAGTACAATGTAAATCATAAATCATAATAGCCCATTAGCAAAGCATTGGATTTTTTCACAAAATTGACTTCAAAACCCCATGAGATTTTTGATAGGTTTTCATAAATTAATAGAGAATGGGCATGGGTGTAAATAGAAACACCCATTTGTAACCCTACATAGCTGGGTAAGATCATATTTCCAAGTTCTTGAATGCCTAAAGATGAATTGATAGGGAAAATCTTGAATCTATGCTTGATCTCTCTAGAATTCTCTTAGTTTTCATGCATGGAAATGACTTAAGAAAAAGGGACTTAAACTATCTTATTATGCCAAGAAAAATACATGAAACATCGTAGTTTAGAACCTTAGAGCATGCAAATGACGAGAATACTCTTAACAATTTCAGAAGAATTAAATACTCATCAACCCCCTCGAGGGACCGAACGAGTCGTTTCAACCAGCCATGAGTCGTCACCTCAGTCGTTAGGTACACTGTCTATCAGATCACTTAGGCTTGTCACAGGGGAATTCACGAGTCGTCGCAGGTGACCACGACTTGTGGTCACCACTCGTCATCCTCACTGTCCTGATTTGAATTAAACCCTATCCTACTAACCATGATCCTCCCGAGGAGTTGTAGTGTCTGACTACAATTCATGCGGTTTATCCGTTAGGTGCACTGCCTTACACTTTTTCCCATCTAAATTCTCTTGGCCACAAGTGACCTGATGAGTCGTGGGGCCTAACCATGACTTGTGGTCATGACCACGAGGACCCCCTTCCACTACTTCCTTCAACTTAACCCAGTCCATCACCATGAGTCACCTCATGACTCATGGTCCTCCCCTACGGGTCACAGAATGACTCATTCTGGGACTTGGTGCAAAAATTTCAATTTTCTCTGTTCAAACTCCCAGGTCTGATCTTCGAGCTATTGGGGTATAACAATATCTCCGCCTTGAGAACATTTGTCCTCGAATGTTGAAAATCATACAATAACGCAGAGAAATGCAATCATCACACTCAAATACTGATCATTTAAGACAAAAACGGACAGAATGACTATCTCCGATTCAAACTACATGGATGACCTGAACACACGAATCATATACACATCCATATAAATAAAATAAACTTAAACACATGATCTGAACGTGAAAATAAATATATTCACAGGGTAAAACTGATACCTCAAGTTTGAACTGAGCCGGTAGGGAATAAATGTGGGTATCTAGCCATCATATCCGCTTCGGCTTCCCATGTAGCTCCTTCAGCATGCTAATTCTTTATAATACTTTAACTGAAGCTACTTCCTTGTTCTTTAGGCTCCGAACCTGATGATCTAATGTTTCCACCAGAAGCTCCTTATAGCTAAGCCTATCTTTTAGACCAACTCTGTCCACCGGGACTACTAAAGCTTGATCTCCCAAACATTTCTTCAAAAGCGATACATGAAACACGGGTTGTACGAAAGATAACTCTGAGGGCAACTACAGCTCATACACCACCTTTCAAACTCATCTCACAATTTGGTAGGGACCAACATAACAGGGACTGAGTTTTTCTTTCTTCCCAAACCATATTACTCCCTTCATGGGAGATACCTTCAAAAATACCCAATCGTCCACCTCAAACTCCAACTCTCTCCTCCTCACATCAGCATATGACTTTTGACGACTCTGAGTGGATTTTAGCCTATTCCTTATGAACTGAATCTTCAACATGGCCTCATGAACAGAATCTAGCCCTATCATAGCTGCTTCACCAACCTCAAACCATCCAATGGGCGATCTACGTCTCCGCCCATAAAGAGCCTTGAAGGGTGCCATCTGAATGCTGGAGTAATATCTATTATTGTAAGCAAACTCGATCAATGGAAAGTGATCATCCCAACTACCTTTGAAGTCCACCACACATTCTCTCAACATGTACTAGAGAGTTTGGATTGTTCGTTTCTCTTGGCCATCTGTTTGTGGATGAAAGCCTGTGTTGAGCTTAACCTGAGTCCCAAACCCTTTATGGAAAGACTGCCAAAACTAAGAGGTAAATTGAGTACCTTAGTATAAAAAAATGGACAAGGGCACTCCACGCAATTGAATCAACTCCCGAATATATATCTGGGCATAATCCTCCGCTGACTCCGTGGTTTTCACCGGTAGAAAATGTGCAACCTTGGTCAACCTGTCCACCACAACCCAAATGGAATCATATTGTCGGCGAGTACGAGGTAGCCCTATGATGAAGTCCATATTAATCTCTTCCCACTTCCAAGCAGGAATGTTGATATCCTAAAGTACTCCTCCTAGCCTTTGATGTTAAACCTTTACTTGTTGACTGTTGGGGCACTTGACTACGAATTCTGCAATATCCTTTTTCTTACCATCCCACCAATAGATTTCTTGTAAATCACAATACATCTTAGTGGCACCTGGATAGATGGATTAATTGGATCCGTAGGCCTCATACAATATTCGGCTCCTCTAATAATCGACATCTGGAACACATAGGAGACCCTGGTACCGAAGCACATTATCTCCCCGTTGTGAGAAAACCTCTACCTTCTAACTTTGAAGGGCTTCTTTCAACTTCATCAAAATTGAGTCTTCATCTTGTCTAGATTTCACATCAGTCACTAATGACGATTCAGATACGCTTTGCACAACAACACCGCCATTGGTACAGAGTCAACCAACCTAACTCCTAACCTTGCGAGACGATGCACATCTTTCACCAACTCCTTTTTCCCTTCATCCACGTGGGACACACTCTCCATTGAAAGTCTACTAAGTGTGTCTACTACCACATTAGCCTTATCGGGGATAGTAAAGAACACTCACGACATAGTCCTTGAGGAGCTCTAGCTACCTCCTTTGTAGTAGATTGAGGTCCATCTATGTGAACACATATTGTAAGCTCTTGTGGTCAATAAACAAATCCACATGGACACCATACAAGTAATGTTTTCATATCTCCAATGCGAATACCACTGCGTCCAACTCTAGATCATGGGTCGGGTAATTCTACTCATGGACTTTCAATTGTCTAGAGGCATATGCTATCACTTTCCCTCGCTGCATCAATACACACCCGAGTCCGATTCTCAAAGCATCACAATACACCACAAAACCATTGGTACCCTCGGGTAGGGTCAACACCGTTGCAGTAGTAAGTTGAGTCTTCAACTCTTGGAAGCTCTTCTCATAAGCCTCCGACCATTGGAACTTTACCTTTTTCTGTCTCAACTTGGTCAAAGGTGCTACAATAGATGAGAAACCCTCAACAAACCTCCAATAGTAGCCAGCTAAAATCAAGAAACTAAGAATATATGAGGGATTCACCAGTCTAGGACAATTCTTCACCGCCTCGATTTCTGAGAATCCACTTTTATGCCCTCGCCTGATACAACATGGCCCAAAAATGCTAAGTAGTTCAACCAAACTCGCACTTGATGAACTTTGCATATAACTGACGATCCTTGAGGGTCTGAAGCACTACTCTCAAATGAGCGGCATGCTCCTTGTTTCTCCGAAAGTATATAAGGATATCATCAATGAACACGATCATGAACATGTCCAGGTACGGCTTGAACACCCTGTTGATCAAGTCCATAAAAGTTGCAGGAGCATTTGTTAGTCCAAAAGACATAACTACAAACTCATAATGACCATACCGCATCCTAAAAGTTGTCTTCGGGATATCACTCCTAAACTCTAAGCTGATGATACCCAAATCTGAGATCTATCTCTGAGAATCACTTGGCACCCTGAAGATGGTCAAAAAGATCATCAATCCTGGGTAAGGGGTACGTATTCTAAACGATGCCTTGTTCAATTGCTGGTAATCAATGCACATCTGTAGCGAACCATCCTTCTTTCAAACAAATAACACTGGTGCACCCCATGGAGACTTGCTCGGTCCAATGAAGCCCTTATCTAATAGGTCCTTCAACTGATCCTTCAACTCCTTTAGCTTGGTTGGGGTCATCCTATAAGGAGGAGTAGAGGTAGGATACATATCGAGTAAAAGATCAATACCAAAATTTATTTATCTCTCAGGAGGAACACCTAGCAGATTATTCGAATATACTTTTGGGTACTCACACACCACCTGAACCGTCTGAATAGTCGGGGTCTTGGACTCAACATCCTTAACCCTACCTAAATGATACATGAAACACTTAGAAATCATCTTCCTGGCCTTAAGGTATGAAATAAATCGATCTACAGGTACCACCGAACTAGCCTTCCACTCCAAGACGGGCTCACCCGAAAAATGAAATTCAACCAAATAGGTTCTATAATTTACAGAAGCATAACACACGTACAACCAATCCATTCCAAGAATAATATCAAAGTCAGTCATGGATAACTCTACAAGATCTGTGGAGGTGATTTTATGCACTATAGTGACCAGGAATCCTCTATACACTCGCCTACCTACAACGAATCACCGATAGGAGAAGAAACTGAAATGGTTCTGATAGACTCTCGGGAGTAGCTCCAAAGCTACCAGTAATGTAAGGAGTCACAAAAGACAAATTATCCCCCAGATCTATTAAAGCATAAACATCAATATGAGAAACACGAAACATACCAGTGGCCACATCCAAGGAGACCTCCTGCTCCTGACGGTGTGCTAAAGCATAGAACCTTTTTTGGTGCTGACCGCCGATTGAACTAGTCGAGGCACCCTATTGAGGGGGATGTGCTGCTGGGGCGGTTGAACTGGCTACTGGTATACAGGCTAAACCGCCCCCTCATCTGGCTGAAGGGTAATCCTTGAGTCTGTGTCCGGGTTTGCCACACCCAAAACAAGCATCCCAGCCAACTAGGCACCTTCCGAGATGATTTTTGCCACATTCCACACAAACTAGGAAAGTGTGCTCCATCTACATGATACCCTGGCCTCTTGAATCTGAAGCCCTGCTCCTCCGATCCCCTTGGAATCTAGATAGTGTACTGGCCAATGATGGTGCTGGAGAAATAGACCTATGCTAGGACTGCTGACACTGTCCACCCCCTAATCTGACTTGAGAAGTCCCGTTACTGTCGGTCCTAGCACTCTTGGCCTCTCTCTTCCTTCGATATAGTGACTCCATCTACTGAGCATGAAACACAATGCGTGGAAAGTCTATATCTCGATGTAACATGGCAATCCTGCAGTCCTTATCTAGGTAGTCGTCCACTCTATGTACAAAATGGCTCACCCGAGCCCTCTGGTCCACCACCAACTTTGGGACATACTTGGATAGGCGGGTGAACTCCAATGCGTACTCTTGAAAAGACATGTCACCCTGTTTCAAGTTAATAAACTCAATCGCCTTAAGTTGCCTCATCTCTCAAGGGAAAAACTGATCCAAGAATTCCACTTTGAACTTTTCCCAAACTACAAGGCCTGCACCCACTACCCTAGCATCTCTCCACTGCTTGAACCATATGTGAGCCACCCCCTTTAGTTGATAGGAGGCCATATCAACACGATCTCCATTGGTCACCCTCATAGCCTGGGTGATCTTTAGAATCTCCTTGATGAAATCGTGCGGATCCTCATCCACCTTGGACCTAAGGAATCTGGAGGATTCATCCTCAAGAAATCTCTAATCTTCTTCACTACCGCATTTCCATTCTGTGGAATAAGCGCAACAGCCTGCTGGTTGACCTGAGTGATCAAGGCCTGCACCAACCTCTGGATAGCCGCCTGAAAGTCCGCGTGGAAAACTGGCTCTGACACCTAGGGCTTCTGAACAGGTGGGGCTTGTCGATGCCCCTGGTCATTTCCATCTCAGTGGCCTTCATCGTTCCATTTCTTCTTTCATTCATTCTTCTAGGAGTCATGATTCTGCAATCGCGAACAACGCAACTTAGAAGGATAGAAAGAATTTTCATTGCACGACATAGATCATGAAAGAAGGGAACATTTCTAAAATTTCCTGTAGCCTCTTCGTTATAAGTGTGGTGCGCTTCACACCAATAAAAAAGACTGCTTCACGAGGCTTTCAGACACCCTAGGACTCTTCAAGAACTATTGCTCTGATGCCAAGTCTATCATGACCCAGATTGTAACACGGGACAAAGAACCCCGAGAGGCCCCAAGTCGGCCCATGGTATAAGCATACATCTAACTTCATTCACTTTAAGCAGAAGTTTGAAAATAAAGTATAGCGGAAACGTAAAAATAACATAACATATCATGATGTAAGAAATCTCTTGACCTACACGAAAGCTGAGTACTACATACTATCTAAAAGCCTATACCGCATTAGATGGGTTGATGGGACAACACCCCTAACTAACCCGGCCAAGTACTGAAACATAAAATAACATAATGTTTACTAAAATGGCCCTTGGAACATCAGGACTCACCAACAAGCTGAAGGTGAAGTCTGAGATGGTCTAAAGAAAAGGATGAGCCTTAGAGCCGGTTCTTGCATAATAAAACAATACAACATAGAAAGAATTCGGTTAGTACGTGGAATGTACCAAGTAGTCAAGGTAAGTAAACCAGACATTAAAATATGTAAAAATTCATGAAACATCATAAGAGTAGGACATCATGCTCGTATGGTAAACATCGTAACATAACATAAGGCTCAGGGTTTTCAAATCATTCATAAAACCTTCATAATCATAAGAATGAGAGGAAAGTGATATTGAACATGACTTGACAAAATATGCATCATCATAAACATGCATAAATCATTAGGAATAGTGGGAGATTCTCTTAACCGACATACCTTAAATGAGCACACATGGAGCCCGAATTGTAAACCTAGTCGAGAGGCTTTTCGTGCCTTGCAAAGGGTAGAACCATGAAACTGTGATATCACCATGAAAAGGGAAAATTGGCGTGGGTACAGTCAAAGAAGAGGTCCCGACATACCTACGGTGGAAAATAGTTCATGAGATCCAGGGCCGAACCTAGGCTCCGAACCTTCTCGGTGTTCGATACTACTCCCAAAACATATATAGAGCTCATGGTATAACATGCATGAATTCATGGGCTAGTTAAATCATGAAAATCATAAACATATTTGTACAACGTGAAATAGCCATGACATAAGGCCCGTGAGTCGGCCAAAAATATAGTTCATGACTCATAGGTTTCATGCATACTTGTAGATCATACATATAAGTTGTAAATCATCAAATCATGATGGCTAATTGAATGAATCTATATTTAAAATCATAAATCATGCTGGGCATGTAAATCTCAACAGTTGAGACGTAGATCATAAATTGATTCTTCATAGATCATACATAATTAGGCTTAATTTGGTTGAAATAGGAATCTATAATTTTGTAAGTAAAATAATTGTAAAATCTGATCAAAATTCATAAAGTAAGATGTAAATCATAAATCATAATTGCCCATTAGCAAAACATTGGATTTTCACAAAATTGAATTCAAAACCCCATGAGATTTTTGATAGGTTTTTATAAGTTAACAGAGAATGGGCATGGGTGTGGACGGTAACACCTAGTCGTAACCCTATATACCTGGGTAAGATCAAATTTCTAGTTTCTTGAATGCCCAAAGGAGAATTGATAGGGAAAAGCTTTAATCTATGCTTGATCTCTCTAGAATTCTCTTAGTTTGCATGTATGGGAATGGCTTAAGAAAAAGGGACTTAACCTATCTTATTATGACCAGAAAAATACATGAAACGATGTAGTTTAGGACCTTAGAGCATAGGAATGATGAGAATTCCCTTAATAATTTCACAGGAATTAAGTGCTTGTCAGCCCCCACGAGGGACCTAACGAGTCGTTTCCACCTCCCATGAGTCGTCACCTCAACCGTTATGTACAGTGTCTATCAAATCACCTAGGCTCATCATGGGGGACTTCACGAGTCATCATAGGTGACAATGACTCATGGTCACTACATTTCATCCTCACTGTCTTGATTTCAAATAAACTCTATCTGCTGAACACGACCCTCCCCACGAGTCGTGGGGTCTGAGCACGATTCGTGGGGTCTATTCGTTAGGTGAACTGCCTTACACTTTTCCACTTTTTAATTCCCTTGGCCATGACTGACGTAACGAGTCGTGGAGCCTGGCCATGACTCATGGTCATGCCCGTGAGGACCCCCTTCCACTACTTCCTTCAACTCAACCCAGTTCTTCACCACAAGTCACCTCACAACTCGTGGTCCTCCCCCACCGGTCACAAAATGACTCGTTCTATGACTTGGTGCAAAAATTTTTGTTTTCTCCATTCAAACTCCCGGTTTTATCTTCGGGCTTTGGGAGTATAACACTGCTTAAGCTGCTACTAGTAAGGCCACTTAAGTGCTCGTTTAAGGCCCTTAAATAGCTGCTTTAGGTACTACTAATAAGGTTGCTTGAGTACTGGATTTAGGCCCTAAAATAACTGCTTTAACTACTGCTAATAAAGCTTCTTACGTGCTAGTTCAAGGCCCCTAAAGGACTACTTTAACTACTTCTAAAAGGTGTAATGTCCCGAAATTGCCTAGGACTAGACTTGGAATTTGAAATTAGAAGTAGAAGAAATCTGAGAATTTTTCTCAGAACGAGCCTTGGTTCGGGTCGTTGGTGGGACTAACGACCCGTGGAAGGTGGCCATGGTGAGAAGCTGTAGAATCGGACTAGGGAGTAATGGGTCTCAGAGAGACCCGTTGGTTCTTGCAACGAGTCATCTGATGGGATTCATTGTGAGTTTGGTCTTGATCAGGGAGGAAGTAATGAGTAATGGAATGACTTTTTTGATCGAGCCACTGGTCGTGGTATGGTCCCATTGGAAGGTTTTCAGAGAAGGGATAGTGGTGATAACGGATGGTTTCCATGAGTCGTTGGAACTAGGTACGACTCATGTAACCTTTCATGATAACAGGTCTGGGTCTAGTAAACGAGGTGAACCAACAAGGGGTGTAACGTATCATGGGAGCTAGTAATGGTCCATTGTGATGCTCATTGCTGCTGGCAGCAGAGTTTTTACAAAAATTTCATTAAGGGTATTTTCATCATTCTCAAGCCCTAGGATCCGAAACTACATCATTTTAAGCTATGGATCGTGTGTCTAAGGAAGGGGGGGGGGTAAGTTCATTTTAAGTATCCCCACTCCATGCATGCAAGCTAGAGCCTTCCTTGAAGATCAAGTTTGAGAGATTTCCTCAAAAGTAATTCTCTCCAATTCCCTTTGGTTTTTCAAGTAGGTGTGTGAATTCGAATTTCCAAGGTATGTGAGGTCATGAATGAGTGTTACTTTCACTCTCATGCTCAAAACTCTTCTCAATTTTCCTGGATTTCAATTCTAGATTCAAATTTCATGATCTATCGGGTTTATTCCAATTTTTGTGGAATTCTCTATGATCTATCTATGGGTCACTATCTTTCATTTATTAAATCATGTTTTATGATCTATGGGAAGATTTCATGACTATTTTGAAATAAATTTAAAGATTTGAATTTAAATCCAACTAAGCCCAATTATATATGTTCTTATGAAAAGTCAAGTTATGATTTCATTATGATCTTGATCTAAATTAGCCCAATTATGATTTATGCCTTATGATAAAATTTCTCTCATGTACTTATCATGGATTTATGAAATATCAAGTATATACATGTTTTACAAATATTCATGAATTTTATGATTTAAGGACTTATGATTATGGCCTACTCATGTGCCTTATTACATGGCTAGTTCACGTATTTCAAGCATGCTTATGATTATTATAATTTAAACTAGCCCATGAATCTCATGTATGTTTCCCCTACTATGATATGAGCACTATATATCTTTTGGGAGTAGTATATAACACCGAGTAGATTCGGGATCCAAGCATACCCAGAGTCTCAAAACTACGTGCCAACGTAGCCATGATGGGACCTTCGCTTGGGACTGTTCCCTTATGCCCGTATGGGCCTTTCATGAGTGATATCACGCCTCTTTTTATGATCCTACCCTTGGCAAGATACGAACACCCTCCTGACTAGGGCTTTACAGGTCGGGCTCCATGTGTGCTCAGTGGGGTATGTCGGTTATAAGAATCTCCCATTGTTCCTCATGATTTATGCATGGTTATGATTATGTTACTTTGACTCAAGTCATGTTTAATGAGGCTTTCTCCTATGATTATCAGCATTACTGATTTATGAATAATTTGAAAACCTTGATCCCTTATGTTATATTATGATTCTTATATTATGATCATGTTGTCCTACTCTTATGAACTCTTATGCATTTTAACTGTCCTTTTTACTTACCTTGCATACTAAGTATATTCCAACTACTTACCGCATACTCTATGTTGTATCCTGAAGATCCGATGGATCAGTCTCAATTGCATTATTTGCCCCTGTCTCCCTCTCTAACCTGTTCAGCTGGTGTTGGTGAGTCCTCATCCTTCGAGGACGATTAGTCATTTATAGTTTATGATGTTCCTTTCAGTTTTAGACTTTGTTGAGCTAGTTAGGGGTGTTGTCCTATCAGCTCATCAGTTATGTTAGAGACTTTTCAGATGTTAGGTATAAATCAACTTATCGTTGTTGATTTAGTTCTAGTTTGATATAGACACATGTATGCAGACTTCCGCTATGTTAATTATGTTGATCTTACATTTTATTATGTTGAGTATAGATGTTATGTTCAATCCATGGATCAACTTGGAGACTCTGGGGGTTTCTTGTCCCGTGTATCGATCCTGGTCTATGTTTGGATCATGAAAAACTTGGTATCAGAGCATTAGGTTTTGAACTGTCCTTGGGTGTTTGAAAGCCACATTAAGTAGAGTCATTTTCATAGGTGTGAAGAGTGTCGCACTAATGACGAAGAGGCTATGAAACATTTAGGAAATGTTCCATTCTTTCATGATCTATGTCATGGGATGAAATGTCTTTCTATCATTCTAACTCATGCTATACGCGTTTGCAGAATCATGCCTCCTCATTGAGTTAATAGAAGAAGAAACAGGAACAAAAATGGCCACGAGAATGGCAATAAAGATGGGCACCAGCAGGCCCCACCATCCCATGAGGACATGTACCCAAGAAGGTTACCCATACTGAGTTCATGGTAGCCATATAGAAGCTAGCTCGGGCCTTGACCACCCAGGTCAATCAGCAGGCGGTAGCGCATGTCCCTTAGAATGGGAAAGTGGCGGCAGCAAAAGTAAGGGATTTTCTGAGGATGAATCTCCAGAGTTTCTTGGATCAAAGGTGGACGAGGATCCACACGAGTTCATTGATGAGGTTCTGAAGATCACCCAAATCATGGGGGTGACCGGATAGGAGTGCGCCGATCTATCCTCGTATTAGTTGAAAGGGGTTGCGCACATCTGGTTAAAGAAATAGAAGTATAGAAGGGTAGTTGGAGCATGCCCTATTGGTTGGAAAGAGTTTCATGACGCATTTCTGGATCGATAATTTCCTTGTGAGATTAGGGAGATTAAAGCAACGAAGTTTGTGAACCTGAAGCAGTGTAACATGACATTTCAGGAGTATGCTTGGGAGTTTACTCATTTGTCCAACTATGCACCACAACTAGCGGTTGATAAGAGAGCTCGGTTGCGCAGGTTTGTACATGAAGTGGCGGACTACCTTGGCAAGGATTGTAGGATCGCCTTGCTTCATCAGAACATTGATTTTCCCTAGATGGGTTTGCACACACAACAAATGGTAGCAGTGCATCGGAGAGAGAGAGACCAAGAGGGCCAGGACAGATAGTGTTGGGTTCACTTAGCAGAGACTCGGTGGCGGTCACCACCCTCAATTATTGTAAAGGTCGTCAGCCCTGACACTATCATCAACCAGTGTCCCATCTAGGCTCAGACTTGATCATAGAGATAGAGCATCAGGCTCAAGGGGATAGGGGAGCATTGCAGGAGATCACACTTTCCCGTCTTGTACGAAGTATGGAAAGAATCACCCAGGGAGATGTTTAGTTGGCTCAGATGTTTGTTTCGGGTGTGGAAAACCTGGATATAGACTCAGGGATTGCCCTTCAACCAAACTAGGTGATGGTGGAGCCCGTATCCCAGCTGCTAGTTCAGCGGCTTCAGCAGCACGTCCCTTCCAACAGGGTGCTTCTACTAGCCCAGCTAGCGGCCAGCGCCAAAACAAGTTCTATGTACTCTCGTTATGACAGGAGCAACAAATTTTGCCTGATGTGGTGATTGGTATGTTATGAGTATTCCATCTATATGTATATGCATTGTTAGATCCAGGGGCTAGTTTGTCTTTTTTGATACCCTAATTTCTAGTAGTTTCGGAGTCAGTCACGAATCTTATCAAACCCTTCTCAGTCCCTACTCTAGTCGGTAATTCAGTTATAGCTAGACGGTATATAGAAATTTCCCTGTCTCAGTACTTTAGACAATCACCTCAATAGATTTAGTAGAGTTAGCGATAACCGATTTTGATGTTATCCTCGGCATGGATTGGCTATATGCATGTTATGCCTCAACCAATTGTAGAACCCATGTAGTAGAGTTCAGATTTCTAGGGAGCAAATCTTAGAGTGGAAGGGTAGTTCATCTATTCCTGCAGGTCACTTCATTTCCTACCTTAAGGCCAAAAAGATGATTTCTAAAGGTTATGTGTACCACTTTGTTAGGGTTAAGGATGCTACGTCCGAAACCCCGACTATCCAGTCAATTCCTGTAGTGTGTGACTACCCAGAAGTGTTTCCTGATGATTTACCGAGAATTCCTCCCGAGTGGGAGATTGATTTTGGTATTCACCTTCTCCCCGATATGCAGCCTATATCTATTCCTCCTTATAGAATGGCTTCGACTGAGCTAAAGGAGTTAAGGGACTGGTTGAAGGATCGTTTAGACAAGGGTTTCTTCAGATTTAGCAAACACCATGGGGTGCACCAGTTCTCTTTGTTAGAAAGAAAGAGGGTTCCCTTTGTATGTGCATTAATTATCGGCAATTGAATAAAGTTACCGTAAAGAATAGGTATCCTCTTCTCAGGATTTATGATTTGTTTGACTAGCTTCAAGGGGCTAAGTGCTTTTTGAAGATAGACTTCAGGTCTGGATACCATCAGCTTAGGGTTAAGGGAAGTGACATCCCGAAGACAGCCTTCAGGACTTTGTATGGTCACTATGAGTTGTGGTTATGTCTTTCGGAATAACTGTCATGACCCGAACATGGGCCCGAATTCAGACACGGGACATGAAACCCCGAGAGACTCCAAGTCGACCCATGGCATGAACATAACATCTTGCTCAATCAATAAAATCAGAAGATCAACATAATAAACATAGCTGAAGTATGAACATAGCATAACATCAGAACATACAACTCGAGTATGAAGCTGAATACCATCTATGTTTGAAAAGACTCTCTTTCTGATGAGTTGATGGGACAAGATCCCAAATAACTCTCTAAGTTTGAAAATGAAAATGTAAAGATAACTGATAGGAATGGTCCTCGAGAGATGAGAACTCACCAACTGAGACTGGATATGCTACTCTAGAAGGCTGGCTAGCAACGAGGCTGAGTCTGAATATCGGGACATGTATCATGAACTGATATAACATAGAGTATACGGTCAGTACTTGGAATGTACCGAGTATGCAAGGTAAGTAAACCGCTAAGTAAGTAAAATCATTGAACATGCATAAAAATAAACATAATCAAGATAAGAATTTGAGAGTAGGGTTTGCATGCTATTTTCTGAAATCATGACCTGAATATAACTGAACATCATAACTGAATGGAATGACCCAAAGCTGAAATCTAATAATCATAAGTAAAACTAGACATTGGGTCAAACCTGTTGAAAGAATAATCTCATAAGTGATGTATATGCATAACTGAAATCATGAGGAACAATGGGAGGCTCGTCATATAATCGACATTACAATGATAGAGCTTATGTGGTCCTGACTATCACACTTAAGTAGGCAGAGCTGTCAAAAGCCTTGTCGGGTCTAAGGACACTACCATGATATCTATCTCAAGATCAAGGCCCTTTTGGGGTAGGGGAAAGCTCCAAAGGAGGTCCCAAATAATATAATCATACCTACGTTGGTGCGTAGTTTTGAAGCATAGGGTTGACTGACTCTTAGCCTACTCGGTGCTAGAAACTACTCCCAAAAACATGCAAATGTTGTCCATCATTTTTCAATGAAGCTGACCATTGTCTAGTGACGTTGTTGAATCATAACATACATGCATAATCTAAAATCATAACATGAGAAACCTTGGCTCAAACCATACCACAAGCTGAAATATAATGGGAGTCTTGACTCCAAAACCATGTGGTAATCTAATGCATGAAATCATAAGTCATACTTTATCATATGGGATTGCCCAATAATTTAACATTCTTGAAATCAACTTGATTAACTTTGAAAACATGAACATAACATGGTGTCACACCACAACTTAGGAGGCATGACTGACACCTAATGACAACCTAGGACCTGGACTGACCTGGCTAGGCGTATGCACCTCTGATGCTTGCCAGCAACTTACAATCAAGAAAACGACGAGCTATATCTCAATTGTAAATGCAGCCTCTGGACGACAAGGCCACATAGCCACAAGTAAAAACAAAATAGCCAACCAACAACATGTAATAAAGAGGATCCTGCATGGGTCGACAAGACCACCATGTTGTCTCGTTATAACTAAATGAAAATAGGCAACCATATCTATGCTATAGCCGACAAGGTGCTAACTGATAGTTAAACTAGGCCCCACATGGCCATCACGTGTAATGAAACATATATGGACCCCACACGACCAATAACAAAACCCAACCATTGAGAATCTGTAGCCTGCAAGCTTCTAGGAGTAGCAATGATTGGGAAAGGGCCCCGGCCTACCCAAAAGCTATACAACAAAAAAGATAAACCTTCTCTAACCATCAACTCTGGAGGAAAGGAGTTGATTGAACTGCTAACTGTCGCTGATGATTAGAGAGGTCCCGAACCGCGTTTATCCACACCTGTAGGCAAGTAATGCAGCACCCCAAGGATGGACTTTAGTATAATATATACTGAATACGTAAGGTAGTAAATAACGACTGAATGAAAGCTAATAAAGTTGAAGTATTCGATAAGAAGGATAAGAACTTAACCTGAGTAATGTAACAATCTGAAATATAACTAGCACTTATATGTACAATAAGAACCTGACTAGGCCCCCATAAGCCTAAAAATTACAAACAACACAAAATAACCTACCTAGGCCCCCATATGCCCCAGCAAGTACAAATAGTGCACACTCCTCTGATCTGGGCTACTAAAGGTTCATAGGCATACTATAACACAGGAGTACTCATCCTATAAAGTTGTATCCGAGCCTGGTAGGCTCCTATTTCTGGGTTGAGACGTCTAGGATCCTATAGGTGTGTCCATGTTTGAGCTGTCTAGGCTCCTTTAACTGTATACAAGCTACCTGGGCACCTATAATTGGACCCCGAGCCTTCGCTCGTTTGAGGGTCATGCTGCCACTGCGGCATACAGGAATCTAGAGGTAATTAGACCATAATATAGCCCTCACAACCTTAATCTAGTCCCTTCAGAGATCACGTTGCTACGAGTGTATTGGTATCTCAATACGGCCCTCACATCCTCTATCTGGTCTCTGAAGACATCATATTACTCCTGCGAGCATTCGAGTAACTCAATACGGACTCATGGCCTCAATTTGGTCCCTGCGAACATCATACTGCTCCTGTGAGCATAGCCCTATAGGAAACCAAACATCCAACAACCCAAACATTGGATGCAGAGACTAAGCCAATTGGGGTTAACTCTAATGAGGGTTACTATGTGTCACTGTCGTCTCAATTCTATATGTAGTAGGTGAACACATTAGGCTTACCATGGAGTACTATAGATAAACAGGTCATACTACCTTTATATGTAACTTGCCGAAAAAGATTGCCTTAACATACCTTATTTGATGATTTCTTGGCGCTAAAAAACTTTCACTCTTGAAGTCAGTAATTCCACCAATTTGCAGCCATCACGCTAAGAAAACGAGGTTATTTTAATACTAACAATCTACAATTAACAATATCTTTTAATAGAATTAACTATAACTTCAACTTTGATTAATTATGCCAAAAACCCATCAATTCTCGAGAGTTTAGAAGGTAAAACTGCATACCTATTATCGGTAGCCAGTTAGGACTAAATTTAAAGTAAATTCTGCAACGTTTACTCGTTGGGATTCCGGCTCGCTGATCGAACTTTCACCAAATAACCCCACAGCGATGCTTATCATAGGCCTAGAACTCGGTATCCAAGCTGAATTTTTGTTTAGATGGAGTTTAACAGTGTAATTTGAAGGAAAGTCAACAAAAATGGTGGGGGTTCTCTATTTAGGCGAAGAGGAACTTTGATGCAAATTATTTAATCCAACAAGGGAATATATATATATAGTTGGGCGGTGGCCGAGTGAGTGATGTGGCGCCCAGTGCACCGGCCCTCTGGCCTCGGCCCCCATCCGTTTAACAATGCGCTCGTGTGTTCACCTCCCAGGCCTTCTCCTGTATATTTTATATAATAAAATTCTCAATGTACATGCACGTAGGATGATCATACTACGTAAGTTTATGGGGTGTAACATGCTACACCCCCTCGAATGTGATCTTTAGGCTCCAAAGACATAACTTTTCTAATTATCGTCAGAAATATTTTGGCAGAGTCTCCTCTGTGATCTGGATTATCTAAAAACTTGAAACGCAGAGAAGTCCAACATAGGCATCACACTGGATGATACAACCAACTATCCCACAATATAAAAGTAGATAATTGAGCATTACTAGTAATATAAGTAATAAAGTAAACTGAACAATGATCTCACCTCAACTGTATTATCTGCGTCAGGTTTGAAGCAAATGAGGATACCTAGATCTCATATCTTCCTCATCTCCCAAGTCATTTCCTCTACATTTATGTTCCTCCATAAGACTTTAATGGAGGCTACAGCTTTAGTTCTCAACCTACAAGCCTGTCTATCTAGTATTGCAACAGGAATATCTTCATAAGCTAACTCTTCGGTAACTTGAATATCCTTAACAAGAACCACCTGAGATAGGTTGCCTACGCACTTCCGGAGAATTGATACGTGGAAGACTGGGTGGACAAATACTAGCTCAGAGGGCATCTCTAACTTATATGCCACTCATCCTATTCTCCAGAGGATTCAATACAGTCAATTGAATCTAGGTCTAAGCTAGCCCTTTTTGCCAAATCTCATTACGCCCTTCATTTGCAAAACTTTAAGAAATACCCAATCATCAACGTTAAATTACAATTCTCTATGCTGCACATCAGATCAGGACTTTTGACGACTCTGGGCTATCAACAATCGCTCTCTAATCCATTTTACTTTCTCTTGTGACTGGTGGATCATATCAGGTCCGACTAACCTTGCATCTCCTACTTTAAACCATCCGATGGGGGACCTGCATTTTCGCCCATATAATGCCTCATAAGGCGCCATCTAAATTGCAGAATTATAATTTTTATTATATGCTAATTCACTAAGGGGTCAATGCTCATCCCAGCTGATGTTCCCGATTCGCGCGTCCGCAAGTGTACGGGTCGTGCAAGTAATATAGTGGCTCTTTTTCAGAATCGGATTGTCGAACCCACAGGGACTGGACCCATTCCTCTAACTATCCATTTCTAGTGCGATCTTAAATACCTCAAGTTTTGGTTATAGACATTTTCGATTGAGATTAATTAAGTCTAAGTTTGGGTCAACGAAATATTCTGAAATCACTCTAGGAGCAACATAGAGTTAAAACCAATTAATCATGCGAGCCTACGATTTGCAATGGGTTAAGCATGGAACTATCAATTGTTATTTCACATAATTAGAATTGCATATTTATGGTCTATCGAGCCTCTAAACATGGCAATCTAGCCTCACTGCATCATTATGAGCGAGGAGTTTAATTTTCTAGTCGCGGGCAATCAATTATGTTGTGGTTTACGGGGAAACGATTAGGGACTTTCGTACGTCTAACCATTTAACTCAACTTAGCCTCACAACTACTTCTTCGAGTGGTGATGTGACATCCCAAGTTGGTCTTTCATAACCCCCGTGTGTCAACCAAGCAAGGTGTGAGGTATATTTCTATCCTGACACAATATCTCTCCCTAGAGACAAACATGCTCCTTACATTCTCATGTTCTGACCTAGGTAATGCTTTCTCAAGCTATTACTCAAGCTAACAAATATGCTTTCATGGTGATCAATCATAAAAACAACCAACAATCCAGAATGCAAGACGAAAACAACAATCAATAACTTAATTCCAAAACAAATTCATAAAAGCACAATCATAATTCATGGCTTCCACCCTAGAGGAAGGTTCTTGCCATTCATGTTCGTAAAACTACAATTAACTAATACTAAACTAACATACTTACATGAATTTGGTAGATGAGAAGGGAATTTGATAAACCCTAGATGAGTTCTCCCACTTCTCCCTTCACTCCTAGGTGGTTTTTCAGAATAAAATCGTGACCAAATGATTTTAGGAGCTAAGGGTCCTATTTATAGTAAATGGAAAACGTGCATAATTTAGCCTGTAATGGAACGGCTCCGTGTCACGGAGTGTATCGCGGAGCATTGCCTCCATGACACGGAGGCAATGCGAAAGCTCTCTGGAAAGTGCCTCCGGAAACCAAGCTGCCGAGGGTCACCGCGCTGGCCAACGTGGCACGCTGCTCATGCAACGCGTTGGCAAGCTGCTGTCGTGCAGATGGCCTAGCGTGGCACGGCGCTGGCGCGCTAGTTTACTGCCTGCTGCTGCCGTTTGCTGCCTTCTCTCGTGCGCTTGGCAAGTGTGTGGCACGGCGCTGGGCGCGGCACACGCACAGCGTGGCACGCTGCCTGGCGCGGCCAGCCTTGCCAAGGCATGCTCCTTGCCGACTTTCGCCACTTGCTTCCACTCCATTCCTTTCTATTCATCAACTTCTGAATTAGTTCCTCAAATGCATTATTAATCTACAAAACAAGGACTAATCATGTTGGTTAGCACATATATTCACATTTATATAAAATCACATGAAAGTATGTAAAATAACTTAGATAAACAAGACTACATTAAGGTATAAAGCGTATCTCGGGCATGCTATTTTGCCCGTGATCACAACCCCACACTTTAAAACCTTGTTCTTCCTCGAACAACCTTTTACATATCATACATATGGAGACTCCCACATAACTAATGTGGCCAGATAATTCAAGATACGGCTATAATGATTCCGTAAGATAACAAGCTAAAGATAGAGCATACACAATTTAATCACCAAGAAGAAATACAACGATGCTAAGACTTCTTAACCTCAATAATCATCTCTCGATCTTAGCAAACTCATGCAAATCAACTGAGTAAGAAATCCCACATGAATTATATCCTTCATTCAACATGTGCCCTCACGGAAGGAGAGTTACCCAATCACACGCAAAAATCATTTTTACATCACAACATGTGTGGGTAAATAAATAGAATTACACTCACTCTCACAAAGAATTCACATGCATCATGTAACGACCCATAAGCTTGCCCTTAGTGTTTTATTCCACTAATTTGAGGATGTGTGAATGTAAGATCAAGTAGGACTTAATGGGTTGTACTGTAGGCTAAGGGACAGGTAGGTACTATTATGGCCAGTAATAGTGACTATCTTTCCTAAGAGCTTTTAATACATTACACCCTCCTTACGAACTTCCCTTCCCTTACTTTACCTTTTTCTCCTTTCATCTTTCTTGTTCCTCTTATGTTCCCCCATTTCTTTAGGCACTTTTAACTTATTAGTAAGGAGCTCTATAAATAATTTTTCATTAATTTGTTTTCTTGCTCCTTACTAATAATCAACCATTTTCATACAAGTGCACCTTTGTCCTTTTCTCACTTCTACAACTTGCTACTCTTCCTTTCTTTTCATTCTTCTCACTCCTTTACTCCTTCAGATTTTTTCACTCAAGCGCTTAGGAGTTTTGGATCAAGTTCAAGGCTAAGGAAAGAGAAAGGATTAAGCTTATGTTGCAGCTGTCAAATAATAGGCTCAAGGCTCAATGGGGCTAACTAGGATTAATTTTTCAAGGTAGGTAAAATGAAGGATAAAAATTTGGTTCATTCAAAGAAATGCCTAAATCATCTCCTACAATTCACATCCTTCATTTCGTTTTATAAACACACCAGACAAGTTCTAGACAATCAACAATAGCACAGAATACTCAAAAACCTTACACTCATGGCACATGCTCAATTCAAGACACATTCAGCAGACTCTTACTCAGCTAATCACAAGAATTCAGAATTAAGCTTCAATCATATTAAGTCACATTCCAGAGCCTAAGCGTCTCACACTAAGTTATACACCTGCATGCTTCACACTGAACATACTTGCATCTTACAATCACGTATAACACATAACAAGAACATCAAGAACCACATAGTTATGGTTTCAAAAACCCATCACCTACCGACTAATTTTTCCTCAAGACGATCGTCATCCATCCATCATTGGAAACAGTCCCTAACTATGACTAAAACACTATCTACAGACAAAGGAAAGAAAATAAAATTTTTATTCTTCGGTTCAAAGACCCCCCCCCCCCCCCCCGTCGGAAAAGAACCGAAAAGAAAAATCAATGGGTGATGAAGTCATGCTTATTTCACAAAATTTTTTCAAATTTCTCCCAAATTTCACACAAGCATCACATTCACCAAAAACATGTTAAGCACAAAAATTTAGAAATTTTTCTCACCCCACACTTAAAGTCTTTCTATGTCCTCATAGCCTCAAATTAACATTTAAAGGATGAGAAATACTCCCTGAGCCTCTATGCCAAGCTAAAAGCATGCTTTCTTTTCAAGTTCCAGAGATGGCTGTTCGACTCCACATTTCTTCTATTCCATGCTCTTTAGCTTCCACCGTCTCAGTACTCAGACTTCCCTCCATCTATGCTTAACTTTCCACCAAAAACACAAACAAAATGAAAATAACAAAAGCAACCAAAAATCAAAATTACGAATTGTACCTGAGGTACCCTTGGGTTGCCTCCCAAGCAGCGCCTTATTTTACGTCGTGGCACGACGTGGACTGTCCTTTTCAAGACATCCTCATACCTGGGTTCTCTTTCGAGAACCATCTCCTTTTCTTTTGCTGTTTAGAGGAAACAGCCTCCACTCTGTTCCTCTCTTTCTCCAACTTCTTCTCAATTTGAAGTCCTCTATCAGACTCGGGCGGAACACTTGTAATTTCCTTTGGCCCTGCACCTATGGAATCCTCCACCCCACACTTATCCTCTGCCAACACACTAACCTGACAAAGGTTTCTATAGTGTGCAGATGGGTTCATTTCTTGGTAAACGCGGAAGATTTCTTCTTCATCCTCGACCCTCATTTTCAGGGTCCCTGCTTTCAAATCAATCACCGCTCCTCCAGTGGCCAAGAATGGCCGTCCCAAGATCAGGGGTACCTGGTCATCAACCTGAAAATCCAAGACAATAAAATCAGCAGGTATAATGAACTTACCTACTTTGATGAGAAGGTCCTCTATTATTCCATCAGGTGTCACTCGCGACTTGTCAGCCAGCTGCTGCATCAACCTTGTTGGCCTCGGTTGTCCCAACCCCAAGGTGTTGAATAAGGATAGGGGCATTAGATTGACTGCTGCCCCTAAGTCACACAAAGCTCGTAGCACTTCAGCTTTACCAATTTGTATGGGGAGGGTAAAACTCCCTGGGTCTTTGAGTTTCTTTGGCATTTTGCTCAATACCCTGTGACTGCACTCCTCAGTCAGTGCTACAGTCTGGACATCCACCAATCTCACTTTGTTCGCCATCACGTCCTTCAAGTATTTAGCATACATGGGCATTCCCTACAAAACATCAAGAAGAGGCAAATTTATGTGAGGTTCTTTGAAGCTCTCGAAGAAGTTTTTGAAGCATTCATCTACCTTGCTCTTTCTGAATTTCTGAGGGAATGGTGGTGGTGGTCTTTGTGCTGGCTGCAATGAAAGTTCCGCATTTTGTTGGCCAGCACTCTGATTATCTCCAATGTTGATGGATGGTTCTTCTCTAACCAACTCCGGCTGCAACCCCTTTCTCATCTCTTTTGGCAATGCATCAGCTAATTTCTTACCGCTTCTCAAACTGATGGCATTGATCTGCCGGGGGTTAGGATCTGTGTCGCTAGGTAATCCCCCTTGTGATCTCATGTTTTGAGCAGCTGCTATCTGACCCACTTGTTTTTCAAGATTGCGGGTGGCTACTTGCTGATTCATTAAGTTTGTTGCCATCCTCGCCTGATTTTCTGCTAACTGATTCTGGGTCTCCATAAGTTTCTGTAGTGTTTCCTCAATGCTGCTACTCAATTTCCCATCATTCTGCCTATTCTGCTGATACTGTTGTTGTTGAGGTAGCATATTATTCTACTTTTGGTTTCCACCCCAAGAAAAATTCGGGTGGCCCTGCCAATTTCTATTGTAACTGGTTTCAAAATTCTGATTGTTGCGCTGCACATTACTAACAAAATTTACTGACTCCGGATTGGCTCCACAAGATTCTGCATGGTGCCCATTATTACCACAAATGTCACACCAACTCGGAGCTTGCTGAACTGTATTAACCAGGCCCTAGCGTTGATTCATACTTAGTTTATTGAACGGAGTCATCATTTGATGCTGGAACGAAGCTAACTGTGCTGCCAAGGCATTCAAACCATCTACTTATATCAACCCCGATCTCTTTCCTGCCCTTCTCGATGACTCACTGTGCCACTCTGGATTTCCTTGTGCAATTCTATTCAACAAGGTGTACAACTCATCATAAGTCTTATCCAAGGCTTGCCCACCCGATGCAGAGTCTAGTAATATTTTTGTGTGTGGGTCTAGACTTTCTACAAAGGTATGGGCCAGCACTTCATTTGATTGCTGGTGATGGGGGCAATCTCTCAACAATGACTTGAATCTTTCCCAAGCCATATATAAGTTCTCATCAGGCCTCTTCTTAAAACTGAGTATTTAACTTCTCAACCTTGCAGTTTTGCCTGAAGGGAAGAATCTGATAAGGAACTTCTTAGCCAAGTCATTCCATGAAGTTATGGAGTTCGGTGGCTCAGCCTTCAGCCACTTTTTCGCCTCTCCCAACAGTGAAATTGGAAGAGGGTCATTCGGACATAATCTGTGGACACGCCGGTGGGGACAAACGTGTCACTAATCTCTAAAAAGCTCTGTAAGTGCTACTGCGGGTCCTCATGTGCCATCCCAGTGAATTGACCACTAGAATGTAACAACTGCACCATGTTCTGTTTAAGCTCAAAGTGCCCTCCAGGTTCCGGTTTATGGATGCTAGAGGTCGAATTCGTCGCTAGTGGAATTGCCACTTCGCGAACTGGTCTTGCTGCCAATGCTTCGGATGACAATTGTGCTTGTCCTGCGGGTGGTTGTTGTTGCACCTTTTCTTGAAGTCTCTTCAGCTTTTGCTCTAGAGCTACTCTCCTTTGCAAATGGATTTGACGTTCAGGTTCCAGCAACGGTTCCACAAGCTCTCTATTTCTAGCCAGCTCGGCAGGACAACCTGTCACCGGCAATTAAGCACACTAAGACCAAGTTTCTCAACACTTAAGGAAATTCAAAAATCACACCAAAAATAGATAAATTATCAAAACTTCGCCGAGTCCCCGGCAACGGCGCCAAAAACTTGACGTGCCCGATTCACGCGTCCGCAAGTGTACGGGTCGTGCAAGTAATATAGTGGCTCTTTTAAATAGCCAGATTGTCGAACCCACAAGGAATGGACCCATTCCTCTAACTATCCATTTCTAGTGCGATCTTAAATACCTCAAGTGTTGGTTATAGACATTTTCGATTGAGATTAATTAAGTCTAAGTTTGGGTCAACGAAATATTCTGAAATCACTCCAGGAACAACATAGAGTTAAAACCAATTAATCATGCGATCCTACGATTTGCAATGGGTTAAGCATGGAACTATCAATTGTTATTTCACATAATTAGAACTGCATGTTTATGGTCTTTTGAGCCTCTAAACACGGCAATCTAGCCTCACTGCATCATTGTGAGCGAGGAGTTTAATTTTCTAGTCGCGGGCAATCAATTATGTTGTGGTTTACGGGGAAACGATTAGGGACTTTCGTACGTCTACCCATTTAACTCAACTTAGCCTCACAACTACTTCTTCGAGTGGTGATGTGACATCCCAAGTTGGTCTTTCATAACCCCAGTGTGTCAACCAAGCAAGGTGTGAGGTATATTCCTATCTTGACACAATATCTCTCCCTAGAGACAAACATGCTCCTTACATTCTCATGTTCTGACCTAGGTAATGCTTTCTCAAGCTATTACTCAAGCTAACAAATATGCTTTCATGGTGATCAATCATAAAAACAACCAACAATCCAGAATGCAAGACGAAAACAACAATCAATAACTTAATTCCAAAACAAATTCATAAAAGCACAATCATAATTCATGGCTTCAACCCTAGAGGAAGGGTTCTTGCCATTCATGTTCGTAAAACTACAATTAACTAATATTAAACTAACATACTTACATGAATTTGGTAGATGAGAAGGGAATTTGATAAACCCTAGATGAGTTCTCCCACTTCTCCCTTCACTCCTAGGTGGTTTTTCATAATAAAATTGTGACCAAATGATTTTAGGAGCTAAGGGTCCTATTTATAGTAAATGGAAAACGTGCATAATTTAGTCTGTAATGGAACGGCTCCGTGTCACGGAGTGTATCGCGGAGCATTGCCTCCGTGACACGGAGGCAACGCGAAAGCTCTCTGGAAAGTGCCTCCGGAAACCAAGCTGCCGAGGGTCACCGCGCTGGCCAACGTGGCACGCTGCTCATGCAGCGCGCTGGCAAGCTGCTGTCGTGCCGATGGCCTAGCGTGGCAGGGCACTGGCGCGCTAGTTTACTGCCTACTGCTGCCGTTTGCTGCCTTCTCTCGTGCGCTTGGCAAGTGCGTGGCACGGCGCTGGGCGCGGTACACGCACAGCGTGGCACGCTACCTGGCGCGGCCAGCCTTTCCAAGGCATGCTCCTTGCCGACTTTCGCCACTTGCTTCCACTCCATTCCTTGCTATTCATCAACTTGTGAATTAGATCCTCAAATGCATTATTAACCTACAAAACAAGGACTAATCATGTTGGTTAGCACATATATTCACATTTATATAAAATCACATGAAAGTATGTAAAATAACTTAGATAAACAAGACTACATTAAGGTATAAAGCGTATCTCGGGCATGCTATTTTGCCCGTGATCACAACCCCACACTTTAAAGCCTTGTTCGTCCTCGAACAACCTTTTACATATCATACATATGGAGACTCCCACATAACTAATGTGGCCAGATAATTCAAGATACGGCTATAATGATTCCGAAAGATAACAAGCTAAAGATAGAGCATACACAATTTAATCACCGAGAAGAAATACAACGATGCTAAGACTTCTTAACCTCAAGAATCGACTCTCGATCTTAGCAAACTCATGCAAATTAACTAAGTAAGAAATCCCACATGAATTATATCCTTCATTCAACATGTGCCCTCACGGAAGGAGAGTTACCCAATCACACGCAAAAATCATTTTTACATCACAACATGTGTGGGTAAATAAATAGAATTACACTCACTCTCACAAAGAATTCACATGCATCATGTAACGACCCATAAGCTTGCCCTTAGTGTTTTATTCCACTAATTTGAGGATGTGTGAATGTAAGATCAAGTAGGACTTAATGGGTTGTACTGTAGGCTAAGGGAAGGTAGGTACTATTATGGCCAGTAATAGTGACTATCTTTCCTAAGTGCTTTTAATACATTACGCCCTCCTTACGAACTTCCCTTCCCTTACTTTACCTTTTTCTCCTTTCATCTTTCTTGTTCCTCTTATGTTCCCCCATTTCTTTAGGCACTTTTAACTTATTAGTAAGGAGCTCTATAAATAATTTTTCATTAATTTGTTTTCTTGCTCTTTACAAATAACCAACCATTTTCATACAAGTGCACCTTTGTCCTTTTCTCACTTCTACAACTTGCTACTTTTCCTTTCTTTTCATTCTTCTCACTCCTTTACTCCTTCGAATTTTTTCACTCAAGCGCTTAGGAGTTTTGGATCAAGTTCAAGGCTAAGGAAAGAGAAAGGATTAAGCTTATGTTGCAGCTGTCAAAGAATAGGCTCAAGGCTCAATGGGGTAACTAGGATTAATTTTTCAAGGTAGGTAAAATGAAGGATAAAAATTTGGTTCATTCAAAGAAATGCCTAAATCATCTCCTACAATTCACATCCTTCATTTTGTTTTATAAACACACCAGGCAAGTTCTAGACAATCAACAATAGCACAGAATACTCAAAAACCTTACACTCATGGCACATGCTCAATTCAAGACACATTCAGCGGACTCTTACTCAGCTAATCACAAGAATTCAGAATTAAGCTTCAATCATATTGAGTCACATTCAAGAGCCTAAGCGTCTCACACCAAGTTATACACCTGCATGCTTCACACCGAACATACTTGCATCTTACAATCACGTATAACACATAACAAGAACATCAAGCACCACATAGTTATGGTTTCAAAAACCCATCACCTACCGACTAATTTTTCCTCAAGACGGTCGTCATCCATCCATCGTCGGAAACAGTCCCTAACTATGACTAAAACACTATCTACAGACAAAGGAAACAAAATAAAATTTTTATTCTTCGGTTCAAAGACCCCCCCGTCGGAAAAGAACCGAAAAGAAAAATCAACGGGTGATGAAGTCATGCTTAATTCACAAAAAATTTTCAAATTTCACACAAGCATCACATTCACCAAAAACTTGTTAAGCACAAAAATGTAGAAATTTTTCTCACCCCACACTTAACGTCTTTCTATGTGCTCATAGCCTCAAATTAACATTTAAAGGATGAGAAATACTCCCTGAGCCTCTATGCCAAGCTAAAAGCATGCTTTCGTTTCAAGTTCCAGAGATGGTTGTTCGACCCCACGTTTCTTCTATTCCATGCTCTTTAGCTTCCACCATCTTGGTACTCAGACTTCCCTCCATCTGTGCTTAACTTTCCACCAAAAACACAAACAAAATGAAAATAACAAAAGCAACACAAAAATCAAAATTACGAATTGTACCTGAGGTACCCTTGGGTTGCCTCCCAAGCAGCGCCTTATTTTACGTCGTGGCACGACGTGGACTGTCCTTTTCAAGACATCCTCATACCTGGGTTCTCTTTCGAGAACCATCTCCTTTTCTTTTGCTATTTAGAGGAAACAACCTCCACTCTGTTCCTCTCTTTCTCCAACTTCTTCTCAATTTGAAGTCCTCTATCAGACTCGGGCTGAACACTTGTAATTTCCTTTGGCCCTGCACCTATGGAATCTTCCACCCCACACATATCCTCTGCCAAAACACTAACCTGACAAAGGTTTCTATAGTGTGCAGATGGGTTCATTTCTTGGTAAACGCGGAAGATTTCTTCTTCATCCTCGACCCTCATTTTCAGGGTCCCTGCTTTCAAATCAATCACCGCTCCTCCAGTGGCCAAGAATGGCCGTCCCAAGATCAGGGGTACCTGGTCATCAACCTGAAAATCCAAGACAATAAAATCAGTAGGTATAATGAACTTACCTACTTTGATGAGAAGGTCCTCTATTATTCCATCAGGTGTCACTAGCGACTTGTCAGCCAGCTGCAGCATCAACCTTGTTGGCCTCGGTTGTCCCAACCCCAAGGTGTTGAATAAGGATAGGGGAATTAGATTGACTGCTGCCCCTAAGTCACACAAAGCTCGTAGCACCTCAGCTTTACCAATTTGTATGGGGAGGGTACAACTCCCTGGGTCTTTGAGTTTCTTTGGCATTTTGTTCAATACCCTGTGACTGCACTCCTCAATCAGTGCTACAGTCTGGACATCCACCAATCTCACTTTGTTCGCCATCACATCCTTCAAGTATTTAGCATACTTGGGCATTCCCTACAAAACATCAAGAAGAGGCAAATTTATGTGAAGTTCTTTGAAGCTCTCGAAGAACTTTTTGAAGCATTCCTCTTCCTTGCTCTTTCTGAATTTCTGAGGGAATGGTGGTGGTGGTCTTTGTACTGGCTGCAATGAAAGTTCCGCATTTTGTTGGCCAGCACTCTGATTATCTCCCATGTTGATGGATGGTTCTGGTCTAACCAACTCCGGCTGCAACCCCTTTCTCATCTCTTTTGGCAATGCATTAGCTAATTTATTACCGCTTCTCAAACTGATGGCATTGATCTGCCGGGGGTTAGGATCTGTGTCGCTAGGTAATCCCCCTTGTGATCTCATGTTTTGAGCAGCTGCTGTCTGACCCACTTGTTTTTCAAGATTACGGGTGGCTACTTGTTGATTCATTAAGTCTGTTGCCATCCTCGCCTGATTTTCTGCTAACTGATTCTGGGTCTCCATAAGTTTCTGTAGTGTTTCCTCAATGCTGCTACTCAATTTCCCATCATTCTGCCTATTCTGCTGATACTGTTGTTGTTGAGGTAGCATATAATTCTGCTTTTGGTTTCCACCCCAAGAAAAATTTGGGTGGCCCTGCCAATTTCTATTGTAACTGGTTTCAAAATTCTGATTGTTGCGCTGCACATTACTAACAAAATTGACCGACTCCGGATTGGCTCCACAAGATTCGGCATGGTGCCCATTATTACCACAAATTTCACACCAACTCGGAGCTTGCTGAACTGCATTAACCTGGCCCTAGCGTTGGTTCATACTCAGTTTATTGAACTGAGTCATCATTTGATGCTGGAACAAAGCTAACTGTGCTGCCAAGGCATTCAAACCATCTACTTCTATCAACCCCGATCTCTTTCCTGCCCCTCTCGATGACTCCCTGTGCCACTCTGGATTTCCTTGTGCAATTCTATTCAACAAGGTGTACAACTCATCATAAGTCTTATCCAAGGCTTGCCCACCCGATGCAGAGTCTAGTAATATTTTTGTGTGTGGGTCTAGACTTTCTACAAAGGTATGGGCCAGCACTTCATTTGATTGTTGGTGATGGGGGCAATCTCTCAACAATGACTTGAATCTTTCCCAAGCCATATATAAGTTCTCATCAGGCCTCTACTTGAAACTGAGTATTTCACTTCTCAACCTTGCAGTTTTGCTTGAAGGGAAGAATCTGATAAGGAACTTCTTAGCCAAGTGATTCCATGAAGTTCTGGAGTTCGGTGGCTCAGCCTTCAGCCACTTTTTCGCCTCTCCCAACAGTAAAAATGGGAAGATGGTCATTCGGACATAATCTGTGGACACACCGGTGGGGACAAACGTGTCACTAATCTCTAAAAAGCTCTGTAAGTGCTGCTGCGGGTCCTCATGTGCCATCCCAGTGAATTGACCACTAGAATGTAACAGCTGCACCATGTTTTGTTTAAGCTCAAAGTGCCCTGCAGGTTCTGGTTTATGGATGCTAGAGGTCACATTCGTCGCTAGTGGGATTGCCACTTCGCGAACTGGTCTTGCTGCCATTGTTTCGGATGACAATTGTGCTTGTCCTGCGGGTGGTTGTTGTTGCACCTTTTCTTGAAGTCTCTTCAGCTTTTGCTCTAGAGCTACTCTCCATTGCAAATGGATTTGACGTTCAGGTTCCAGCAACGGTTCCACAAGCTCTCTATTTCTAGCCAGCTCGGCAGGACAACCTGTCACCTGAAATTAAGCACACTAAGACCAAGTTTCTCAACACTTAAGGAAATTCAAAAATCACACCAAAAATAGATAAATTATCAAAACTTCGCCGAGTCCCCGGCAACGGCGCCAAAAACTTGACGTGCCTGATTCGCGTGTCCGCAAGTGTACGGGTCATGCAAGTAATATAGTGGCACCTTTTAAGAACCGGATTGTCGAACCCACAGGGACTGGACCCATTCCTCTAACTATCCATTTATAGTGCGATCTTAAATACCTCAAGTGTTGGTTATAGACATTTTCGATTGAGATTAATTAAGTCTAAGTTTGGGTCAACGAAATATTCTGAAATCACTCTAGGAGCAACATAGAGTTAAAACCAATTAATCATGTGATCCTACGATTTGCAATGGGTTAAGCATGGAACTATCAATTGTTATTTCACATAATTAGAATTGCATGTTTATGGTCTTTCAAGCCTCTAAACATGGCAATCTAGCCTCACAGCATCATTGTGAGCGAGGAGTTTAATTTTCTAGTCGCGGGCAATCAATTATGTTATGGTTTATGGGGAAACGATTAGGGACTTTCGTACGTCTAACCATTTAACTCAACTTAGCCTCACAACTACTTCTTCGAGTGGTGATGTGACATCCCAAGTTGGTCTTTCATAACCCCCGTGTGTCAACCAAGCAAGGTGTGAGGTATATTTCTATCCTGACACAATATCTCTCCCTAGAGACAAACATGCTCCTTACATTCTCATGTTCTGACCTAGGTAATGCTTTCTCAAGCTATTACTCAAGCTAACAAATATGCTTTCATGGTGATCAATCATAAAAACAACCAACAATCCAGAATGCAAGACTAAAACAACAATCAATAACTTAATTCCAAAACAAATTCATAAAAGCACAATCATAATTCATGGCTTATACCCTAGAGGAAGGGTTCTTGCCATTCATGTTCGTAAAACTACAATTAACTAATACTAAACTAACATACTTACATGAATTTGGTAGATGAGAAGGGAATTTGATAAACCCTAGATGAGTTCTCCCACTTCTCCCTTCACTCCTAGGTGGTTTCTCAGAATAAAATCGTGACCAAATGATTTTAGGAGCTAAGGGTCCTATTTATAGTAAATGGAAAACATGCATAATTTAGCCTGTAATGGAACAGCTCCGTGTCACGGAGTGTATCGCGGAGCATTGCCTCCGTGCCACGGAGGCAACACGAAAGCTCTCTAGAAAGTGCCTCTGGAAACCAAGCAACCGAGGGTCACCACGCTGGCCAACGTGGCACGCTGCTCATGCAGCGCGTTGGCAAGCTGCTGTCATGCAGATGGCCTAGCGTGGCACGGCGCTGGCGCGCTAGATTACTGCCTGCTCCTGCCGTTTGCTGCCTTCTCTCGTGCGCTTGGCAAGTGCGTGGCACGGCACTGGGCGCGGCACACGCACAGCGTGGCACGCTGCCTGGCGCGGCCAGCCTTGCCAAGGCATGCTCCTTGCCGACTTTCGCCACTTGCTTCCACTCCATTCCTTACTATTCATCAACTTGTGAATTAGTTCCTCAAATGCATTATTAACCTACAAAACAAGGACTAATCATGTTGGTTAGCACATATATTCACATTTATATAAAATCACATGAAAGTATGTAAAATAACTTAGATAAACAAGACTACATTAAGGTATAAAGCGTATCTCGGGCATGCTATTTTGCCCGTGATAACCAGCATCCCCCAGAATCCAGCACATACGCCTATAACATGTCCTTGAGCGTCTGAATAGTGCGCTCTGCCTAACTGTCTATCAAGGGATGAAAGGTGGTACTCAAATTAACATGTGTCCCCAAACCTTTCTAAAATGATTGTCAAAATCTATCTTTAAATTGTGCCCCTCTATCATATATGATAGAGGTTGGGACACCATGCAGTCAGACTATCTCATTAATATATAATTCGGCATAATCTTCGGTTGGAAATGTAGTCTAGACTGGCAGAAAGTGAGGTAATTTTGTCAATTTGTTGAAAATAACCCAAACAAAGTAGAATTTGCATCTAGTATGGGGTAGTCCTATCACAAAATCCATATTAACTACCTCCGATTTTAACATAGGTATAGCCATCTCCTGAGTCAGTCCGGCAGGTTTCTGATGTTCATCCTTTACCTACTGAGAATTAGGACACTGTGCTACGAATTCGGCTACACCTCTCTTCATTCCAGGCCATCACTATATTTCTTTTATGTCTTGGTACATCTTTGTCTAACCTGTATTAAGAGAGTAACGAGAATAATGTACCTCCGCCACAATCTGCTAGTGGAACCCTAGTATATTTGGAATGCATAGGCGACCTTTGCATCTCAAAACCCCGTCTTCAGTTAACTCAAAAGATGATGTTTCGCCCTATTAAACCTTGTCTCTAAACTATACCAGACTAGGTTCCTCGTACTACCTCTCTTTTACCTCTACAACCAAGGATGATACTGTTGTATTTTAAATTATAGCTCCATTATCCTCCAAATCTACTCCAGAAGTGATAAACTGGCTAGCCGGTGCAATTCTCGATCCATTTCCCGCTGTTTTGGTCTCAGATGTGCTAAATTGCCCATGGATCTACGGCTAAGGGTGTCGGCTACGATATTAGCCTTCCCTGGGTAATACAAGATCTTTACATTGTAGTCTTTCAACAATTCTAGCCAACGACGTTGTCGCAAATTCAGTTCGTTCTCCGTGAAAATATACTGGAGACTTTTATGATCAGTTGCACACCATACAAGTAATGCCTCCTTATTTTTAAGGCATGAACCACCGCAGCTAACTCTAGATCGTGGGTGGGATAGTTCTTTTCATGTTTCCTTAATTTCCTCGAAGCATACGCAATTACCTTTCTGTGTTACATCAAGATACGCCCCAACCCAATGCCCGAGCCATCGCAATATACAACATAACCCTGTAAACCTTCCGACAATGCTAATACTGGTGCTGACGTCAATCTGTTTTTCAATTCGTTGAAACTCTGCTCACATGCCTCGATCCAGTGGAACTTGGCTGCTTTCTGAGTGAATTTGGTCAAAGGCACTGACAAGGTAGAAAATCCATCTACAAACCTTCTGTAATACCTGCCTAAACCCAGGAAACTGTGAACCTCCGTTAGAGTTATAGGTTTTGGCCATGTCTTTATTGCCTCAATTTTCTGTGAATCAACCTGAATACTAGCCTTTGATAAAATGTGGCTCAAGAAGGCTACAGAATTTAACTAGAACTCACATTTAGAAACTTTGCATATAGCTGGTGGTCTCTGAGGATCTGGAGGACTGTTCACAAATAATCTTTGTGTTCTGCTTCTGAGCGGGAGTATACCAGAATATCTTCAATGAACACTATCACAAATAGATCTAAGTATGGCCTGAAGATGCTATTCATTAGGTCCATGAACACTGCTGGCGCATTTGTCAACCTGAAGGACATATCTATGAACTCAAAATGACCATACCTAGTCCTGAAAGCCATCTTCAGGATATCCTTCTCCCGAACTTGAACCTGGTGGTACCCGGATCTCAAGTGAATTTTGGAAAAATATTTAGCCCCTTGCAGTTGGTCGAATAAATCATCTATTGTTTGAAGAGGGTATTTATTTTTAATGGTAACTTTATCCAACTGCTGATAATCGCTACACATGCGTAGGGAACCATCTTTCTTTTTACAAATACAATTGGCACATCCCATGATGAAGTACTTGGCCTGATAAAACCCTTATCTAACAAATCTTTCAATTGTTGTTTCAATTCTTTCAATTCAACATGAGCCCTTCGATACCGAGAGATGGATATAGGCTGAGTATCTGGTAGCAATTCTATAGAAAAATCTATTTCCGGCTCTGGGGGAATACTAGGAAATTCATCCTGAAACACATTTAGAAACTCATTAACCACTGGGATTGATTGGAGAGTCGGGGATTCTGCCTGCATATCCCGAACCCTAACAATATTGTAGATACAACCCTTTGCTATCAACTTTTTTGCCCGAAGATAGGATATGAACCTACCCTTTGGTGTAGCTACATTATCTGTCCACTCTTGCACTACCTCCCCTGGAAAGTGAAATCGGACAATTCTAGTCCAACACTCTACCGTGGCGTAACATTGTACCAACCAATCTATACCCATAATTACATCAAAGTCAATCATTTCTAATTCTAGTAGACCTGCAAAGGTCCGGCGACCGACAATCTCTACGATACAACCTCATTCTTTTAACAATAATAGAATTACCGATTGGTGTAGACATTGAGAAGGGTAGCTGAAACAATTCTGGCACTATATCAAACTTTCACGCCACTGATGGATTAACATACGACAAAGTGGATCCCGGGCCTATCAATGCATCAAATGGATAAGAGAAAATATCTAGGTTACCTGTCGCAACATCGAGCGATGACTCAGAATCCTGTCATCCTAAGAGTGAATAAGTCTGATCCTGACCGCTACATGAGTTGGATGCCCCTGTTCTACTTCAGCCTCTACCGGTTAAAGCTGAGGGTCTGGGCCTTGCAGACGGTGCTGGAGCATATGAACCCGTTGAGGATCTATCCTGCTGGTCCTGATCGTCCTGACGTCTATCCGGAAAATCCCTCATTATATGTCCCTTCTGTCCATAGGAATAACAAGCGGTGGAACCATACCTGCACCTCCCCAAATGTGGTCTATGAAAGGTACTGCAATGTGGTACCGTTGCTCCCATCTGATCTGGCCCTCTTTAATGTTGTAAGCCCGAGGCTCATGCACTTTCACTGGGACCTAACTCTCCACGACAATCTAATCTGCTACCCTACTACTACTGGAATAGGGGCCTAGGTGACCTACCTGATAAATGAGGCCTGGGTCGACCCTTAAAGGCTGCAGGTCTAGCCCCCCGACGCTGTTTCTCACCTGCCCTATCAATCATATATTGATGTTGTCTGAGTTCCTCTATGTTCTCAGCAAAGACCTGAATCCGTGAGATATCCATATCCTCCCGTAGTGTGGCTGTGATACAAGCTCCAACATATTCTGGCACAAGTCCCATAATAAACCAGTGTACCCTGGCGGCGTAATATCAACAAATGGAGGCGCATATCTGGCCAGGGAATCAAATCTTAATGCATATTCTCTAACACTCATCCTGCCCTACTCCAGACGTAAAAACAGTTCTACTCTGGCCTGCCGGACCTCTCGGTGCAAGTAGTGGTCTATCAAAGCTTCAGAGAAGCCAAGCCACGTAAGTGGGGGTGCATCTCTACCTCGAGCTTTTCTAACTCTCGTACCACAAAACTGCTATCTCTCGTAATCAAAATATTTCTAACTAAACTGATTCAGTGGATGAGGCATTCATAACCCTGAATATCTATTATCGTTGATCTATGAAGTTTAAAGGGTGCTCTCTACGGTCTGTCCCTATAAACTATGGGGGAGCAAAGGAACTCACGAACTCTCGAACTCCCGGGCCCCTAAGTGGGCTCAACAATAGCTGGTACTACGGGTTGAGGCTGATGTTAGGTAGCCATCATCTGGACCAACATGTATAGTGCACCCCTAAGCTCCTGATCCAATAGCACAGGAATGGCTAAGGGTGGTACTGGCATATCCGCTGCCTTAGAGGGCTCCTAGTGCGTCGGTGAGTGCTTGGGAGATGGAGGTGATATCTCCCTATCGCCCTCAAATCGGGCTGACTCTAACTAGTGCCCTCTCCTGCTACAACATCAAACTCTAGACCAGTCGCTATCTATCATGCGTCAGAAATTTCTCTATAAATAAGTAGAATAATTTATGCTTAGGGAGTTACTCTATATAACACAGCTCTATGGCACAACTGGAGGAAAAAGAAGAGTAACCACACTATTATGCCTCGTAGCCTTCTATCTATAGAATGTGGTGCACAACACATCCATATCCTAGACTCTACTTTACACGGCTTGCATCCTCCTTGGGATACGACCTTCTCTGATACCAAGTTTGTCACACCCCACCTTGGGAGGCATCACTAGCACCTAATGCATATCTAGGACCTCGACTGACCTGGCTAGGCATAGGAACCTCTGATGCTTGCCAGAAACTTAAAATAGAGAAAACAATGAGCTATATCTCAATTGTAAATGCAGTTTCAGGTCGACAAGGCCACATAGCCACCTGTGAAAAGAAAACATCTAACCAACAACAGGTAATAAAGGGAATCCTATGTAGGTTGACAAAACCACCATGTTGTCTAGTTATAACTGAATGAAAACAGGCTACCATAACTATGCTATAGCTAAAAAGGCTGCTAATTGATAGCTAAACTAGGCCCCACAAGGCCATCACGTGAAATAAAATATACATGGACCCCACAGGGCGAACAACAAAGCCCAACAACTGAGAATCTGTAGCCTGCAAGCCTCTAGGAGTAGCATAATGATCGAGATAGGGCCCTGACCTACCCAAAAGCTATAAAAAAACAAACCTTCTCTAACTATCAAATCCGGAGGAAAGGAGCTGACTAAACTGCTTACTTCGACTGCTGATTAGGGAGGTCCTAAACCGCGTCTATCCACACCTACAGGCAAGTAATGTAGCTCCCCAAGGATGGGCATTAGTACAATATGTACTCAATATGTAAGGTAGTAAATAAAAACTAAATGAAAGCTGATAATGTTGAAGTATTCAATAAGAATGATAAGAACTTAACTTGAGTAATTTCACAATCTTAAATATAACTAGCAAGTATATGTACAAACAAGAACTTGACCGTGCCCCCATAAGCATGGAAGGTACAAAAAACACAAAATAACCTAATTGGGCCCCCATAAGCCCCGACAAGTACAAATAGTGCACACTCCTCTGATCTGGGCTACTAAAGGTTCGTAAGCTTATTGTAACTCAGGAGTACTCATCCTCTAAAGCTATATCTGAGCAAAGTAAGATCTTATTTCTGGGTTGAGCCATCTAGGCTCCTATAGCTATGTCCGTGTTTGAGTTGTCTGGGCTCCTATAACTGTATACGAGCCACCTGGGCTCCTATAACTGGACCCCGAGCCTTTTCTCATTCGAGGGTCATGGTGCCACTACAGCATAGAGGAATTTGGAGGTAACTAGACCCTAATACGGACCTCAAAGACTCAATCTGGTCCCTTCGAACATCATGTTGCTCCTACAAGCGTATAGGTATCGCAATACAGCCGTCACGAACTTTATCTGGTCCCCGCGGACATCATATTACTCTGGCGAGAATTTGGGTAACTTAATACGACCCTCACACCCTCTATTTGGTCCTTGCAGACATCATACTGCTCTTGCGAACATAGGCCTATCGGAAACAAAACATCAAACAACTCAAATATTATATGTAGAGACTAAGCCAACTGGGGTTAACTCTAACGAGCGTTACTATGTCGTCGTTGTTGTCTCAATTCTATATGTAGCAGTTTACCATAATAGGCTTACCCTGCAGTACAATAAATAAATAGGTCGTACTAACTTTACTACGAATGAAACTTGCTGAAAAAGATAGCCTTAATATACCTTATTCGATGGTTTCTGGGCACTGGAACACTTTAAATCCTAAAGCCAGTAATTCCACCAATTTGCTCCCCCACGCTGAGAAAACGAGGGTATTTCAATACTAAAAATTGAGAATTCATGATATCTTTTAATATAATTAACTATAACTTCAACATTGATTAATTATGCAAAATACCGGTCAATTCTTGAGAGTATAGAAGGTAGAACTTCTTACCTATTATCGGTAGGTGGTTAGGACTCAATTCAAAGTAAATTCTAAACCCTTTACTCGGCGGGCTTCTGGCTCATCGAACGAGTGTTCACGGATTAACTCCACAGCGATACTTCTCATACGCCTAGAACTTGTTATCCAAGCTGAATTTGTGTTTAGACGGAGTTTGACAGCATAATTGTTATACCCTGAGAACTCAAAAATCAGACCGAGAGTTAAAATGGGGAAAAACTAAAAATCTGGATTGCAGGCACAGGATGAGTCGTTGGATGACTCGTGAGGAGAGCCCACGAGTCATCAGGTGACTCGTGAGGAGAGCCCACGAGTCATCAGGTGACTCGTGGGGAGGCCTGGGAGAAATGGAATACGGATAAGGAAAAAGGAGTCCTCATGGGCTTGGAAACGACTAGTGGTCAGACACCACGAGTCATTAGGTCATCCGTGAGGAGGAGGTATAAGAAAAATAGAAAAAGGAAAGGAAGTCGGCTTAACGAAAGGAGACCACAACTTGTCTTGTCTGGCAATGAGTCGTGGTATGTGTCGAACGGTGAAATTTTAAATAATTTGCTTATGGAAGGCAGTGTACTTGATGAGTGGTGGCCACGAGTCATGGCCACCTATAACGAGTCGTTATGTCATCTGTTAGGACCCCCAGTGATCAGTTTAGACAATGTACCTGACGGGCAAGGTGACAGATCATTTTTCCATGTAACGAATCATCAGGTCACCCGTTAGGATCACCTGGTAGTTATTTTTCTACGAAATAGTAAGTGTCTTTTTATAATTTTCTAATATCCTAAGGCCTAAACTACGAAATTTTGGGTTATGAATAGGGAAATTTAAAGGGGTTAAGTTCAGTTTTCACTTCATTCATGCACGTAAGAATAGCGAGAGGCAATCTAAGGAAATTCTAGGCTCTTCTCTTCAACTTTTCCAATTTCATTCTTGGGTAATCAAGGGATGTTAAGAATTAGATATCCCAGGTATGTAAGGCTATCAATGGGTGATTTCTTCCATACCCATGCCCCTCCTCTATGATTCTTACAAAGATTTCAACAAAAACTCATGGGGTTTTGAATTTGATTTACCTAAACTCTAATGATTTGATTATTGGTTGGGTGATTTTAACAACTTATTATAATCTATGGATTTTGACCAGCTTTTGTGATTTAAGTTAATTATAATATTATTGATTAGGAAGTTCTATGTATTTAAATCTAATTATGCATACCCCATGATGAATTTATTTACGATCTACTTACCCATTGATGATATTTATAAACCAAGCATGAAATATGATTTAAATCATGAATCTATTATGTTACCCGTTATGATTTTTATGAAATTCAAGCTATATGCGTTATCTAAAAGTATGTATGATCCTTTATGAATCATGAATTATGTATTGGCCAACTCAAGGGCCTTATGTCATGGCTAGTTCACGTATGTACAAGTATATTTATGCTTATCATGATTTAACAAGCCCATGAATTCATGTAAGTTATACTATGAGTACTATAAATGTTTTGGGAGTAGTATCAAACACCGAGTATGCTCGGGTCCTAGGTTTTGTCCCGGACGTCATAAAGTACGTGCCACCATAGGTATGTCGTGACCCTTTCCTGAAATTCCCTGGCCAAAACGGCCCTTTTCATGGTGGTATCACACTTTCATGGTTTGACCCTTGGCAAGGTACTAACACCCTCTCGACTAGGGTTATAAGTCAGGCTTCATGTGTGCTCATATGGGGTATGTCGATTAAGAGAATCTCCCACCGTTCCTCCTGATTTATGCATGTCATGATTATGTATGTTGGCTCAAGTCATTTAAAGTAAAACTCTTTTATTATGATCATGATTATGCTATGTTACGAACGTTTTATAAACCTTGCACCTTACAACATATTATGATAATTTATGATACGAGCATGATGTCCTACTCTTATAATCATTTATGAATTTTATATATGTTTTAAATTTCCATTGTACTTACCTTGAATACTAAGTACATTCCACATGTTGACCGTATACTTTCTATGCTGTATCGTTTTATGATACAGGCCCCAACTCTCAGGCCTACCCTCACCCGTACATTATCTCAAAGTTGTTCTCAGCATACTTGGTGAGTCCTCATGTTCTGAGAGCTACATATTCAAACTCTATGTTGTTCTTTCAGTTTCAGGATTGTTGGGTTAGTTGGGGAGTTTTCCCATTAACCCGTCTTTTCATGATTAGAGGCTTATCAGACTACACGTTGTAATCAGCCGTACTGTATGAGTCTAGTTTTTTTTCCTTCTATTATGTCATGATTATGTTCTTTTTATGCTAAATCTTCCGCTCATGTGACTGGGATTAGAAGTATGCTCATGCGACTGGGATTAGAAGTATGCTCATGCCATGGGTCGACTTGGGGTCCCTCGAGGCTCCTTGTCCCGTGTCTACGATCCGGGTATACGTTCAGGTCGTGACAAACTTGGTATCAGAGCCATAGTTTAAAGTGTCCTAGCGAGTCTAAAAGCCACTTTAAGTAGAGTCTTTTTCATGGGTGTGAAGTGCGTCACACCTATGACGAAGAGACTATTAGACGTTTAGGAAATGTTCCCTTCTTTCATGATCTAATTTGTGCGATGAATGTCCTCTAACCTTCTAATTTGTGCTATTCACGTTTGCAGCATCATGCATCCATGCCGAGTGAACCCTAGAAGAAATGGTAACGGTAATGATCATGAAGGTGCAAACGGTGAGGAGATTTTGAAGGCCACCTAGGTTATGGGGGGAAACAATGGAGAGTGCATTGACTTGACCTCCTATCAGCTAAAGGGGTTAGCTCACCTATGGATTAAGCAATGGAGAGATACCAGGGCGGTGGGTGCAGGTCCGATAGGTTGGGATGAGTTTCACAGTGCATTTATGGATTGGTTCTTTCCTCGGGAGATGAGGGAGCTCAAGGTGGCCGAGTTTGTTAATTTGAATCAATGTAATGTGTCTGTCCAGGAGTATGCATTGGAGTTTACTCGATTATCTATGTATGCTCCGGAGTTGGTAGAGGACCAGAGGGCTCGGGTGAGCCATTTTGTGCATGGGGTGGCGGACTACATGGACAAGGATTGCAGGATAACCATGCTTCATCGGGATATTAACTTTCCCTGTGTTATATTGCATGCACAGTAGATATAGTCAATTTACAGGAGCCAGAGGGAGGCCAAGAGGGCCAGAACCGACAACTATGGGCTTTTTCAGGCAAGGTCAGGGGGTGGACCAAGTCAGCAGTCTCAGCACAGGTCTATCGCTCCAGCTCCATCATCAGCCAATGCACCATCAAGGTTTAGTGGAGATCAAAGGAACAAGGCTTCAGGCTTGAGGGATCAGCGAAGCATGCATGTGGAGCGCACTTTTCCAGTTTGTGCAAAATGCGACAAGAATCATCCTGGGAGGTGCCTGGTCAGCGCGGATGCTTGTTTCGACTGTGGCAAACCTGGACACAGAATTAGAGATTTCCCTTCAGCCAGTTTTACTGCTCCAGCAACACGACCCCTTAAGAAGGATGCCTCCACTAGTTCAATAGGCAGTTAGTGCATAAATAGGTTTTATGCCCTAGTGTCCCTCCAGGAGCAGGAGGCTTCACCGGATGTGGTTACTGGTATGTTACAAGTCTTCCATATTGATGCTTATGCCTTGTTAGATCTAGGAGATACTTTTTCTTTTGTAACCCCTTATATTGCTAGTAATTTTAGAGTTAGCCCTGAAATTCTGTCAGAACCGTTCTCCATCTCTACCCAAGTCGGTGAATCAGTTGTAGCTAGGCGGGTGTATAGAGGTTGCCCCATCACAATGTTGTATAAGGTTACATTCGTGGACTTAATAGTGTTGGCCATGACTGAATTTCACATCATTTTGGCTATGGACTGCTTGTTCACATGTTATGCTTTGATTAATTATAGGACCTGTGTGGTGGAATTCCGATTTTCGGGTGAGTCAGTTTTGGAGTGGAAGGGAGATTCAACTGTACCCGTCAGTCAATTTATTTCATATCTTAAGGCGAAGAAGATGATTTTTAAGGGTTGCATGTATCACCTAGTCAGGGTTAAGGATGTTGAGACTGAAACCCCGACTATTCATCCAGTTCCTGTGGTACGTGAAAATGTAGAGATTTTCCCCAATGATTTGCTAGGTGTTCATCTAGAGAGGGAAATTGATTTTTGCATTGACCTGTTGCCCGATACGTAGTCTATCTTCATCCCTCCCTATAGGGTGGTTCCATTCAATCTAAAGGAGTTGAAGGATCAGTTGAAGGACCAGCTAGACAAGGGCTTTGTTAGAACAAGCAAGTCTCCATGGGGTGCACTGGTGTTATTTGTCCGGAAGAAGGATGGTTCCCTCCATATGTGTATTGATTACCGACAGTAAAACAAGGTCACCATCAAGAATAGGTACCCCTTACCCAGGATCGATGACTTGTTTGTCTAGATTTAGGGTGCTAGATGTTTCTCAAAAATAGATCTCAGATATGGGTATCACCAGCTTTGGGTTCGGGATAGTGACATTCCGAAAACCGCTTTTAGGACTTGGTATGGTCAGTACGAATTTGTAGTTATGTCTTTTGGACTAACCAATGCCCTTGTAGTTTTTATGGACTTGATGAATAGGGTATTCAGGCAATATCTATACATGTTCGTGATCGTGTTCATCGATGATATCCTTATATACTCTCAGAGCGAGGAGGAGCATGCTGCTCACTTGAGAGTTGTGCTTCAAACCCTCAAGGATCGTCAATTGTATGCAAAGTTTAGCAAGTATGAATTTTGGTGGGACTTTGTGGCATTCTTGGGCCATGTGGTATCGAGTGAGGGCATAAAGGTAGATTGTCAGAAAATCGAGGCAGTAAGGAATAGGCTCAGACCGGTGAACCCATCAAATATCAGGAGCTTTTTGGGCTTAGCAGGTTACTACCGGTGATTTGTTAAGGGTTTCTCATCTATTGTAGCACCTTTGACCAAGCTGACTTAGAAGAAGGTGAAGTTTCAATGGTCGGAGGCTTGTGAGAAAAGCTTTCAAGAGTTGAAGACCCAACTCGCTTCAGCACTAGTGTTGACCCTACCTGATGGTACCGATGGTTTTGTAGTATACTGTGATGCTTCAAGAATCGGACTTGGGTGTGTGTTGAAGCAGCATGGGAAAGTAACAACATATGCCTCAAGACAGTTGAAAATCCATGAGAAGAATTACCCAACCCATGATCTTGAGTTGGCCGCGGTGGTGTTCGCATTGAAGATATGGCGGCATCACTTGTATGGGGTCCACATGGATGTGCTCATGGATCACAAAAGCTTGAAATATGCGTTTACGCAGAAAGATCTCAATCTCTGACAAAGGAGGTGGTTGGAGCTACTAAAGGACTACGACATGAGTGTCCTTTACCACCTAGGATAGGCTAATGTGGTTGCGGATGCACTTAGTAGACTCTCTATTTAAAGTCTGTCCCACTTATATGACGGAAAGAAGGAGTTGGTGAAGGATGTCCATTGACTTGCGAGGTTAGGAGTTAGATTGGTCGACTCGACCGGTGGCGATGTTGATGTGCAAAATGAATCACAATTGTCCTTGGTGAAGGATGTGAAAGCCAGACAATATGAGGAAGCCATTATGAGTCAAAAGGTGGAGGTTTTCTCCCAAGGGGGAGATGATGTGTTGCGGTACCAGGGTTGCCTGTGTGTTCCCGATGTCGATAATTTACGGTATCAGATATTTCATGAGGCACATGGGTCCAGGTACTCCATCCATCCGAGTACCACCAATATGTATCATGATTTTGGGGAAATATATTGGTGGAACGGCATGAAGAAGGATATTGTAGAGTTTGTAGCCAAGTGCCCGAACTGTCAGCAAGTGAAAGTTGAGCATCAGAGGCCGGGAGGTGTACTTCAGGATATTAGCATTCCCACCTGGATGTGGGAAGAGATTAATATGAATTTCATTATAGGCCTACCTCGTACTTGTCGATAGTATGATTCTATATGGGTGGTGGTTGATAAGTTGACCAAGGCTGCGCACTTTCTACCGGTCAAAACCACAGATTCAGCATATGATTATGCCAAATTGTATATTTGGGAGTTTGTTTGACTTCATGGATTGCCCTTTTTCTATTATTTCAGACCGAGGTACTCAATTTACCTCTTAGTTTTGGCGGTCTTTCCAAAAAGGGCTTGGGACTCAGGTTAAGCACTGCACAACATTTCATTCGCAAATGGATGGTTAGGCAGAGTGGACAATTAAAACTCTCGAGGATATGTTAAGGGCTTGTGTGATGGACTTTAATGGTATTTGGGATGATCACTTGTCCTTGATCGAGTTCGCTTACAATAACAGCTATCACTCCAGTATCCAAATGGCACCGTTCAAGGCTCTTTATGGGCAGATATGTAGATCTCCCATCAGATGGTTTGAGGGTGGCGAGGTAGCTATGATAGGGCCAGACTCGGTTCACGAGGCTACTGTGAAGGTTTAGTTGATAAGGGATAGGCTAAAAACTGCTCAGAGTCATCAAAAGTTATATACTGGTGTGAGAAGGAGAGAGTTGGAGTTCTAGGTGGACGATCGGGTTTTTCTGAAGGTGTCCCCCATGGAGAGAGTCATGCGGTTTGGAAAGAAAGGAAAACCCAGTCCTTGCTATGTTGGTCCCTACCGGGTTATGAGAACAATTGGTAAGGTAGCATATGAGTTGGACTTGGCATCAGAGTTATCTTCTGTGCATCCCGTGTTTCATGTGTCGTTTTTCAAAACGTACTTGGGTGATCCAACTTTAGTTGTTGGAGCCAAGTTTGTCACACCCCGTCCTGGGGGGTACGACTGGCACCTAGTGCCCTACTAGGACCTGTACTGCTAGACTACTGAGCCTGAGCACATCTGGTGCCTGGCTGGCTCTAACTCAGATTCAGGGAAACAACGGGCTATATAACGATAGTAAATACAGCCCCCGGCCGACTAGGCCTACAGCCACCTGTACCTGTGCTAACAGCTAACCAGAAACGTATCAATATAGGGGAGCCTATGCGGGCCGACAAGGCCACCATGCTGTCTAGTTATCTGGAACTCAACAATGGAATACTGGAAAGCTACGTGACCGGCAAGGTCACCACTACTGTCAAGCAAGGGCCCCACACAGCCAACATAAAAGAAACAGAAGTATTAACAGCTATACAACTGCACGGCCCCACACGACTGGCTCATCTGACCACAGGGAAATATACACAGACTGCAAGCCTCTAGGAATAACAATAGAAATGATCGGGACAGGGCCCCGATCTACCCGTACTATACAACAAAAGAAAATGAAATACACCTCTGGGATTCAGTCTCCGGATGACAGGAGCTGAATACTCGATCGCTGACAGGAATCACGAGGGATCGCCTCCTCATCTATGAGTACCTACAGGCAAGTAATGCAGCGCCCACCAGGCGTCAGTACCACTGGTACTAAGTATGTAAAATGATAACTGAAGGGATATCTGAAAACAACAACACAACTGATGAAACTGAAATAAGAAAGAGTACACTAACTGACTGAAAATATAAAGCTATGCCTGTTCTTAACTATACTGGAAGGAGTAGGAGTCATACCTGGAGATTTATCATTCTACTGTCGATCTACTCGTATCTAATGTGACATGGCGTAACATGACATAACATAACATAGCATACACAAACCTTACCCGGCCCCCAATAAGCCGGGAGGTACAACCAGCACAAAATCTATACCCCTACCCCGGTCATCCCATCTCTTACAGTAACTATAAGCATTCTGCCGGTCCCCTGGGTATGCACTTGGGCTCGCTGAGCCCCTGACTATAACTGTACCTGAGTCCGGAGGACTCCTGAATCAACACCCAGGCGTAACCGCTCGACCGGGGTGTGTAAGGGCCGACCAAGGCACAATATGGGGAAAACTGGCATCCCATCTTCGTCCCCTGTTCGACAGCATGCCACTCCGTAGAGCGACGTATCCTCATCCTCTGGCGGACGAGTCAATACAGCTATTAACCCTGGGACGATCAGGAATGCTAGGTAATCCAACCCCAAGACAATACAGTGGTCTCAACTAGTAATACTATCTGCATATATCACATGCTGAACCTAATTATTATAATGTATTTGTGTCTACTGTATGCTGAACTAGTAATAGCGATATGTATGTACTTACTTCATGCTGAGACTGATAATAGTGTATATGTACAAATATAATCTTCTGCCATACTGTACTGTATACTGAGTTTCTGTAATAACATGATTTACTATCCCTAACATGCTTCCTAAACTTCATTTTTAACCTATCATTCTACTTCTGAGATGCCTTACAGATATTACATTGTTTTACTGGGTTTCAAGTGAATCCGATAATATCCTACATTCTGTATTACATTACATACTGGGCATGCTGTGCAGTTCCTAACACTTGTATTAGAATCTATATCGTGCTAGCAAGTTTTATGCTAATTATAACATAATGCTTCTAATATCGTACCAACATCCGTAATAAACATAACACATGACTTCTGAATATTCTACTGGCCTTTAAATTACTTTACTATACTAAGCTTACTAACTTGCCGAGGAAACTAGCTTTACATACCTTATCCTCGACTATCCGTCTGTCGGACGAGGCTCGGCCAATACTTCAACTATTTCTCCCAACTGCATTCATAAATATGTCAATTAATACTAAATATAGCTTTATTTTAAAGAACAACGTCACTTTTGATATAATTTATAGCCTAAGCTTAGGCTTATCGAAAGACGGTCGAAAACTCGCTATTTTTCAGAGGTCCAAAGGGAGAAATATTCACTTCACAGCTAGGAACACATAGACACTAGTTTGGAGCAATTCTACTTACCTTAGCTCGGTAGCTCGACGATTCGTCGGCCGTATTTCACGAAACTAAATCTGTAGGAATGCTCTCTGCTGCTAAATACCTCAGTATCTGAGGTTAATTTGAGTTTGGACAACGTTTGGCAGCGTAATCGGATGAAATTATATTACCCCCTTCGTTCTCTTCTCTCCTCTGGTTTATCCTCTCTGTTTCACTGGAAATTTATAAGTTTAAATGAGTTAAAACCAAAGTGGGGCTTTATATACTTGGGCCTGGACAAGGCCAACGTGTCATGGAACCAACACGGAGGCTTCACCTCCGTGACATGCTGCCATCGCGGAGGGGCTCTGCCTTGGCTCCTCCCGCGATGGTTCGACACGTTATCCGTCCGATCCTTTCCCTGGTCTTCCTCTAGCACGTATGGCTTTCAAATATGCCTAACCACCGTGCGAATAGGCCACCTAGGTGTCGAAAATCTTACGGGGTATAACATTCTCCCCCCTTAAGAACATTCATCCTCGAATGGAAGCTCCTGTCTAGAGGACTTCTCAATTTACTCTTTTTTTTGAAAAAAAGAAATTTCGACAGTGTCTCCCCTGTAATATGGACTATACCAAAAACCTGAAATGTAGAAAAGTCCAACACAGGTACTGCACGCAATATTTTAAGATTCACTGGATGGCTATGTATCAATCTTTCTCATTTATATACAACCATAAGGTACTACATAAGTAATATTACGAACATACCTGTCGCCTGACTAGGCCTGAAATAGGTGAGGATATCTAGCTTTCATATCTTCTTCAGCTTCCCACGTCATCTCCTCACGGTTCCTGTTACGCCACAATACTTTGACAGACGCAATATCTTTAGTCCTCAACCTGCGAATCTGTCTGTCTTTGATAGCTACTGGAACCTCTTCATATACTAACTCTTCTGTGACCTGGACATCCTGAACTGGAACAACTGTGGAAGGGTCTCCTATAAACTTCCTCAACATAGATACATGGAATACGGCTACACTGCGAGAGGACATGGACATTACTCGAGTTCCGGCATTCGCCCAGAATATTGAGGGCATCAGACAGCGGCATCGGGAGATCAGAAGGGCCAATCAGGAATAGCGTCGCTGGGATAGGCCACTTGAGTTACAGAGGGAGGCTCGGGGAGGATCCAGGCCACGACTGCTAGACAGGCCGCCCAGGCCCCCGCCTCCCCACAGTCACAGAGGGGTAGATTTAGTCGCTGAGGGCAGTCAAAGACCGGTAGAGGCTCACAGATGGCAGATTCACCATTACAGAGGAGGGCGGAGCAGAGTAGGTATACCCTACCACTTTGCCCTATATGCAGTCGACGCCATCCTGGAGCATGCAGGTATGGCTCCACCGGATGTTATATTTGTGGCCAAGAAGGCCATTTGATGAAAGATTGCCCAGCCAGTGGTCAAGAGGATCGGGATAGATAGGACAGGGCATCCGCAGGGTCACGAGCTACAACATCCTCGGTAGGATGCAGGCCCTCAGTTTCAGCAGGCAAAGGTCGGGGCAGATCACAGGCCTCCAGTGCAGGTGCAGGTCCAAGCCGCACATATGCTTTACCTGGGAGGCAAGATTCAGAAGCGTCACCTGATGTTGTGACAGGTATGCTAACTATCTGCTCACACCCTGCTTATGTATTGATTGATCCAGGGTCCACTTTGTCCTACATTACTCCATTTGTGGCACGAAAGTTCGATATCGCACCAGAATTATTGCAACAGCCCTTTTTAGTATCCACACCCGTCGGTGACTCTATTGTAGCTAGCAGAATTTACCGAGGGTGTACAGTAGAGGTTGCTGACCATCAGACCACAGTAGATCTGGTCGAGTTAGATATGATAGACTTCGATGCCATACTGGGTATGGATTGGTTAGTGTCGTGCTTTGCCAATGTTGAATGTTGGACCAAGACGGTCCGATTCCACTTCCCAGGAGAAGCAGTGCGGGAGTGGAAGAGCAGCACTGCTATGCCAAAAGGTAGGTTTATTTCCTACCTTCGGGTGAGGAAATTGATATCTAAGGGATGTATTTACCATCTGGTCAGAGTTCAGGATGTCCAAGCAGAATCTCCGACACTCCAGTCTGTTCCGGTAGTGAATGAATTCCCTGATGTGTTTCCGGATGAGTTACCTGGTATTCCCCCAGAAAGGGAAATAGACTTGGCTATTGATTTATTACCAGGAACCCAGCCGATATCGATTCCTCCTTATCACATGACTCCTGCGGAACTCAGAGAATTAAAGGAGCAGTTGAAAGATTTATTGGATAAAGGTCTTATAAGGCCGAGTACTTCACCATGGGGTGCGCCAGTTATATTTGTGAGGAATAAAGATGGCTTGCTCCGAATGTGCATAGATTATCGGCAATTAAACAAAGTTACAGTAAAGAACAAGTACTCGCTTCCCAGAATTGATGACTTATTTGATCAGTTGCAGGGAGCCAGATACTTTTCTATGATTGACCTATCGTCCGGATACCACCAAGTTTGAGTACGTGAGAGGGATATTCCTAAGACAGCGTTCAGGACTCGATATGGACATTTTGAATTTCTAGTCATGTCCTTCGGGTTAACGAATGTCCCGGCAATTTTCATGGACCTGATGAACAGTATTTTCAGACCCTTCCTGGACTTGTTCGTGATAGTATTCATTGATGACATTCTGGTGTATTCTCGCTCTGAAGCAGATCACCGGACTCATTTGCGAACAGTGCTCCAGATCCTCAGGGACCGCCAGTTATATGCTAAATTTTCTAAGTGTGAATTCTAGCTTAACTCAGTAGCCTTTTTAGGGCATATTGTGTCAGATGCTGGTATACAAGTTGACAAGAAGAAAATAGAAGCAGTTAAAATCATTGCCTAGGCCTACCACTCCGACTGATGTTCGTAGCTTTCTGGGGTTGGTAGGATATTAAAGGAGGTTCGTTGAAGGGTTCTCGACCATTGCGGCACCTCTGACCAAATTGACACAGAAAGCAGTAAAGTTTCAGTGGACAGAGGCAGGCGACAGAGCTTCCAGGAACCGAAAGACAGATTAACCTCCACCCCAGTGTTAGCATTGCCGGAAGGTACAGAAGGTTATTCAGTGTATTGCGACGCATCAGGCGTCGGGTTAGGTTGTGTGTTGATGCAGCATGGTAAAGTTATTGCATACGCTTCCAGAGAGCTGAGGAAACACGAAAAGAATTACCCTACCCACGACCTGGAATTAGCCGCAGTAATCCACGCCTTGAAGATGTGGAGGCATTACCTGTATGGCGTCCATGTTGATATTTTTACAGATCACAAGAGCCTAAAGTATATCTTCACTCAGAGGGAATTGAACCTGCGACAACGTCACTGGTTGGCATTGTTAAAAGATTATGATGTGAATATTCTGTATCACCCGAGAAAAGCTAATGTAGTGGCAAATGCCCTGAGCCGTAAGTCAATGGGGAGTTTGCCGTATTTGCGACCTGAGAAGCGGGAGTTAGCCAAGGAAATTCATCAGCTAGCTGATTTAGCCGTGTGAGTAATAGAAACAGAAAATAATAGAGCGGTAATTCAGAATTTTGCTGTGTCACAATTAGTTACAGAGGTAAAAGAACGACAGTACGAGGACCCTGACTTAGTCCAGCTCAAAGATAGAGTTTAGGAAGGTAAGGAGTCAGATTTCCAAATGACTGAGGATGATGTCCTACGCTGTAAGGGCCGCCTTTGTGTTCTGAACGTTTCAAGGCTTCGCTAGTAGATTATGCATGAGGTACATTATGCTCGCTATTCCCTCCATCCAGGAGCAACGAAAATGTACCACGACATCAGAGACATCTACTGGTGGTCAGGTATGAAAGCTGAAATAGCTGAATTTGTATCTAGATTTCCTAACTGTCAGCAGGTGAAAGCGGAGCACCAGAAACCGAGCGTTTTGACGCAAGATATAACGGTGCCTACGTGGAAATGGGAAGCGATAAATATGGATTTTGTAATAGGGTTACCCCGTACCAGACGCAGAAATGATTCCATTTGGGTAATAGTTGACAGGCTAACAAAATTAGCTCATTTCCTACCTGTGAAAGCTACCTTCTAAGCTGAGGATTATGCCGAATTATATATCAGAGAAATATTTAGATTACATGGAGTGCCGGTATCCATCATTTCAGATAGGGGAGCACAGTTTACAGCTAGATTCTGGCAGTCGTTCCAGAGGGGTTTGGGAATGCAGATCAATTTGAGCACAGCATTCCACCCTCAGACAAATGGACAGGCTGAGCAGACTATCCAAACGCTCAAAGATATGCTATGAGCGTGTGTACTAAATTTTGGGGGTAGCTGGGATGAGCATCTTTCGTTGATTGAATTTGCTTATAATAACAGTTATCATTCAGCAATCCAGATGGCGCCCTTTGAAGCATTATATGGGCGAAAATGTAAATCGCCGGTGGGCTGGTTCGAAGTGGGGGAACCAGCGTTGATTGGGCAAGACATCATTCAACAGTCAGAGGAGAAGATAAAGCCTATCAGAGAATGCCTGCTGACTGCTCAGAGCCGCCAGAAGTCATATGCAGATATGCGGCGCAGAAATGTAGAATTTGCGGTAAATGACTGGGTATATCTGAAAGTCTCCAATGAAAGGGGTGATGAGATTTGGCAAGAAAGGCAAGCTTAGCCCGAGATTCACTGGGCCATATCAGATTCGGTGAAGGATAGGCCGAGTTGCATACAAATTGAACTTGCCTCCGGAGTTAGCATCTGTTCACCCAGTATTCCATGTATCTATGTTGAGGAAGTTCGTAGGAGACCCTTCCACAGTTGTTCCAGTTCAGGATGTCCAGGTCACAGAAGAGTTAGTATATGAAGAGGTTCCAGTAGCTATCTTAGACAGACAGATTCGCTTTGCGTCTGTCAAAGTATTGTGGCGTAACAGGAATCGTGAGGAGATGACGTGGGAAGCTGAAGAAGATATGAAAGCTAGATATCCTCACCTATTTCAGGCCTAGTCAGGCGACAGGTATGTCCGTAATATTACTTATGTAGTACCTTATGGTTGTATATAAATGAGAAAGATTGATACATAGCGATCCAGTGAATCTTAAAATATTGCGTGCAATACCTGTGTTGGACTTTTCTGCATTTCAGGATTTTGGTATAGTCCATATTACAGGGGAGACTCTGCCGAAATTTCTTTTTTTCAAAAAAAAGAGTAAATTGAGAAGTCCTCTAGACAGCAGCTTCCATTCGAGGATGAATGTTCTTAAGGGAGGAGAATGTTATACCCCGTAAGATTTCCGACACCTAGGTGGCCTATTCGCACGGTGGTTAGGCATATTTGAAAGCCATACGTGCTAGAGGAAGACCCGGGAAAGGATTGGACGGATAACCTGTCGAACTATCGCAGGAGGAGCCGAGGCAGAGCCCCTCCGCGATGGCAGCGTGTCACGGAGGTGAAGCCTCCGCGTTGGCTCCGTGACACGTTGGCCTTGTCCAGGCCCAAGTATATAAATCCCCACTTCATTTTTAACTCATTTAAACTTATAAATTTCCAGTGAAACAGAGAGGAAAAACCAAAGGAGAGGAGAGAACGAAGGGGGTAATATAATTTCGTCCGATTATGCTGCCAAACGTTGTCCAAACTCAAATTAACCTCAGATACTGAGGTATTTAGCAGCAGAGAGCATTCCTACGGATTTAGTTTGGTGAAATACGGCCGACGAATCGTCGAGCTACCGAGCTAAGGTAAGTAGAATTGCTCCAAACTAGTGTCTATGTGTTCCTAGCTGTGAAGTGAATATTTGTCCCTTCTGGACCTTTGAAAAATGGCGAGTTTAAACCGTCTTTCGATAAGCCTAAGCTTAGGCTATAAATTATATCGAAAGTGACGTTGTTCTTTAAAATAAAACTATATTTAGCATTAATTGACATATTTATGAATGCAGTTGGGAGAAATAGTTGAAGTATTGGCCGAGCCTCGTCCGATAGACGGATAGTCGAGGATAAGGTATGTAAAGCTAGTTTCCTCGGCATGTTAGGAAGCTCGGTATAGTAAATTAATTTAAAGGCCAGTAGAATATTCAGAAGTCATGTGTTATGTTTATTACGGATGTTGGTACGATATTCGAAGCATTATGTTATAATTAGCATGAAACTTGCTAGCAAGATACAGATTCTAATACAAGTGTTAGGAACTGCACAACATACCCAGTATGTGATGTAATACAGAATGTAGGATATTATCGGATTCAGTTGAAACCCAGTAAAACAATGTAATATCTGTAAGGAATCTCAGAAGTAGAATGATAGGTTAAAAATGAAGTTTAGGAAGCATGTTAGGGATAGTAAATCATGTTATTACAGAAACTCAGTATACAGTACAGTATGGCAGAAGATTATATTTGTACATATACACTATTATCAGTCTCAGCATGAAGTAAGTACATACATATCGCTATTACTAGTTCAGCATACAGTAGACACAGATACATTATAATAATTAGGTTCAGCATGTGATATATGCAGATAGTATTACTAGTTGAGACCACTGTATTGTCTTGGGGTTGGATTACCTAGCATTCCTGATCGTCCCAGGGTTAATAGCTGTATTGACTCGTCCGCCAGAGGATGAGGATACGTCGCTCTACGGAGTGGCATGCCGTCGAACAGGGGACGAAGATGGGATGCCAGTTTTCCCCATATTGTGCCTTGGTCGGCCCTTACACACCCCGGTCGAGCGGTTACGCCTGGGTGTTGATTCAGGAGTCCTCCGGACTCAGGTACAGTTATAGTCAGGGGCTCAGCGAGCCCAAGTGCATACCCAGGGGACTCGCAGAATTCTTATAGTTACTGTAGGAGATGGGATGACCGGGGTAGGGGTATAGATTTTGTGCTGGTTGTACCTCCCGGCTTATGGGGGTCGAGTAAGGTTTGTGTATGCTATGTTATGTTATGTCATGTTACGCCATGTCACATTAGATACGAGTAGATCGACAGTAGAACGATACATCTCCAGGTATGACTCCTACTCCTTCCAGTATAGTTAAGAGCAGGCATAGCTTTATATTTTCAGTCAGTTAGTCTACTCTTTCTTATTTCAGTTTCATCAGTTGTGTTGTTGTTTTCAGATATCCCTTCAGTTATCATTTTACATACTCAGTACCAGTGGTACTAACGCTCGGTGGGGCGCTGCATTACTTGTCTGCAGGTACTCATAGACGAGGAGGCGATCCCTCGTGATTCCTGTCAGCGATAGAGTATTCAGCTCCTGTCATCCGGAGACTGAATCCCAGAGGTGTATTTCGTTTTATTTTGTTGTACAGTACGGGTAGGTCGGGACCCTGTCCTGATCATTTCTATTGTTATTCCTAGAGGCTTGCAGTCTTTGTATATTTCCCTGTGGTCAGATGAGCCAGTCGTGTGGGGCCGTGCAGTTGTATAGCTGTTAATACTTCTGTTTCTTTTATGTTGGCCGTGTGGGGCCATAGCTTGACAGTAGTGGTGACCTTACCGGTCAGGTAGCTTTCCAGTATTCCATTGTTGAGTTCCAGATAACTAGACAACATGGTGGCCTTGTCGGCCCGCATAGGCTCCCCTATATTGATACGTTTCTGGTTAGCTGTTAGCACAGGTACAGGTGGTTGTAGGCCTAGTCGGCCGGGGGCTGTATTTACAGCCGTTATATAGCCAGTTGTTTCCCTGAAACTGAGTTAGAGCCAGCCAGGCACCAGATGTGCTCAGGCTCAGTAGTCTAGCAGTTCAGGTCCTAATAGGGCACCAGGTGCCAGTCGTACCCCCAGTAGCTATCTTAGACAGACAGATTCGCAGGTTGAGAACTAAAGATATTGCGTCTGTCAAAGTATTGTGGCGTAACAGGAACCGTGATGAGATGACGTTGGAAGCTGAAGAAGATATGAAAGCTATATATCCTCACCTATTTCAGGCCTAGTCAGGCGACAGGTATGTCCGTAATATTACTTATGTAGTACCTTATGGTTGTATATAAATGAGAAAGATTGATACATAGCCATCTAGTGAATCTTAAAATATTGCGTGCAGTACCTGTGTTGGACTTTTCTGCATTTCAGGTTTTTGGTATAGTCCATATTACAAGGGAGACTCTGCCGAAATTTCTTTTTTTCAAAAAAAAGAGTAAATTGAGAAGTCCTCTAGACAGCAGCTTCCATTTGAGGATGAATGTTCTTAAGGGGGGAGAATGTTATACCCCGTAAGATTTCTGACACCTAGGTGGCCTATTCGCACGGTGGTTAGGCATATTTGAAAGCCATACGTGCTAGAGGAAGACTCGGCAAAGGATCGGACGGATAACCCGTCGAACCATCGCGGGAGGAGCCGAGGCAGAGCCCCTCCGCGATGGCAGCGTGTCACGGAGGTGAAGCCTCCGCGTTGGCTCCGTGACACGTTGGCCTTGTCCAGGCCCAAGTATATAAAGCCCCTCTTCGGTTTTAACTCATTTAAACTTATAAATTTCCAGTGAAATAGAGAGGAAAAACTAGAGGAGAGGCGAGAACGAAGGGGGTAATATAATTTCATCCGATTACGCTGTCAAACATTTTCCAAACTCAAATTAACCTCAGATACTGAGGTATTTAGCAGCAGAGAGCATTCCTACGGATTTAGTTTCGTGAAATACGGCCGACGAATCATCGAGCTACCGAGCTAAGGTAAGTAGAATTGCTCCAAACTAGTGTCTATGTGTTCCTAGCTGTGAAGTGAATATTTCTCCCTTCTGGACCTCTGAAAAATAGCGAGTTTTCGACCGTCTTTCGATAAGCCTAAGCTTAGGCTATAAATTATATCGAAAGTGATGTTGTTCTTTAAAATAAAGCTATATTTAGTATTAATTGATATATTTATGAATGTAGTTGGGAGAAATAGTTGAAGTATTGGCCGAGCCTCGTCCGACAGACGGATACTCAAGGATAAGGTATGTAAAGCTAGTTTCCTCGGCAAGTTAGTAGTCTCGGTACAGTAAAGTAGTTTAAAGGCCAGTAGAATGTTCAGAAGTCGTGTGTTATGTTTATTACGAATGTTGGTACGATATTGGAAGCATCATGTTATGTATAGCGTGAAACTTGCTAGCACGATATAAATTCTAATACGAGTGTTAGGAACTGTACAACATGCCCATTATGTGATTTAGTAAAGAATGTTAGGATATTATCGTACTCAGTTGAAACCTAGTAAAGCAATGTAAATACCGGTAAGGTATCTTAGAAGTAGAGTGATAGGCTAAAATGAAATTTAGAAAGCATGTTAGAAATAGTAAAACATGTTACTATAGGAACTCAGTTATACAGCATGGTTTCCAGCAGAAAAACTACATCTTGTTCAACATTAGAATCAGTACAGTATGGCATAAGATTATATTTATATATTTATACTATTATCAGTCTCAGCATGTATTAAATACATACATATTACTATCGCTAGTCATCATATAGTATGTACAGATACATTATTATCATTAGCTTCAGTATGTGGTATATGCAGATAGTATTATTAGTCGAGACCATTATATTGTCTTGGGGTTGGATTACCTAGCATCCATGACCGCCCCAGGGTTAATAGCTGTATCGACTCGTCCGCCAGAGGACGAGGATACGTCGCTCTACGGAGTGGCATGCCGTCCCACAGGGGACCAAGATAGGATGCCAGTTTTCCCCATCATGTGCCTTGGTCGGCCGTTACACACCCCTATCGAGCGGTTACGCCCGGGTATTGATTCAGGAGTCCTCCGGACTCAGGTACAGTTATAGTCAGGGGCTCAGCGAGCCCAAGTGCATACCCAGGGGACCGGCAGAATCCTTATAGTTACTGTAGGAGATGGGATGACCGGGGTAGGGGTATAGATTTTGTGCTGGTTGTACCTCCCGGCTTATGGGGGCCGGGTAAGGTTTGTGTATGCTATGTTATGTTATGTCATGTTACGCCATGTCACATTAGATACGAGTAGATCGACAGTAGAACGATACATTTCCAGGTATGACTCCTACTCCTTCCAGTATAGTTAAGAGCAGGCATAGCTTTATATTTTTAGTCAGTTAGTCTACTCTTTCTTATTTCAGTTTCATCAGTTGTGTTGTTTTTTTCAGATATCCCTTCAGTTATCGTTTTACATACTCAGTACCAGTGGTACTGATGCCCGGTGGGGCGCTGCATTACTTGCCTACAGGTACTCATAGACGAGGAGGCGATCCCTCGTGATTCCTGTCAGCGATCGAGTATTCAACTCCTGTCATCCGGAGACTGAATCCCAGAGGTGTATTTCATTTTATTTTGTTGTACAGTACGGGTAGGTCGGGGCCCTGTCCCGATCATTTCTATTGTTATTCTTAGAGGCTTGAAGTCTGTGTATATTTCCCTGTGGTCAGATGAGCCGGTTGTGTGGGGCCGTGCAGCTGTATAGCTGCTAATACTTCTGTTTCTTTTATGTTGGCCGTGTGGGGCCATAGCTTGACAGTAGTGGTGACCTTGCCGGTCACGTAGCTTTTCAGTATTCCATTGTTGAGTTCCAGATAACTAAACAGCATGGTGGCCTTGTCGGCCCACATAGGCTCCCTTATATTGATACGTTTCTGGTTAGCTGTTAGCATAGGTACAGGTGGCTGTAGCCCTAGTCGGCCGGGGGCTGTATTTATAGCCGTTAAATAGCCCGTTGTTTCCCTGAATCTGAGTTAGAGCCAGCCAGGCACCAGAGGTGCTCAGGCTCAGTAGTCTAGCAGTTCAGGTCCTAGTAGGGCACCAGTTGCCAGTCGTACCCCCCAGGACGGGGTGTGACAAACTTGGTATCAGAGGATAGCCTCAGTTAGGAGGAAATTCTGGTTGCAATATTGGATCGCCAGGTTTGGAGGATGAGAAACAAAGAAGTAGCTTTGGTGAAGGTGTTATGGAGAAACCAGCATGTTGAGGGAGCTATGTGGGAAGCTGAAGTGGCTATGATGGATAAATACCCTCAACTGTTCCCTATCAGCTCAGTTTCAGTTTGAGGTATATGCTCTTTCCCTAATTCTCTAATTAGTTTCCATGTTCAGCTCATGTGCACAAGTTTGATTTATGTTATGAGAGATCTATGTGATGTTTGAATTAAGTTCATCTATGTAGTTCTTTTAGGAGGCAGTCATTCTGTCAGTTTTCGAGTTAAATAATCAGTATTTGCATATGATGATTGCATGTTTCTAAGTTTCTGTGTTATTCTAACATTTGATGAACAATGTCCCCAAGGAGGAGATATTGTCATATACCAAGAACTCAAAAATTGGACCCAGGAGTTGAGACGGGAAAAAACTAAAAATCAGGATTGCAGGCACATGAAAAGTCATTGGATGACTCGTGAGGGATCCCACGAGTCATTAGGTGACTTGTGGGGAGGTCTGGGAGAATGGGAATAAGGTTAAGATAAAAGGAGTCCCCACAGGCTTGGGAACAACACATGGTCAGACACTATGAGTCGTTAGGTAATCCGTGGGGAGGAGGTATAAGAAAAATAAAAAAGGAAAGGTAGTGGGCTTAACGGAAGGAGACAACGACTGGTCATGTCTGGCAACGAATCGTGGTATGAGTTGTTGGGAGAATTTTAAATAATTGGCTTAAGAAAGGCAGTGTACTTGACGAGTGGTGGCCACGAGTCCTGATGTCGTCCGTTAGGAACCCCAGTGATCAGTTTGGACAGTGTATCTGACGGGCAAGGTGACAGATCGTTTGGCCATGTAACGAATCATCAGGTCACCTGGCAGTTATTTTTCTAAGAAATAGTTAGGGTCATTTCGTAATTTCTTAAGATCCTAAGGCCTAAAATATGATGTTTTGGGTTATGAATGGGGAAATTTAAATGGGTTAAGTTCAGTTTTCTATTCATTCGCATGCAAGAATAGTTAGAAGCAATATAAGGAAATTCTAGGATCTTCTTTTCAATTCTTCAAATTTCATTCTTAGGTAATCAAGGGTCTTAAAAATTAGATATCCCAGGTATGTAAGGCTATCAATGGGTGATTTCTTCCATTCCCATGCCCCTCCTCTATGATTCTTACAAAGATTTCAACAAAAACTCATAGGGTTTTGAATTTGATTTACTTAAACTCTAATGATTTGATTATGGGTTCAGTGATTTTAAAATCTTATTATAATCTATGGGTTTTGATAAGCTTTTGTGATCTAAATTAATTATAATATTATTGAGTCAGAGGTTCTATGTATTTAAGCCTAATTATGCATGCCCCATGATGAATTGATTTACGATCTACTTACCCATTGATGATATTTATAAACCCAGCATGAATTATGATTTAAATGATGAATCTATTATATTACCCATTATGATTATCATGAAATTCAAGCTATATGCATGATCTATAAGTATGTATGAACCTTATGAATAATGAATTATATTTTGGCCAACTCACAGGCCTTATGTCATGGCTAGTTCACGTATGTACTAGTATATTTATGATTATCATGATTTAACTGGCCCATGAATTCATGTAACTTATACTATGAGCACTATATATGTTTTGAGAGTAGTATCGAATACCTAGTAGGTTCGGGGCCTAGGTTCTATCCTAGATCTCATAAACTACGTGCCACCGTAGGTATGTCGGGACCCTTTTATTACTGTCCTAGGCTCAAACGGCCCTTTTCATGGTGATATCACACTTTCATGGTTTGACCCTTGGCAAGGTACAGACACCCTCTTTACTAGGGTTACAAGTCGGGCTTCATGTGTGCTCATATGGGGTAAGTAGGTTAAGAGAATCTCCCACTGTTCCTCATGATTTATGCATGTTATGATTATGTATGTTGGATCAAGTCATTTTAAGTAAAACTCTTTTATTATGATCATGATTATGTTATGTTACGAACGTTTTAAAAACCTTTAGCCTTATGACATGTTATGATGATTAATGATACGAGCATGTCCTACTCTGATAATCATTTATGAATTTTTTATATGTTTTAAATGTCCGTTTTACATACCTTGAATACTCAATAAATTCCACGTACTGACGCATACTTTCTATGTTGTATCCTTTTATGATACAGGCCCCAACTCTTAGGCTCGCCCTGACCCGTAGATTATCTCGGAATTGTTCTCAGCATACTTGGTGAGTCCTCATGTTTCGAAGGCTATGTATTCAGACTCTATGTTGTTCTTTTAGTTTTAGGATTGTTGGGTTAGTTGGGGAGTTGTCCCATCAACTCGTCTTATCATGATTAGAGGCTTATCAGACTACAAGTTGTAATCAGTCGTATTGTATGAGTCAAGTTTTGCTTTTCCTTCTATTAAGTAATGATCACGTTCTTTTTATGCTAAGTCTTCCGCTCATGTGATTGGGATTAGATGTGTGCTCATGCCATGGGTCGACTTATGGTTCCTCGATGCTCCTTGTCCCGTGTCTACGATCCGGGTGTACGTTCGGGTCGTGATAGTAATTTGAAGGAAAGTCGATAAAAATGGTGGGGGTTCTTGTTCAGGACGAGAGGAACTTTTATGCAAATGATTTAATTCAACTAAGGAATATATATATATATATATATATATAGTGTTTGGCGGTGGCTCGGGGGTATGCGACGCACCCCCCATCATGCTGCATTAGGGGTGCGATGCGAAATTGCCTGTGCTAGGGCAGGCTGTGCGCCGGCCCCCTGGCCTTGGCCTCCGTCTGTTTAATGACACGCTCATGTGTTCACCTCCCTGGCCTTCTCCCGTATGTTTTTTATGCTAAAATTCTCAATGTACATGCACGCACGAAGGTCATACTATGGAAGTTTACGGGATGTAACACATGGGTATTTCGAAATCATACTTTCTTCATAAACATCACGTCATACTTGAACATTATCTCATAAATCTCAATCCTCATGAACATTCATGGATGGGCATCATAGTTTACAAAACTTGAAAACATAATTTATAATTTAAAACATTGTAAAATCTGCCCACTAATCATAATTCATCATATAAGACATGCTTAGATCAAACCCATGACTAATACTTAGAAATTCATGCATCGGGTAAAACCCCATGGAATCATCAATTAGAACATCATGAATTGAGTGGGAATTGGGCATTGTTGTTGACAATTGAACCCATTCATAACCTTACATACCTGAAGAGATTTGATTTTCACACTTCCTTGATTGCCCAAAGAGAATTGAGGAAGAACTTTGAAGAACAAGACTTTGATAACCTCTCAAACTTCTAAATTTGCATACATAAATTAGGATAGGCTTATAATGAACTTACCCTTTTTAAAACTCACTATTCATAGCTTAAAATGATGTAGTTTAGGCTTTTGGAATATAGGAATGACAGAAAATCCCTTAATAACTCGCAGGGAAAAACAGACTGCCAGTCCCAACGAGAGACTAGACGAGTCGTCGTCACTGGCCATGACTCGGGGCCTGGATTTGATGTCTTCACTGGAAACTTCATACCAATAGTCACCATGAGACACTTAACAACTCGTTACCGGTGGCCCCGACTCATGGCTACCTCCCGTCGTCTCACCGACAGAAACTTACCTGGGGGTCACCACTGGGGACACCACGACTCGTGATGCACCCGATAAGTCATTCTGATGACCCATTAGGTGCACTGGCTATTCATCCTTCATCCTTCAACAATCCTTGGCCTCGACTGACATGACGAATCATGATGCTGACCACGACTTGTGGTCACGTCCATTGGCCACCAAAAACTAAAATTTCCAAAAAGTCCTAGCCTCTCCCCACAAGTCACTTCACGACTCATAGGCCTCCTGATAGGTCACTGGATGACTCATCCTGTGACCTGGTGCAGAAATTCTTGTTTTCTCCATTTCAACTCCTGGGTCTAATTTTACGGCTTTCGGGCTATAAAAATATCTCCCCCTTTGAAATATTCATCCTCAAACATTGAAAATTATACAGAAAAGCAGAGAAATGCAATCATCATACTCAAATACTAAACATACATGTTGTAAACTGACGGAGTGACTGACTCTGATTTGAACTACATGACTGAACTGAATTCCTGAAGGATGATTCTGATCCATTTTGAACAATAACACCACCATCGATCGAGTCAACCAAATGAACTCCCAACCGTGCAAGTCGTTGCACATCCTTCACTGGCTCCTTCTCCCCTCATCTACATGGGACACACTCTCCATAGAAAGCCTACTAAGAGCGTCCGCCACCACATTAGCCTTTCCCTAATGGTAAAGGACACTCATATCATAATCGTTGAGTAGATCCAACCACCTCTTTTGGTGTAGATTTATATCCTTCGGGGTAAACATATATTGTAGGCTTTTATGGTCCGTAAACACATCGACATGGACCCTATACAAATAGTGTCTCCAAATCTTCAAGGCAAATACTATCGCTGACAATTCAAGATCATGAGTCCGGTAATTCCTTTCATGGACTTTCAGCTTCCTAGAAGCATATGCTATAACCTTACCATGTTGCTTCAATACACAACCAAGGGCGATATTGAATCATCACAATATACCACAAACCCATCAGTACCCTCAGGTAGGGTCAACACCAGTGTTGAGGTGAGTCGAGTCTTCAACTCTTGGAAGCTCTTCTCACAAGCGCCGACCATTGGAACTTCACCTTCATCTAGGTCAATTTAGTCAACAAGCTTGCGATGGATGAAAAACCCTGGACAAACCTCCGATAATACCCAGCTAATCCCAAGAAACTCCTAATATTCGAAGGATTCAACGGTCTGGGCTAATTCTTTACTGCCTCTATCTTTTGAGAATCTACCTAAAAACCCTCACTTTACACCACATGACCCAAAAATGCTACCAAGTTCAACCTAAACTCACATTTACTTAATTTAGAATATAGCTGACAACCCTTCAAGGTCTGTAGCACCACCCACAAAGGAGCGGCATGCTCCTCATCACTCCGAGAATATATAAGGATATCATCTATGAACACAATCACGAACATGTCCAAGTATGGCTTAAACACCCTGTTTATCAAATCCATAAATTCTACAGGAGCATTTGTTAGTCCAGAAGGCATAACTACAAACTCATAATAACCATATTGTGTCCTGAAGGCTATCTTTGGGATGTCACTCTCCTAAACCCTGAGCTGATGGTATCGGGATGTGATGTCTATCTTCGAAAAGCACTTCGCACCCTAAATTTGGTCAAACAAATCATCTATCCTGGGAAGAGGATACTTGTTATTGATGGTAACTTTGTCCAATTGTCGGTAATCAATGCACATACGAAGAGAACCATCTTTGTTGCAGACAAAGAGAACTGGTGCATCCCATGGGAAATTGCTCGGTCTGATGAAACCCTTGTCTAGAAGGTCCTTCAATTTCTCCTTCAACTCCTTTCACTCGGCTATGGCCATTCTATAAGGAGGAATAGATATAGGCTGCATATCAGGAAGAAGGTCAATACCAAAATCAATCTCAGAGATCTAATCTCTCATAAACATTCATGGATGGGCATCGTAGTTTAGAAATCTTGAGAACATAATTTATAATATAAAATATTATAAAATCTGCCCATTAATCATAATTCATCATTTAAAACATGCTTAGATCATACACATGATTAAAATTTAGGAACTCACACATTGGGTAAAAACCCCCATGGAGTCATCAATTAGAACATCACGATTTGAGAGGGAATTGGGCATGGGTGTGGACAATTGCACCCATTCATAGCATTACATACCTAAAGGAATCTGATTTTCACACTTCCTTGATTTCCCAAAGAGAATTGACAAAGAACTTTGAAGAACTAGACATTGATCACCTCTCAAACTTCTAAACCTGCATGCATGAATTAGGATAGGCTTAGAATGAACTTACTATTCTTAAAACTCACTCTTCAGAGCTTAAAATGACGTAGTTTAGGCTTTAGGAACATAGGAATTATAGAAAATCCCTTAATAAACTAGTAGGGAAAAACAGACTGCCAGTCCCAACGAAGGACTAGACTGGTTGTAATCACTGGCCATGACTCATGGCCTGGATTCATCATCTTCACTATAAACTGCATACTGATAGTCACCAAGAGGCAGTTACTGACTCGCAACTGGTAACCACAACTCATGGTCCCCTCCCGTCCTCTTACTCCTAGTAACTCACCTGGGGGTCTCTACAACTTGTGGTGTACCCAATGAGTTATAGTGATGACCCATTAGGTGCACTGCCTATTCATCCTTTATCCTTTGACAATCCTTGGCCACGACTGACCCGACGAGTCTTGATGCTGACCACGACTCGTGGTCACATCCGTTGGCCACCCAAAACTAAAATTTCCAACAAGTCCCAGCCTCTCCCCACAGGTCACTTCACGACTCATAGAGCTCCTGATGGGTCACTAGACGACTCATCCTATGACCTGGTGCAGAAATTCCTATTTTCTCTATTTCATCTCCCAGGTCTAATTTTAGGGCTTTTGGGTTATAAAAATATCTCTCCCTCGGAAACATTCATCCTCAAATTTTGAAAATTAAATAGAAAAATAGAGAAATGCAATCATCATACTCAAATACTGAACATACATGTTGTAAACTAACGGAGTGACTGATTTCAATTTGAACTACATGACTGAAAAATGCTCCTACAACTTTCATGGATCTGATGAACAGGGTGTTCAAGCCTTTCTTGGATACGTTCGTGATTGTGTTCATAGATAATATTCTCATATACTCTCAGAGAAAGGATGAGCATGTCGCTAATTTGAGTGTGGTGCTACAAACTCTTAAGGATCGCTAGTTATATGCTAAGTTTAGCAAATATGAGTTTTGATTGAACTCAATGGTACTTTTGGGTCATGTGGTGTCGAGTAAAGGTGTACAGGTAGACTCTTAATAGATAGAAGCGGTGAAGAATTGGCCTAGACCGGTGAACCCTTTGGATATCAGGAGTTTCTTGGGTTTAGCTAGTTATTATTTGAGATTTGATTAGGGGTTTTCATCCATTGCAGTGACGAAGTTGACTCAGAAGAAGGTTAAGTTTCAAAGGTCGGAGTCTTGTGAGAAGAGCTTCCAAGAGTTGAAGACTCGACTCATCTCAGCACCAGTGTTAACCCCACCTAAGGGTATCGATGGGTTTGTGGTATATTAAGATGCTTCAAGGATTGGCCTTGGTTGTGTATTGATGCAGCACGGTAAGGTTATAACATATGCTTCCAGGAACCTAAAGGTCTATAAAAAGAACTATCCAACTCATGATCTCAAATTGGCGGTGGTAATATTTACCATAAAGATCTTGAGGCATAATCTATAGGGGTCCTTGTGGATGTGTTCAAAGACCACAAAAGTCTACAGTATGTATTCACCTAGAAGGATTTAAATCTACGTTAGAGGAGATTTTTGGAGCTTCTTAAGGATTATGATATGAGTTTCCTTTATCATTCGGGCAAGGCTAATGTGATGGAGGACGCTCTTAGCAGGCTTTCAATGGAGAGTGTATATCATATGGACGAGGAAAGGGAGGAGTTAGTAAGGGATGTGCACTGACTTGCACGACAAGGAGTTTGTCTTGTTGACTTGATGGATGGTGGTTTCATTGTGCAGAATGGGTCAGAGTCATCTTTGGTAACCGATGTTAAGTCTAGTCAAGATGAGGATCCTATTATAGTAAAGTTGAAGGAAGTCGTTCATAATCAGAAAGTAGAGGTCTTCTCCAAAAGGGGAGATAGTGTGCTCCGCAATCAGGGTCAATTGTATGTACTGGATGTTGATGACGTGAGGGAGTGGATGTTGTGTGAAGCTCATGGTTCCAAATACTCTATACATCCAAGTACCACCAAGATGTACCGTGACCTACGAAAAGTCTATTGGTAGAATGGCATGAAAAAGGACAAAGCAGAGTTTGTGGGTAAGTATCCGAATTGTCAACTGGTGAAGGTTGAGCATCAAACACCTGGATGTGTGCTCCAAGACAATTGTATCCCTACTTGGAAGTAGGAGGAGATCAATATGGACTTCATCATAGGGTTGCCTTGTACTCGTCGATAGTATGACTATTTGGGTGGTTGTAGATAGGTTGACTAAGGTAGCTCATTTTCTACCGGTCAAAACTACCTATTCAGTAGAGGATTATCCTAAGTTGTACATTAGGGAGTTAGTATGACTACATGGAGTGAAATTGTCCATCATATCAGATAGAGGTACTCAATTTACCTCCTATTTTTGGAAATCTTTTTAGAAGGGACTTAGTACTGAAGCCAAGCTTAGCACAGCCTTTCACCCATAAATGAATGGTTAGGCAGAGCGGTCTATTAAAACTCTTGACGATATGTTGAGAACATGTGTGATTGATTTCAAAGGTTGTTGGGATGATCATTTTCCTCTCATTGAGTTGGCATACAACAACAACTACCATTCTAGCACCACATAGCTCCGTTTGAGGCTCTATATGGGTGGAGGTGTAGATCGCCTATTAGTTTGTTCAAGGTAGGTGAGGCTACTTTTATAGGACCAGATTCAGTCCATAGGGCCATGGAGAAAGTTCAACTTATAAGGGATGGGTTTAAAATAGCTCAGAGTTGTCTAAAGTCCTATGCAGATGTGAGGAAGAGGGATCTTGATTTTGAAGTTGATGATTAGGTGTTTCTAAAGGTATTCCACATGATGGGAGTGATGAGGTTCGAAAATAAAGGGAAACTCAGTCCCCGTTATGTTGATCCGTACTGGATTATGAAACGAAATGGCAAGGTACAATATAAGTTGAAGTTGCCCTCCGAATTAGCTTCAGTCCATCTAGTTTCCCATGTATCTCTCTTAAAGAAAATTTTAGGTGATCCAGCTCTGGTTGTTCAGGTGCATAGTGTCGGTGTGAAATATAACCTTAGTTATGAGGAGGTTCCGGTAGAAATACTTGATCAACAGGTTTGTAAGCTAAGAAACAAGGAAGTAGCCTCAGTTAAGGTTTCGTGGAGATATTAGCATGTTAAGGTTGCTACATGGGAAGCTGAAGCAAATATGATGGCTAAATACCCACATCTATTCTCTTCCCGCTCAGTTTTAGCATGAAGTATTAGTTTCGTTCTTAGTATCCAATTCATATCATGTTCAGTTCATGTTTCCCTAGTTTTCTTCATGACAATGTATGTATGTGTGATTTACGAATTCGGTTCAGTCATGTATTCTAGTTTGAAGTCAGTTACTCCATCTGGTTTTAGCTTAAATATTCAGTATTTTGCATGGTAGTTGCATTTTTCCCAGCTTTTCAATATGTTTACCCACATTCGAGGATGAATGTTTCGAAGGGGGAGATATTGTAACACCTCGGAATTTCCTAGGACTAGAATTGGGTTTTTCGAAGGGGGAGGTTGTTGGTGGAACTAATAACCCATGGAAGGTGCCTGTGGTGAGAAGCTGCAGAATTAGATTGGGGAATAACCCCTAGTAACGGTCCATTGTGACGCCCATTGCCGTTGGCAATGCAGTTTTTCCAGAAATTTCATTAAGGGTATTTTCATCATTCACAAGCTATAGGATCCTAAACTACATCATTTTAATCTCTGAATAGTGTGTTTTAAGGGCAGGGGGGGTAAGTTCATTCTATGTATCCCCGCTCAATGCATGCAACCTAGAGCTTTCCTTGAAGATCATGTTTGAGAGATTTCCTCAAATTCTGTCCAATTCCCTTTGGGTTTTCAAATAGGTGTGTGAATTTTGAATTACCCAGGTATATGAGGTCTCCTTTCACTCTCATGCTCAAAACTCTTCTCAATTTATATGGATTTCAATTCTAGATTCAAGTTTTATGATTTATGGGGTTTATTTTAATTGGTCAAATTCTCTATGATTTATCTATGGGTCAATCTTTATCATGTATTAAATCATGTTTACTGATCTATGGAAAGATTTCATGACTATTTTGAAATAGATTTATAGATTTGAATTTAAATCCAACTATGCCCACTTATGTATGTTCTTATGAAAAATCAAATTATAATTTCATTATGATCTTGATCTAAATTAACCCAATTGTGATTTATGCCTTGTGACATGATTTCTCTCAAGTACTTATCATGGATTTATGAAATATCAAGTATATACATGTTTTACAAATATGCATAAATTTCATGATTTAAGGACTTATGATTATGGCCGACTCACGGGCCTTATTACATGGCTAGTTCACGTATTTAAAGCATGCTTATGATTACTATGATTTAAACTAGCCCGTGAATCTCATATATGTTTCCCTTACTATGATATGAGCACTATATATGTTTTGAGAGTAGTATTTAACACCGAATAGATTTGGGGTCCAAGTCATATTTCGAGTCTTAGAGCTATGTGCCAACGTACCCATGATGGGACCTCCCCTTGGGACTGTTCGCTTATGCCCATATGGGCCTTTCATTAGTGATATCATGCCTTTTTCATGGTTCTATCCTTGGAAAGGTACGAACAACCTCCCGACTAGGGGTTTACAGGTCGGGCTCCGTGTGTGCTCATGTGGAGTATGTCGGTTATAAGAATCTCCCATTGTTCCTTAAGATTTATGCATGGTTATTATTACGTTACTTTGGCTCAAGTCATTTTTAATGAAGCTTTTCTCCTATGATTATGAGTACTACTAACTTATGAATGTTTTGACAACCTTTAGCCCTTATGTTACATTCTGATTTTTATATTATGATCATATTGTCCTACTCTTATGGACTATTATGTATTTTAGCTGTCCATTTTTACTTACCTTGCATACTCAGTACATTCCATGTATTGACCGCATACTCTATTCTGTATCATTTCATGATACAGCTCTGATGGATAGTCTCAGTTGCATCAGTAGCCCCTGTCTCCCTCTCTTACCTGTTTAGCCAGTGTTGGTGAGTCCTCATCCTTCAAGGACGTTCAGTCATTTATAGTTTATGATGTTCCTTTCAGTTTCAGACTTTGTCAAGCTAGTTGGGGGTGCTGTCCCATCAGCTCATCAGTTATGTTAGAGGATTTTCAGATGTTATATAGAAATGAGCTTGTTGTTGTTGATTCAGTTCTAGTTTGATATAGACACATGTATGCAAACTTTCGCAATAATAATTATGTTGATCTTCCATTTTATTATGTTGAGTTTAGACATTATGTTCAGGCCATGATTCGACTTGGAGCCTCTCGGGGTTTCTTGTCCCGTGTCTCGATCTGGGTCTACGTTCGGGTCATGACAATAAGGCTGTTTAAGTACTGGTTTAAGGCCCTAATAAGGCTAATTTATAGAGATACTAGATCTAATTTGTCTTATGAAGAAATGCTAAGCTTAATATGGTATGATCCTATATGAATTCTAGTTTGCTCCCACAATATTGTGTTTGACTATCAATTACATATAATGTATTTCTTTTGCCTAGTTGAATTACTTCAAACTATTTGAGATAGTTTTTAATTTAATTTCAATCATGTGTGAGGTCTTAGAGCAACATTTATTTATGGCACGTGAAAGAGACTTGTATATGAACACTTAAAGAAAAATGTTTAATACTAATGCTAACTTGCATCATCTATGTGTCGTGAACTAATTGTAGAGAAATCTAGGTTAACTATTTTAACATAGCCAAGAGGAAATATGTCTGCTTCTATTGGAATATGAATGAATGCTTTCATTAAAGTGCTAAGTAATGTTAATGCTCAATTGTTATGTCTCTTGCTACAACTTTTGTGACCTGAATCTAATATGGAGTATCTCAAAAAGGAATATTTGGAGTATGAATGATCATCCTAAAAGTTAAAAAGAGAGTTGTAAGTTTTAAGATGAATACAATGTAATCTTTTAGGACTAAAAGGTTTTATGTGTGTTAATTCCCTATCTGTTGCATGGAGTGTCAATTTGATACACTAAGCGTCATTTTAATATAATTGTGTGATTTATTCACTCTGTTACACATATTGAGTTTATCTTGTGATTTAACTTAAGTTTGGTACAAGGAGGTATTAACTACAATGATTTCGTTAGTAAAAATCGAAGACAGTTTCAACAAGTTCTAGAGTACTGAATACCTATGTCACGCCCCGACTTAGGGCCTAGGCGTGACAGGCAACTCAGAGCAATTGCTAACTCGAGCAACCACATACATGGTGTACATCATGAGCAAACATGTAATAAAAAGTGAAAAATAGCTAAACATAAACTTTAAAGATCAAAATACTAGATTTAAAGAGAAGACTTGCCAAGTTTACATAACATGAAAAATAATCTATGAAGTCTCTAACATAATGGACTAATTATTACCAGGGACAAGGCACCCGACATACCTTTAAATAAACATCTAATAAGTTTGGATAAAATACTAAGCCCAAAATAACTGGGGATTACCAATAGCTAAATAAAGTAGAATCCTAGTGAGCAGCTTGGTCGTCGGTCTGAGTACCTAAATCTTCATTATATAATAATGCAGCGCCCCCGATCAATGGGACGTAAGCACATAGGATCATACTTGTCACAAACCGAACAGAGACCTAGATTGCGACACAGGACAAGGAGCCCCGAGAGACTCCAAATCCACCCATGGCATAAGCATACATCTAAATAAATCAAGAGACTGAATAATCGACAATACAATCATAGCGGAAGTCTAGCTTGAATATAACATCAGAATATAAAATCCAAAGTTGAATACATACATATGTCTGAATAGCCTCTAAACATGATGAGTTGATGGGACAAGACCCAACTAACTAAACAATATGAAAACTGAAATACTTAAAGAAAGATAGATAATCGGGTCCTCGAAAGATCAGGACTCACCAATAAGCAGACGCTAACTCCGATAAGCTGTCTAAGAGCAGGGCTAAAGCTGAGAGCCCAGTCCTATATCATGAAACGATACAACATAGAGAGTACGTGGTTAGTATATGGAATGTACCGAGTATGCAAGGTAAGTAAAACCGCTAAAGTAAAATAGTTTGAAACACAATGCATTTATTAAAACATAAACATCAGTAAATGGAGAGTAAAGCTTGCATGCATTCTTTCTGAAATCATGATCTTTTCATAACATGACAATACATAGATTTTTAACATCAAACTAACTAAACTGATTCAAAGCTGAAATATAATATTTATAGAAAAGTTGAACATTGAGTCAAACCTTACTTTTAGAACCTGCATGCGTATATAATAACCATGAGTAATGAATATGCATATCTGAATCATATAGAACGATGGGAAACTTGTCACTTAACCTGCATACCACGCTAGAGCTTACATGCTCCCAACTATTACATTCAAGTGGGCAGAGCCGTCAAAAACCTTATCAGGGATAAGGATGCTACCATGATATCGATATCAAGATCATGGGCCATTAGGACCGGGGATAGCACACGCGGGAGGTCCAAATTATATAATAGTATCAACCTATGTTGGTGCATAGTTCTAGGGCATAGAGTTCCCTTAGCCCACTCGGTGCTAGGATCTTCTCCCAAAAAAACATGCAAATGCTTGACATCATCTGTAACGAAGATCAACATCGTCTAACGATGAAGCTCAATGATCAAATACATCTCAAATATGAAATCATGCATATGAGAAGCTTTAGTTCAAAACATACCACAAGCTGAAAACATACTTAGAAGCCTTTGATCCAAAACCATGTCATAAGTTATGCATAGGAAGATTTAATTCAAAACATATCACAAGCTAGAATATAAAATTTAGGAGTCTTCGCTCCAAAACAACGTGGTAAGCTTAGTTCGGAAAAATCCTTATTTAAACTTAACATGTGGGCATTGCCCTAAAGCTTTATCATATTTAGAAATACCCAATTCTTAATGAAAACATAATTATAAACATGGGTAGCTTCAACTCATGCTTTTCATCATAATATATCATCATCATCACATTTAATTCACAAATCTCACATTTCATCATCATATCATCAATGGGCTTCCACATTCATAAGACCTGAAACATAATTTTTAATTGAAATCATTATAAAATTATCCCATGCTTCACAATTCGATAATAAAATAATAATCAATTCATACCTATGTAAGGAAATGGATGATTCATGCATTTGGGTGAAACCCCATAACTTGATCATGGGAATTTCTCATACTTAGAAGAAATTGGGCATGGGTGTGGAAGGAAACACCCACTCATAACCCAACATACATGGAAGGGATTCAGTCTATCACTCCTCTAATAGCCCAAGAAGGATTTGAATGAAAACCTTGAAGACTTACTCTAGATCACCTCCTCAACCTCTCAAGTTTGCATGCATGGAAGGAAATAATTTAGAATAGGTTTTTCCCTCTTAAAACCCATTAAAACGAGCCCTAAATGACGTAGTTTAGGATTTCGGCACTTAGGAACTATGAAAAGGCCCTTATTAGCTTCGCAGGAAATTACTGCCAGGTGGTCCTAACGGATGACCTGACGACTCGTGGTGCAGGAAAACTGTTCGTCATCCTGTTCATCAAGTACACTACTTTTTCTATCCTCCTGGGCTCGTAAAGGGTCACTTCACGACTCATCAGGGGTGACCACGACTCGGGGTCACCAGTCATTGAGTGCACTGCTTTACCTCTTCATTTCTCACTCACCTCTTCCCACGACTCTCACCAAGACTCGTTACTTCCTCCAACGAGTCGTGGTCAGCTTCCGTAGGGTACACTACCAATCCAATTTCCCGACTATACTTTCTTCCCCTACGAGTCACTTGATGACTCGTGGGCTATCCTCATGAGTCGTGAGATGACTAATCCTAAGGCTGCAACAAAATTTCCCACTTTTTCCCCGTTTCAACTCCCAGGTCCAATCTTTGAGCTCTCGGGGTATAAAAATATCTCCTCCTTGGGAACATTTATCCTCGAATGTTAGAAACAAGAAGAAAACAGAAACATGCAATTATCATATTCAAATACTGTTCATTTAAAACGAAAACTAATGGAGTAACTACCTCCGATTCAAAATATTCAGCTGAACTGAATTGGCAAATCACATACACACCCATATACATAAAAGAAACTTGCGTGTATGAACTGAACATGGGTCAAACTGATACCTCAAGCCGACATTGAGCTGATAAAGAATAAGTGTGGATATTTAGCAATCATATCTGCTTCGACTTCCCACGTAGCTCCCTCAACATGTTGATTTCTCCATAACACCTTACTGAAGCCACTTCCTTGTTCCTCAGCCTCCGAACCTGACGATCCAATATGTCAACTGGAACTTCCTCATAGCTGAGGTTATCCTTTACTCCAATGCTATCCACCGAGACACTAGGGCTGGGTCTCCCAAACATTTCCTCAAAAGAAACACATGAAACACAGGATGCATGAAAGATACCTCTGAGGGAAATTCCAACTCATACGCTACCTAACCAACTCTTCTCATAATCTAGTAGGGACCAACATAACGGGGACTGAGTTTTCCTTTCTTCCCAAACCGCATAACTCCCATTATGGGAGATACCTTCAGAAATACCCAATCTTCCACCTCGAACTCCAACTCTCTCCTCTTCACATCAGCATATGACTTTTGACGACTCTGAGCTGTTTTCAGCCTGTCCCTTATCAACTAAACCTTCACCATCGCTTCATGAACCGAATCAGGCCCCATGATAGCTCCCTCACCTACCTCAAACCATCCGATGGGTGGTCTACATCTCTGCCCATAAAGAGCTACGAGCGGTGCCATCTGGATGCTAGAATCATATCTGTTATTGTAAGTAAACTCCATCAGGGGAAAGTGATCATCCTAACTACCTTTGAAGTCCATTATACATGCTCTCAACATGTCCTTAAGAGTCTGGATTGTTCGCCCCGCTTGGCCATCCCTTTGCGGATGAAAGGCTGTGCTGAGCTTAACCCGAGTCCCAAGCCCCTTCTGGAAAGACCGCCAAAACTGGGAAGTAAATTGAATAACTTGGTCCAAAATAATGGACAATGGCACTCCATGTAGCCAAACCAACACTCTGACATACAATTTGGCATAATCAATTGCTAAGTCTATGGCCTTCATCGGTAGGAAATGTGCAGCCTTAGTCAACTTATCCACCACCACGCAAATGAAATCATATTGTCGGCGGGTATGAGGTAATCCTGATATGAAATCCATGTTAATTCCTTCCCACTTCCAAGTAGGATATTCATGTCCTGAAGTACTCCTCTTGTCCTTTGATGCTCCACTTTTACTTGCTGACTGTTGGGACACTTGGATACGAATGCTGCAATATCCCTCTTCATGTCGTTCCACCAATATATTTCTCGCAAGTCATGATACATCTTGGTGGCACCCGAATAGATAGAATACATACATCCATGAGCCTCATGCAACATCTGACTCATCAAAACGTCGACATCCGGAACACATAAGCAACTCTGGTACCGCAGTACACCATCTCCCACTTGGGAGAAGACCTCCACCTTCTGATTTCAAATGGCTTCTCTAAGATTTACCATAATCGGATCCTTATCTTGCCTAGCTTTCACATCAGTCACCAAGGATGATTCTGACCCATTCCGGACAACAACACCGCTATCGGCCGAGTCGACCAACCTAACTCCCAACGTTGCGAGTCGATGTACATCTTTCACCAACTCCTTCTTTCCTTCATCCACACGGGACACACTCTCCATATAGAGCCTACTAAGTGCGTCTGCTACCACATTTAGCCTTACCCGAATGGTAAAGGATGCTCATATCATAGTCCTTGAGTAGCTCCAACCATCTCCTTTTCCAAAGATTGAGATCCTTCTGCGTGAATGCATATTGTAAACTCTTGTGATCCATAAATGCATACACGTGGACCCCATACAAATAATTCTGCCATATCATCAAGGTGAATACCACGACAACCAATTCCAGGTCATGAGTCGAGTAATTTTTCTCATTGACTTTCAATTGTCTTGAGGCATATGCTATCACTTTTCCATGTTGCATCAACACCCACCCAAGTCCGATCCTTGAAGCATTGCAATACACCATGAATCCATAGGTACCCTTGTGTAGGGTCAACACCGGTGCTAAAGTGAGTCGAGTTTTCGACTCTTGGAAGCTCTTCTCGCAAGCCTCCGACCATTGGAATTTTACCTTCTTCTGAGTTAACTTGGTCAACGATGCTGCAATGGATGAGAAACCCTCAACAAATCTCTGATAGTAAACAGATAAACCCAAGAAACTTTGAATATCTGAAGGATTCACCGGTCTAGGCCAATTATTCACCGCCTCGATTTTCTGAGAATCTACCATTATGCCCTTACTCGATACCACATAGCCCAAAAATGCTATGGATTCCAACCAAAACTCACACTTGTTGAACATGGCATACAATTGGCGATCCTTGAGAGTTTGAAGCACTACTCTCAAATGAGCGACATCCTCCCCCTCGCTCCGAGAGTATATAAGGATGTTATCAATGGACACAATCTCGAACAAGTCTAGATATTGCATAAACACCATGTTCATCAATTCCATGAAAGCTGCAGGAGCATTCATTAGCCCAAAACACATAAATACAAACTCATAATGACCATACTGTGTCCTGAAGGTTGTTTTCGGGATATCACTCTCCCGAACTCTAAGCTGATGATACCCGGACCTGAGATCAATCTTGGAGAAACATTTGGCACCCTAAAGCTGGTTAAACAAATCATTGATCCTGCATAAAGGATACTTTTTCTTAATAGTGACCTTGTTCGATTGCCGATAGTCAATGCACATCCAAAGCGAACCATCCTTTTTCCGAACAAATACACCTGTGCACCCCATTGAGACTTTCTTGGTCTAATGAAGCCCTTATCTAACAGGTACTTCAACAGCTCTTTCAAATCTTTTAGCTCGGCTGGACCCATTGTGTAGGGAGAAATAGATATAGGCTGCGTGTCCGTAAGAAGGTCTATACCGAAATCAATCTCCCGCTCGATAGGAACACATGGCAAATCATCAGGAAACACCTTTGGATACTCACGTGCTACTTGAATTAACTGGATAGTTGGGATTTTGGACTCGACATCCTTAACCCTATCTAGATGGTACATGTAACCCTTAGAAATCATCTTCCTGGCCTTAAAGTAGGAAATGAATCGACCTATAGACACAATTAAACTACCCTTCCATTCTAAGACTGGCTCACCCAGAAATCTGAACTCTACTACCTGGGTTCTACAATTAACTGAAGCATAACATGCAAATAGCCAATCCATGCCGAGAATAACATCGAAATCGGTCATGGCTAACACTATCAAATCTTCTAAGGTGACGTTGTGAAGGACTGAGACTGGGAAACCTCTATACACCCCTCTAGCTATAACTAAGTCACCTACTGGAGTAGAAACTTAGAAGGTTTTTGACAATACTTCGGGACTGACTCTAAAGTTACTGGCCACGTAAGGTGTCATAAAAGACAAGGTATCCCCCGGATCTAGCAAAGCATAAACATCAATATGGAAAGCTCACAACATACAAGTGACCACATCAAAGGAGACCTCCTGCTCCTGACAGGATGCTAAAGCATAGAATCTATTCTGGTGCTGACCGCCAGCTATTCTAGTAGATGCTCCTAGATGTATTGAGCGTGCGGGAGGGGCTGCTGAGCTAGAAGTTGGGCCTCGTCCCCCAACCTGATCCTGTCTCGCTGCTGGAAAATCTCTAAGCATGTGTTTGGGCTGCCCACACGCAAAACAAGCACCTGAACCTGCCAAACGCTGGCCTGTGTGACCCTGACCATAACTGCAAAAATATGTGATGCTAGACTCTGCGGGTCTTCTACTCTGACCCCCCGAGCCTGATGTTCGCCCTCTCTGATAATGTCTATGTTAGGATGGCACATCCAATGCTGAAACAACCAGGGCAGATGACCTCTGGTGAGTCTGTTGTCGGTGCCCACCACCTGGCCTCTACTGAGAGAATCTGTGGCCCTCGGTCCTGGTCCTCTCGGTCCCCTCTCTCTCGAATGCACCGCCTCCATCTGTTGGGCATACAACACTATCCATGGGAAATTCATATCCTGGTGGAGCACAACAATCCTACAATCCTTTTCAAAATAGCCTGCTACTCCATGAACAAATCTACTCACCCGCATCATTTAATTGGCTACCAACTCTGGGCATATTTCGATAGGCGAGTGAACTCAAGGGCATACTCTTGTACAGTCATTCTCCCTTGCTTCAAATTCACGAATTTAGCTGCCTTCAACTCCCTCATCTCTCGAGGGAAGAACTGATCTAGAAATGCAACATGGAACTCTTCCTAAGGATCGAACCTGCACCTGCGACCCTACTATCCTTCCATTGGTGAAACCAGATGTGCACAACCACTTTTAGCTGATAAAAGGCCAACTTGGCCCACTCAACTCAATTCATCCCCATGACTTGGGTGATCTTGACAATCTCATCCACGAACTCATCTTGGTCCTCATCTACATTTGACCTAAGGAACTCCGGTAGATTAATCCGCAAGAAGTCTCTAACTCAAGCCGCCACTGCGTTGCCATTTCGTGAACATGCGCAAGGGCCTGCTGATTGACCTGAGCGGTCAAGAACTGCGCAAGCATCTGAATAGCGGCCTGGAACTGAACATTGGTAGCTAGCTCTGATGCCTAGGGCTCCTGAACTGATGGGGTTCGCGGATTCCCATGACCACTGCCATCCTCGTGGCCTTCACCATCTCCATTCCTTCTTCCGTTCACTCTTCAAGGAACCATGATTTTACAATCGCGAATAGCATAAATTAGAAGGATAGGAACACTTTTCATCGCACGACATAGATCATGAAAGAAGGGAGCATTCCTAGACGTCTCATAGCCATTTCGTTATAAGTGTGGTGTGCTTCACACCCATGAAAAAGACTATACTCAATGTGGCTTTCAGACACTCTAGGACACTTAAAAGCCTATGGCTCTAATTCAAAGTCTGTCACGACCCAAACAGAGGATCGAATCGCGACATGGGACAAGGAGCCATGAGAGACCCCAAGTCGACCCACGGCATAAGCATACATATAAATCAACCAAGAGATTGAATAATCGACAACACAATTGTAGCAGAAGTCTAGCTTGAATATAACATCAGAATATAAAATCTGAAGCTGAATACATACATGTGTCTGAATAGCCTCTAAACATGAAAAGTTGATGGGACAAGACCCCAACTAACTCAACAAGATGAAAACTGAAATACATAAAGAAAGATAGATAGTTGGGTCCTCGAAAGATGAGGACTCGCCAATAAATAGACGCTAACTCCGATAAGCTGTCTAAGAGCGGCGCTGAAGCTGAGAGCCAGGGCCTGTAAACGATACAGCATAGAGAGTATGCAGTCAGTACATGGAATGTATCGAGTATGCAAGGTAAGTAAAACCACTAATGTAAGTAAAATCGTTTAAAACACAATGAACTAATTCAAACATAAAAATTAGTAAATAGAGAGTATGGCTTGTATGTTTTCTTTCTAAAATCATGATCTTTTCATAACATGACAATACATATCTTTTTAATATCAAACTGACTCGAATGACTCAAAGATAAAATATAATATTTATAGAAAAGCTGAACATTGAGTCAAACCTTACTTTTAGAACCTTCATGTGTATATAATAACCATGAGTAATGAATATGCATATCTGAATAATAGAGAACGATGGGAGACTCGCCACTTAATTGACATACCATGATAGAGCTTATATGGTACCAACTATTACACTCAAGTGAGCAGAGTCGTCCAAAACCTTTCTAGAGCTAAGAATGTTACCATGATATCGATATCAAGCTCATGGCCCAATAGGGCCGGGGATAGCTCACGAGGGAGGTCCCAATAATATAATATTATCAACCTATGTTGGCATGTAGTTTTGGGGCATAGGGTGATCGACCCTTATCCCACTCAGTGCTAGACTCTTCTCCCAAAAAAAACATACAAATGCTCTACATCGTATGTAATGAAGCTCGATGATCAAATACATCTCAAATACGAAACCATGCATATTGAGAAGATTTAGTTCAAAACATACCACAAGCTGAAAGCACACTTGGGAGCCTTTGGTCCAAAACCATGTGGTAAGCTATGCATAGGAAGATTTAACTCAAAACATACATCAAGCTAGAATACAAAATTTGGGAGTCTTCTCTCCAAAACAATATGGTAAGCTTAATTCAAAAAAATCCTCATTTAAACTTAACACGTGGGCATTGCCCAAAGCTTTATCATACTTAGAAATATCTAATTCTTAACTAAAACATAATTATAAACTTGGCTAGCTTCAAATGATGCTTTTCATCATAATATCTCATCATTATCATATTTACTTCACAAATCTCACTTTTCATGATCATATCTTCAATGGGCTTCCACATTCATAAGACTAGAAACATTATTTTTAATTAATATCATTATAAAATTAGCCCATGCTTCACAATTTGATAATAAAATCATAATCAACTCATACCCATGTAAGGAAATAGAACATTCATGCATTTGGGTAAAACCCCATAACTTTATCATAGGAATTTCTCATACTTAGAAGAAATTGGTCATGGGTGTGGAAGGAAACACCCACTCATAACCCTACATACGTGGAAGGGATTGATTCTACCACTCCTCTAATTACCCAAGAAGGATTTAAATGAAAACCTTGAAGACTTGCTGTAGATCACCTCCTCAACCTCTAAAGTTTGCATGCATGGAAGGAAATAACTTAGAATAGGTTTTCCCCTCCTAAAACACATTAAAATAAACCTTAAATGACATAGATTAGGATTTAGGAACTTATGAATTACGAAATGGCCCTTACTAGATTCGCAGGAAATTATTGCCAGATGGTCCTAATGGATGACCTGACGACTCGTGGTCCAGGGAAACGGCTCGTCATCCTGCTCATCAAGTATACTGCCTTGTCTATCCTCCTGGGCTCATAACGGGTCACTTCAGGACTCGTCAGGGGTGACCACAATTTGTGGTCACCTGTCATTGAGTACACTATCTTACCTCTTTATTTTTCACTCACCTCTTGCCACGACTATCACCACGGCTCGTTACTTCCTCCAACTAGTCGTGGTCAGCTTCCGTCGGGTACACTGCCAATCCAATTTCCCAACTATACTTCCTTCCCCCACGAGTCACCTGACTCATGGGTTGTCCTCATGAGTCGTGATATGACTTTTCCTGAGGATGCAACAAAATTCCCCACTTTTTATCTGTTTCAACTCCTGGGTTTGATCTTTAGATCCAGGGTATAACAATACTCTATGTAAAACGACTGAAGAAAATACAACATAGCTGAGCAAAAAAAAAGCAACCAAGATAAAGACATCACATAAAGTGGATCAAGGATATAAAACAAATCAGTAAATATACTTTTTTAAAAATCATGTTTTTATCTTCATTGATTAAATTCTTTACGGAAGGTTGTTTTCTTAACCTACATAAACCACCATGTAAACATGGAGTCTAATCTTTGCTCGATCAGCTAAACCATATTATACCTTGCCAGGGTATGAGACATACATATCATAGTGCTAGCAAGGATCCATAACAGCCCATACCAGGGGCATATAAGAGTCACCTAAACCAATGGAAATGATCCATCATCCTACGTTGGCATACATAGTTTCAGGAATGAATCCTTCTCGGTTTTTAATACTACTCCCTTTTCATTACATAACGTGATTTACTTAAAATCATCATCAAGAAACCAAGATTGTGATCATCAGTCATTATCATGTGTAAATCATAGTTCTTCATCATCGCATCTTAAGGTATTTAAAATCATAAGACATCAGTCCTTGTCATTATGCACAAAAATCCTACTGTCTTTCCTTTTTCAGAAAAAGCGAAATTATAAATCATAGAGTTTGATTCTTTTTAACAAAATTATTTCAATAAAACTCATGGATAGTCAAGAATAATCATAATACATATGTAGGAATTCAAAGAGTTCTGAAAATCATTTATTATGGACATAATGTTCTTGACATTAACCTTAACAATTCGAGAAGAAGAATTTCATGTGGAACTTTCATGAAACATGATGTGGGGAATGAAACAAAGTGTTCCTCCATAAGGATTACCCTTAGTACCTTATTCTAGGACTCAAAACTATCACCACGAAGCATTAATCCTCTTATAACGTCAATCTACAATAATTATATAGATAGGAACAACAATAAATAGCTTAACGAGAAAATTTCGTCATAGAGGCATTTCATCGAACACCTGAAGTGAATAGGTAATTCGAGCCTCATATGGGTTGGTTGTACTAACAACTACCTCTTTTTATAGCTCCCTAATAGTATACATACCAATTACAATTCCAGCCAAACAACAACCTCCATCCTCAACGCCAAAACAGTCCCCTAACCTTAACCCTAGGTCATCACATGAACTCATGGCTTCCTAGCACCGTCCCATAAATCATGACCTTAGAACATCCCGAAGGAGTAGAAAACAATACTCATGTATGGTTTAAGGATATTTAGTTACCTTGAAGGAAAAAGGACTGCTAAAAATTTCATGTCTTGGAACTTAAAGATTGTTTTTGACCTTGCTAGAGATAGGAAGATGATTTTGATATTAGAATCATGACTAAATTCATGGATTTATGTTGAAATAGGTTGAAAAATTCTTACCTAGCCTTAGGAGGGTTGAAAAAGAGCTATCGGAATTGATAGGGTTGATCTAGATGCGGAAAAATGCCAGAAAATCATTTAGAGCGACTTTTAAAAGCCCAAAAATATCCATGTGACACCCCAAGTGACAGACTGTCAGTCCCCCAATGGACCGTCAACTTGCTCGTCACTTTGGGGTGGAATTTCACTGCTTCTTGTTAAGGTTGACAGAGCATTCTTGACGGGTCGTCACTCTTCCCATCACACCTGACCCTTCTCCACTAAATTGCTCAGAATATTTTATTTCAAACTCCGATTGATGCAAGGTAAGATGCATTGTAATAAAGACTCAAAGAGCTTAAATTTGATGTATTGAATAACCCAAAAGAACTTTATAATTTTGGAGTTATGTTTGTTCAAAGTTGAACCTTGCATGAACTTATACATAAACTTAATATGTTAAAAAGCTCTCAACTCAACTTTGTGCTAAAGGTTCCTTATGACCTTAAATCACTTCCAATGCACTCCCTACACTTAAGAATTGATCTTAGACCTAAGCACAATTATGTTCACTTGTTTAGGGTCTAATTCACACGTCTAATGGTCCGAACGATAGACAAAAGTATGACATGTTACAATATCTCCCCCTTGGGATCATTCGTCCTTGAATAATGGTCATGGGCTATCCAAAATTATCAAAATGTGACAGCTAACCAGAAACATTATCGTAAGCCTCACTAGGTATCAAAAGTGCATGACATGAAGGACTACATAAGAAGAATAAACATAGTCATTTTTCTCAAAGCTTACCTTTCCTGTCGTTCATTATCATAACTCATTAGTCCTTCTAGGAATTTCATAACCTTTTAAAGGAAAGGAATTGTAGGCACAAGTCATACAAGACATGTAGATTTTTGCATGGACGTAACATAACACAAGTTCACTTAGACATGGAGGACATAACATTTCTAGAGTAGGATTAGGATCATTACCTCCCAAATCTTCTTCTCTTTTATAGAACAAGTGAGGATATTTAGCCTTCTTGTCATTTTATGCTTCCCAGGTAGCCTCTTAACCGTTGTGGTTTCTCCATAGTACTTTTATAGATGGCACTCTTTTGGTCCTTAATTTACAAACTTGGACATCAAGAATGGCCACAGGAGTTTCTTCATAAGTCAGACCTTCTTTGACACCGATATTCTCAATAAGGACCACAAGGGGTGGATCTCCTACACATTTCTTCAACATAGAAACATGGAATACTGGATGCATTGATACCATCTTTATAGGCAATTCTAGCTCATAGGCTACCAGCCCAATTTTTTGCAATATCTTATATGGACCAATATATCTAGGACTAAGCTTTCCTTTCTTTCCAAAGCGCGTAACACCCTTTATGGGTGAAACTTTCAAGAATACCCAATCATACACATTAAATTCTAGATCTCTGCGTCGCACATCCAAATAGGATATATAACGGATTTGGGTAGTCTGTAACTGTTCTTGAATTAGTTTTACTTTCTCCATAGCCTGATGGACCAAGTATGGTCCCAATAGTTCCGCTTCACCTACCTCAACCAACTGATGGGTGATATACATCTTCACATAGGGCGCCATCTTAATACTAGATTGGTAACTATTATATGCAAACTCAACCAATGGTAGGTGATCATCCCATTTTCCCATAACATCCAGAGTGCATTCTCTCAACATGACTTCCAGCGTTTAGATGGTGCGCTCGGCTTGTCCGTCTATCTACGGGTGAAAAGAAGTACTAAGGTTCACACGTGTACCTAAACCTTTTTTAAAACACTTCCAAAAGTGGGCTGCAAACTGAGCACCTCCATCGAAGATGATCGACACTAGGGTCCGTGCAGCCTAACAATCTTCACAATGTACAGCTTAGCATAATCCTCTACTGAATCGGTCATCTTGAAAGGAAAAAAGTGCACTGACTTGGTAAGCTAGTCCACAATCACCCAAATTAAGTCATGTTTCCAAGAGGAGCGAGGTAACCCTATTATGAAATTCATATTGATCATTTCCCATTTTCATATGGGAATTTCAATATTATGTGCTAGGCCACCGAGCCTCTTGTGCTCCACATTAACCCATTGGCAATTTGGACTCTTGGCCACGTGGTTTGCTATGTTCTTCTTCATATTGTTCCATAATTAAATCTCTTTTAGATCATGATACATCTTAGTTAAGCCTGGGTGGACGGAATACTTGGAGTTGTGTGCTTTAGCCATGACTCTTTCACGTAGATTGTCCATCTCTGGGACACATAATCTTCCTTGATACCTTAAAGTACCATCTCCCACTAACTCAAAAGCCACGGTATTTTGCTTCGGAATTCACTCTTTAAACATAAGCAAGGTAGGATCTTTATATTGCTTCTTCTTCACTTCTACCACTAGGGATGATTCCGCCCTATTATGAAAATCCATGTTTCCATCCTCAGAGTCTAACAAATGGACCTCTAGGCTAGCCAATCTGTGAATGTCTTTGGCCAATTCTCTCTTGCCTTCTTCAACATGAGCCAACCTTCCTATGGATAGTCAGCTAAGAGTGTCAGCTACTTCATTAGCCTTCCCTGGATAATAGAGAATCTCAATGTCATAATCCTTAAGCTATTCAAGCCATCTTCATTGTTTGAGGTTCAACTCTTTCTGTTTGAAAATCTAATGAAGAATTTTGTGGTCTGTGAAGATATCCACGTGAACTCCATACAAATAGTGACCGTAACCAATTCCAAATCATGTGTGGGATAATTCTTCTCATGGATATTTAACTACCTAGAAGCAAAGGCTACATCCTTCCCATGTTGTATTAAAACACCACTTAGACTAGTCCCTGAAGCATCACAATCAACCACGAAACCCATCGATTCCCTCTAGCAAAGTTAAGATTGGGTGGTGGTCAATTTTGTCTTTAACTCTTGGAAACTCTTTTCGCATTGATCTGATCATTGAAATTTTGCCTTTTTATGTGTCAATTTAGTCAATGAGGAATATGTGGATGATAACCCCTCTACAAAATCGCCTGTAATAGCCTGCTAAACCCAAAAAGCTCCTAATCTCTATAGGAGTTGTGGGTCTAGGCCAATTCTTGGCTGCTTCTATTTTATGGGAATCAACCCTGATAGCCTCACCGGATACTAATATGGCCTAGGATTGCTACTACGTTCAACCAAAAGTCACATATTGAAAACTTTGCATATAGATAATGATCCCAAAGAGTTTGTAGTACTAATCTGAGATTGTCTGCGTGTTCAACCTCATTCCTGGAGTACACTAATATGCCTTCAGTAAATACAATCACAAATAGGTCGAGATGGGGTTTAAATACTCTGTTCATAAGGTCCATTGAAGTATCTGGGGAACTTTTCAACCCAAAAGACATAACAAGGAACTCAAAATGTCCATATCGAGTCTTGAAAGCTATTTTCAATACATCATCTTCTCTAACCTTTAATTGGTGATAACTTGAACAGAGCTCAATCTAAGAGAAACACTTGGCACCTAGTAGTTAGTCAAACAAATTATTTATCCACACAAGTAGTTATTTGTTCTTTATAGTTACATTGTTCAACTGTCGATAGTCAATGCACATATGTAATGACCTATCCTTCTTTCAGACAAACAATACTGGTGCTCCCCATGATGAGCCAATGGGTTAAATTAACCCCTTCTCAAGTAGGTCGTTGTGTTGTTCCTTTGATTCTTTCAATTCTGCTGGTTCCATTCTATACGGAGGAATAGATATTGGTTTGGTATCGGTAAAAACATTAATCCCAAAAGAAATCTCCCTATCCGGAGGAATCACTGGAAGTTCATCTAGAAAAACCTCTAGATATTCATTAACTACACGTACAGATTGAAGAGTCTATGCTTCAGCATTGATGTCCACCACATAAACTAGAAGATACAAGCATCCCTTGGAAATTAGCTTTCTAGCTCTAATATAAGAAATAAACCTACCTTTTGGCATAACATCATTACCCTTCTATACTAAGGCTAGCTCATTAGGAAATTGGAATATAACCACTTTGTTCCTAAAATTAAGGGTAGCACAAGAAGATGACAATAAATCCATTGCCATAATACGTTGAAATTGACCATGCCTAATTCAACAAGATCCGCTGTCATGGTTCTTTGACCCACCATAATTGTACAACCCCTATAAACTTGTTTGGCAACAACAGATTGACTGACTCGAGTGGATACAAAGAATTATTTACGTAGTCATTCAGGTTCTAGCCCAAACTTCTTAGCAACATAAGGGATCACATAAGACAAAGGTAGATCTAGGATCCCTTAGTATATAAACATCATCAGTACTTTTAATATACCTATTGCAATGTCTGGGGATACCTCTACATCCCGTTGACCCGATCAAGCATATAGGTGATTTTTTCCTCCACCTCTATTATTACCCCATCCTACTGCGGACTGAGAATCACGTGGAGGAGATGTTTGAGTGGTTGCGACATTTTTAGATGAAGTGACATTGCCACCATTACCCTGTCTGGCTGATCTACAATAGCTACCCATAACATCCATACGTACCCATGAGGCACTCCCTTTCGTGCCTCTTACAATATCTATTACAAGGAAGTTGCTGCAGATACTCTGTGCAACACTACCTTGGGATTGAGAGCCTGGTGCTCCAGAGTTCTAGCTTTGACCATTTTGACCTCGCTTATCATTCCTGTGGTTCATTTGTGACAGATGGTGCCCAATCTGATGATTTCCCATTAAATAGGTTTCTGCCAGTGTTACAACCATTATAACCAGCTGACCTGGCCCTTTTATGCTGATTGTTGTCTCTTTTTGCTTTAATCCTCATCTTCAAGTTCCCCATTTCTTGAGCACAAGACATTAAACTGGAAATATTCATCTCCTTGTTCAATAAGGTTTAGTTTAATCACCGGCCAAGTGAGTTCCCAAACCATATACAAAATGATTCATCCTTGCCCGCATAGTAGAAACCATCTCCAAAGCATACGGTGATAGTTGTGTGAACCTAAGGCTATAATATCGCACACTCATAGAGCCTTGTCTGAGAGATGTAAACTCCTCTGCTATGACTTACCTCAGCTCTATAGATAGAAAGTGATCAATGAAGGCGTCCATGAAGTCATCCCACATAGCAGGGACTGCATCTTCCCCTCAGGATAATTCCCACTGTTTGTACCAAGTGATAGCTACATCCTTCAGCTGGTTGGAGGCAAATTCCACTACCTCTATTTCACTAGCATGCATAACTCGTAAAATTCTCTATACCTCATCAATAAAATTTTAGGGATTCTCCTCTGGCTTGGGCCCCATAAAACTGGTGGATTCATCCTAAGGAACTCTTTGATCCTCAATATAGCTGAGCTTTGATGAGATCCCATACTCTGTGGTGGTGTACTTGATGTTGCATCTGTGCTGCAACCAATTCCGTAAGCATCTGAATAGCTCCCTTCATATAAAGATCTGTCATACTGGGGGTGGCACATATGTTGTAGGGTTCCCCATAGGACCCTCTATCAGTGGTGGAGAAGTACGCATGGTCTGGAGTGCAGGACGACCCCGAGACCTCCTCTGAATTCCCTAAGGTTCACTAGAGTTTGCCTCATTGGCGACACTGGCCCTTTGGCTTGTTGTTGTCTTTCTTTTAATAGGCATATTCTATAAGAAATGCAACAACGTGACTATTATAATATTCACTTAGAGTTCAAATCTATGGCACGATCTAGAGTAGGAAAGAAAAGTAGCATTCTTATATGTCTGGCAACTTCTAACTTATAAATGTGGCATGCTTCACACTTAGAAGTCAGACTCAACTAGAAACAGCTTCATAGACTTCCTAAGACACTTGAACCTAGAACTATGATACCAAGTTTGTCATGCCCCAACTCAGGGCCAAGGCATGACAAACACTCAAAGCAATTGCTGAATCGAGCGAACTGCACACAATGTGTACATCATGACGATGCATCTAATCATAAGTGAAAAATAGCCAAACGTAATCTTTAAAGGTCAAAATACTCAATTTAAAGAGAATACTTTCCAAGTTTACATAACATAAGAAATAATCTATGAAGCCTCTAACATACTGGATTAATTGTTACCGAGAGGCACCTAGCATACCTCTAAATCAACATCTAATAATTTTGTATAAAATACTAATCCTGAAACAAGTGGGGCTCACCAACATCTGAATGAAGTAGAATCCTAGAGAGTAGCTTGGTCATCGATATGAGTACCTAAATATGCATTATAAAACAATGTAGCATCCCTGGCCAAAGGGACGTAAGTACATAGGATTGTACTGTATGTAAAATGGAAGAAGGAAACATAACATAGCTGAGTAATAAAAAAAGCAACCAAGATAAAGATATAACATAAAGTGGATCAAGGATACAAAATAAATCAGTAAATTTACCCCTTTAAAGATCATTTTTTCATCATCATCCATTAAAGTAGGTTCTTTTTCTAACCAACATAAACCACTATGTAAACATGAAGTCTGATCTCTGCCCAATCATCTAAGGCATCTCATACCTTAAAAGGGTATAAGACGTACATATCATAGTGCTAGCAAGGATCCATGAAATCTTGTACCAGGGTGTACGAAAGCCCTAAGATCTAACATAAGGGTTAAAATGGAGAATATAGGATTTTCTGCACCAGGTCACAGGATGAGTCGTCTAGTGACTTGTGAGGTGCACCACAAGTAGTTAGGTGACTTGTGGGAGGAGGGAAAACTTGGTTGGATTTCTTGGTTTGGGGGTTGACCACAGGTGTGGCCACGAGCCATGGTCAGCACCATGAGTCTTTATGTTAGCTGTGGTTAGGAGTTTGACTCGAAGGTTGAAGGTTTTGTAGTGCTCCTAATGACTAGTCACCACAAGTCATTGGGCACACCATGAGTGGTGGTGTCCCTCGTGGTAACTAGTGATTATAAGCTTCCAATGCTTGCAATGATAGTAGATCACGAGTCGTTGTCCTTGACTACGAGTCGTCTAGTCGCTCGTTGCAACTAGCAGTGTGATTTTTCCTTCGAATTTAGTAAGGGATTTTCCGTAATTCATAAGTTTCTAAGATCTAAACTACATCATTTTAAGCTTAGATAAGTGTGTTTTAAGAGGGTTTAGTTCATTCTAAGCTTATTGCTCTCTATGTATGTAAGCCTAGTAGTTTCTAAGGGTGATCAAGCTTAGGATTCATCAAGTTCTTCCCTAAATTCCTTTGGGCATTCAAGAGGATTGTGTAATTAGAATTTCCCAGGTATGTAGGGTTATGAATGGGTGTATCCATCCACTCGAATGCCCAATGCCTCTTCAATTTTCATGTGATTTCTAAGTTGATAAGTCTATGAGGTTTTCCCTTTCTTGTGAATTCTCTTAGTATATATCATGGGTATTCTCTATACATGTTTCTAATGTTGAATTATGATTTATGGGCATATTTTAAAATGTTTTCAATTGAAAATTATGATTTCAAAGTTTTACAATAAGATGCCCATCTATGGAAGTTCATGAAAAGATGAGATTATGATCTATGCACTAGTTATGATGAGATGTTCATGATAAAAGTATGATTTTGAATTGCCCAAGTCTATGTTCATGTTTTGAGTAGTCAAAGTCTATTTGAATCAAGTTTAAGTATTACACAAGCCCATAAGATCAAGTATGCTTCAGTATTTATCTAAATTTCATGTTATCCGCTTACCACATGGTTTTGGAGTCTAGACTCACGCTCTTGTTCATCTTGTCGTATGGTTTGAGCCAAGGATCTTCATGTTATGCTTTCAAAATATGTATTTCATGTCATGATTTAGCTTCTTCACTAGATGATGGTCAGCTTCATTGAAAAAATGATGGAGAGCATATGCATGTTTTTGGGAGTAGTGTCTAGCACTGAGTAGGCTAAGGGTCAGTCAACCCTAGACACAGAACTATATCCCAATGTAGGTATGTTCAGATTATTTGGGACCTCCCTTGTGAGCTTCCCCTACCCCCAAGGGGCCTTCAACTTTATATCGATATCATGGTAATGTCCTTAGCCCTGGCAAAGCTTGGGACAGCTATGCCCACTTGAGTGTAATAATTGGAACCACATAAGCTCTATCGTGGTAATGTTGATTATATGATGAGTCTCCCATTGTTCCTCATGATTTCAATTATGCATGTTCATCTATACTGTTATTATTTTACAACAGGTTCGACCTAATGTTCAATTTAATTATGATTAACAGTTTTCAGCTTTGGGTCATTCAATTTAGTTATGATATTCAGTTATGTTTATGTCCTATTTTCAGATAATAGCATGCAAGCCCTACTCTCAGACTCTTATGATGAAATGTTAATGATATGCATGATCTCTGGTTTTACTTACTTAGCAGTTTTACGTACGTTGTATACTCGATATATTTCACATATTGATCGGATACTCTATGTTGTATCGTTTCATAATACAGTCTTAGACATTCAGGCTCAGTCCCACCGCTAGCCAGATCTTCCGTTATAGCATTTCCCAATCAGAGTTGTTGAGTACTCATCTTTCGAGGGCCCTTCTTATCATTTATATTTAGCATTTTAAGTTTCAGATTATAGTGAGTTATTTGGGTCTTGTCCCATCAACTCGTCAGTAGTAGAGACTTTTCAGACATAATATGTATTCAGCTTCAGACTTGTGTTATGTGTTTAGATGTTTAGATGTTATGAGCTTTTCACACTTTTGCTATGTTATAAGTTAGATTTATGCATTAAAAATGTTGATCTTAGATGTTATGTTCATGCCATGGGTCAACTTGTAGGCTCTAGGTGTTCTTTGTCCCGTGTCTCGATCAGGGCTTATGTTTGGGTCGTGACAAACATGGTGTCAGAGCATTAGGTTTTGAAGTGTCCTAGGGTGTTTGAAAGCCCCATTAAGTAGAGTCTTTTTCATAGGTGTGAAGTGCACAACACTTACGATGATGTTTCTATGAAATATTTTGCGAAATGTTCCCTTCTTTCATGATCTCTATCGTGAGATAAAATGTCTTCTTATCCTTCTAACTCATGCTATACGTGTCTATAGAAGCATTCCTTTTTGCTAAGTTAACGAAAGAATGAAGGGAAATGGAAATGTCCATGAGAATGGAAATAGGGATGGACACCAGCAGGCCCCACCAGCTTCCAAGGATCATGTACCCGAACAGGTTGCCCACACAGAGTTTAGGCAACCATACAAATGCTAGCGCAGGATTCGACCGCTCGAGTCTAGCGCAGGATTCGACCGCTCGAGTCAACCAACTGGTGGTAGTGCATGTCCCTCATAATAGGAATACAACAATAGAGAGAGTTAGAGATTTTATGAGGATGACCCCTCTGGAGTTCCTTGGTTCAAAGGTGGAAAAGGATCCACATGAGTTTATTGATGAAGTTCTAAAAATCACCCAGATCATGGGAGTGATGGCAGAGGAGTGCACAGATTTAGCCTCGTATCAATTAAAAGGTGTTGTGAACATCTGGTTCAGGCAATGGAAGGATAGCAGGATAGTTGGAGCAGGGCCCACTGGTTGGGATGAGTTCGATACCTTATTTCTGGATCAGTTCTTCCTTCATGAGATGAGAGAGATTAAAGAAGTTGATTTTCTCAACCTAAGGCGGGGTAACATGACGGTTTAAAAGTATGCTTTGGAGTTCACCCACTTGTCCAAGTATGCACCTGAGATGGGGGTAGACCAGAGGGCCCGAGTGAGTCGATTCATGCATAGGATAGCAAACTACTTGGTCAAAGATTATCGGACCGCGATGTTTCATCAGGACATTAACATTTCTCGAATAGTTCTATATGCCCAACAGATAGAGGCTGTATAGGTGAGTGAATGGGAGAGAGAGGCCAAGAGGGCCAGGATCGATAGCTTTTGATCTCCTAGCAGAGACCTAGTGGTGGGCACTGTCAGCAGTCCCACCAGAGATCATCAACCCTAGTGCCATCATCTATGAGTGTGTTATCCAGATATAGGCGCGACCAGAGCGGACCAGCATCAGGCTCTCGAGGTCAGGGGAGTAGACCTGTAGCGTCCAACATCCCAGAGTGTGGTAGGTGTGGCCAGAGACACACGAGCCAGTGTTTAGCCGGTTCAAGTGCTTGTTTCGGGTGCGGGAAGCCTGAACATATGCTCAGAGAATGTCCAGCAGCTAGACAGGGTCATGATAGGGGTTGAGGCCAAGCCACTAGCTCAACATCCCCACCAGCATGTTCAGCTCAACAGGGTGCATCCACTAGTGGAGGTGGGGGTCGGTGCCATAACAGATTCTATGCCATAGCATCTCATCGGGAGTAGGAGGTCTACCCGGATGTAGTCTAGTATGTTACGAGTATTCCACCTTGGTGTATATGCATTGTTAGATCCAGGGGCTACCTTATCTTTGTGACGCCCTATGTTGCTAGTAGTTTCAAAGTCAGTCCTGAAATCCTATCTAAACCCTTCTTAGTCTCTACTCCAGTCACTGATTTAGTTATAGAACAATGGGTCTATAGAAACTACCCTGTCACAGTCCTTTAGAAAGTCACCTCAGTAGATTTTGTAGAGCTAGCCATGACAAATTTTAATGTTATCTTTGGCATGGATTAGCTATATGCATGTTGTGCCTTAGTAAATTGTATAACCAATGGGGTAGAGTTCTGATTTCAGGGTGAGCCAGTTCTAGAGTGGAAAGGTAGTTTAGTTGCGGCTGTAGGTTGCTTCATTTCCTACCTTAAGACCAGAAAGATGATTTCGGTTGTATGTACCATATAATTAGGGTTAAGGATGCTACATACGAAACCTCGACTATCCAGTTAGTTCCTGTAGTGTGCGAATATCCAGAAGTGTTCCCAGAGATTTACTGGGAATTCCTCCCAAGCGGGAGATCGATTTTTGTATTGACCTTCTTCCCTATATGCAGCCTATATATATTCCTCCTTACAGAATGGATCGAGCAGAGCTGAAGGAGTTGAGGAGCAGTTGAAAGATCTTTTAGATAAGGGTTTCATTAGACCTAGCAAATCCCTATGGGGTGCACCAATGCTCTTTGTCCGAAAGAAGGATGGTTCCCTTCAGATGTGCATTTATTACCAACAGTTGAACAAGGTCACCATTAAGAATAGGTATGCTCTCCCCAGGATTGATGATTTGTTTTACCAGCTTCAGGGTGCTAAGTGCTTTTCAAAGATAGAACTCAGATCCAAATACCATCAGCATAGGGTTTGGGAGAGTGACATTCCAAAGACAGCCGTTAGGACATGGTATGGTCACTATGAGTTTGTAGTTATGTATTTTGGACTAATGAATGCTCCTTCAGCTTTTATGGATTTGATGAACAGGGTGTTCAAAACATAATTGGATATGTTTGTAATTGTGTTCATAGATGATATTCTCGTACACTCTCGGAGCGAGGAGGAGCATGCCGCTCATTAGAGGGTGGTGCTACTAACTCTTAAGGATCGCCAGTTGTGTGCTAAGTTCAGCAAATATGAGTTTTCGTTGAACTTAGTTGAAGTTTTAGGTCATGTAGTTTCAAGTGAGGGTGTAAAAGTGGACTCTCAAAAGATAGAAGTGGTAAAGAATTGGCCTGGACCAATTAGTCCTTCGAATATCAGGAGTTTCTTGCATTTAGCTGGTTACTACCGGAGGTTTGTGAAGGGTTTTCATCCATTGCAGCACCATTGACTAAATTGACATAGAAGAAAGTGAAGTTTCAATGGTTAGAGGTCTGTGAGAAGAGCTGCCAAGAGTTGAAGACTCGACTCACCTCAGCACCAGTGTTGACCCTACTTGAGGGTACCAATGGATTTGTGGTATATTGTGACACCTCGAGGATCAATCTTGGTTGTGTATTAATGCAACACAGTAAAGTTATAGCCTATGCTTCCAGGTAGCTGAAGATCCATGAAAAGAACTATCCTACTCAAGACCTCAAGTTGGAGGTAGTAGTATTTGCCTTGAATATTTGGAGGCACTCTCTATATGGGGTCCATGTAGATGTGTATACGGATCACAAAAGCCTACAGTACGTGTTTACCCAAAAGGATCTGAATCTACATTAGAGGAGGTGGTTGGAGCTTCTTAAAGATTATAATATGAGTGTCATTTATCATCCAAGAAGGCAAATGTGGTGGCAAACTCTCTTAGCAGGCTTTCTATGGATAGAGTGTCCCATGTAGATGTGGAAAGGAAAGAGTTAGTGAAGGATGTGCATAGGCTTGCACGACTAAGAGTTCGTCTTGTTAACTCGATGGATGGTGGTGTCATTATTCAGAATGGGTCAGAATCTTCCTTGCTGACCGAGCTCAAAGCTAGATAAGACAAGGATCCTATTTTAGTAAAGTTAAAGGAAGCCGTTCAGAATTGGAAGGTTGAGGTCTTCTCCTAAGGGGGATATGGTGTGCTACGATATTAGGGTCATTTGTGTGTACCAGGAGTTGATGACTTTAGGGAGCGGATATTGCATGAGGCTCATGGTTCTAGATATTCTATACATTCAGGTGCCACCAAGATGTATCGTGACCTATAGAAAGTCTACTGGTGGAATGGTATGAAAAATGACGTAGTAAAGTTTGTGGCTAAGTGTTCGAACTGTCAACAAGTAAAAGTGGAACATCAAAGACATGGAGGTGTGCTCCAAGATATTCGTATCCCTACTTGGAAGTGGGAGGAGATCAATATGGACTTCATTACATGGTTTCTCACAATCGTCGACAATATGACTCTATTTGGGTGGTTATAGACAGGTTGACTAAGGCAGCTCATTTTTTACTAGTTAAAACTATCAATCCAGTGGAGGATTATGCCAAATTGTACATTTTGGAGTTAGTTCGGTTGCATGGAGTTCCCTTGTCCATTATATCAGATAGAGGTATGATCTTGGGCATAATTGCGTGCCCAAGTGCTATTTTATAACTTAAATTAGTCATGTTGGTCTAATTATACACCTACATTCTTATGTGATTTTATGTAAATTTGGGTATGCACTAACCAAGATGATTAGTTCTTTTTTTATAGGTGAAAAATGCATATGACGGACTAAATAATGATGGGTAAAGTGAAGAAATGGAGTTGGAAGCGAATTGCAAAAGTTGGCAAGAAAGCATGCCATAGCAAGGCTGGCAGCGCCAAGCAGCGTGCCACGCTGTGCTTGTGCCATGCCCAGCGCCGTGCCATGCCAAGGCCATGTGCGTGAGAGAAGGCAGCAAACCAGGGTGCCTGTGCGCCAATGCCGTTCCACGCTAGGCACTGATGCACGCCACAGGCGTGTCACGAAGGCAATCGCGCAGCCCCAACACTGTGCCACGTTGGCAATCGCGCCAAGCCTCGGCCAAGCATGTTTCCAGGGCACTTTCCAGTAAGCCTCCACATTACTTCCATGGCACGGAGGCAAATTGGTGCGATCATCTCCGTGCCACGGAGCCATTCCATGACTGGCCAAAATTTGTAAATTCCCTATTTACTATAAATTAAACCCTTAGCTTTTAAAATCTTTTGTCACAAAATATTTTCTGGAAACCGTAGAGGAGCGAAGGGAGAAGTGAAGAACTCACCTAGGGTTCACTAATTTTACATTCTCTTTTGCCTATTCTTGTAAGTACTCTACTTTGTCGATGTTTTTAAGTTATTCTATCAGCATGAGTGGCTAAAACCCTTCCTCTAGGGTTGAGGCCACGTGATATGATTGTAATGCATGAATTCGTTTTGGTTTGAGTTGTTAATTGTTGTTTTGTCTTATATTCTTTAGTATGGTTGTTTTTATGCTTGATCACCATGAAAATACATATACTAAACTAGGTAAAACCTTGAAAGAGTAACCCTAGGCTACAACAAGAGAATGTAGGGGGCAAATATTTATCTTACGATAGGATTCACAATTATGAAAAATAATATACCTAAATTGCCTTTGGTTGATAACACGGGATGATAGCAAGACACCGGCTTAGAATAGTCACTCCATCACTCATAGAAGTAGTTGTGAAGCTAAGTTAGGTTAAATGATTAGAGGTACGAAAGTCCCTGATCAAGAGCACAAACCACGTAAACCACATCCATGTAGTTGAATTTCCCACAAACAAGGATGTCACATCTCCGCTCAACGATGTAGTTGTGAGGCTAGTATGTGGTGTTTAGAGGCTCAAGAGACCATGAACATTGCATTTTCAACTATGTGAGACAACAATTGATAATTTCATACTTGAACCATTACAAAGTGTAGCATTCCATGATTATCCGGTCTTAGCTCTAGTTGCTTCATATACTGTTTCCATATTGTTTTGTGATAACCCCAAAACTTAATTATACTTTACCAAAAACTTCTATAATCAACACTTGGGAAGGTTAATCTCACACTTGAACTTCATAATTTGCTGAATTGGTCCAGTCCCCGTGCGTTTGACATCCGATTCTTAAAAAGGGCCACCGTATTACTTGTACGACCATGTACGCTTGCGAGTGCGCTGGAGCGCAACAGGGTACTCAGTTTACCTCTGAGTTTTGGAGATCATTTCAGAAGGGACTTGGTACTCAGGTCAAGCTTAGCACAATGTTTAACCCACAAAATAATGGTTAGGCCGTGTGGACCCTTCAGACTCTTAAACATATGTTGAGGGAATGAGTGATTGATTTCAAAGGTAGTTTGGATGATCATTTAATTTTCATTTAATTTGCATATAACAATAGCTACTATTCCAACATTCAGATGGCTCTGTTTGAGGCTCTCTATGGATGAAGATGTAAATAGCCTATTGGTTGGTTCGAAGTTAGCGAAGTTGCATTGATCGGACCAGTTTCAGTTCATGAGGCTACGGAGAAGGTTCAGCTTATAATTGAATGGTTGAAAAACAACCAAGAGTCATTAAAAGTCCTACGCGGATATGAGGAGGAGAGAATTTGAGTTTGAAGTTGATAATTGGGTGTTTCTAAAGGTATCTCCCATAAAGGGAGTGATGAGATTTATAAAGAAAGGAAAACTTAGTCCCCGTTATGTTGGCTCATACCAAATTGTGAGACGTATTGGCAATGTGGCCTATGAGTTGGAGTTGCCCTCAGAATTAGCTTCAATTTACCTATTTTTCCATGTATCTCTCTTAAAGAAGTTTTTGGGTAATCCAGCTTTGGTTGTTTTGGTAGAGAGTGTAGGTGTGAAGGATAACCTTAGCTATAAGGAGGTTTTGATAGAAATACTTGATCGGTAGGTTTGAAAGCTAAGAAATAAAGAAGTAACCTTAGTCAAGGGTTGTGGAGGAATAAGCATGCCGAGGGAGCTACGAGGTAAGCCGAAGTAGATATGATCGCTAAATACCCGCATCTATTCCCTTCCAGCGTAGTTTCAGCTTTAAGTATCGGTTTTCTCCCTAGTACTCTATTTACTTTCATGTTCTGTTCATGTGACCCAGTTTCTTTCATGTCAGTGCATGTATGTATGATTCATGAATTCAGTCATCATGTAGTTCAGTCCAAATTCAGTCACTCCGTCAGTTATCAACATTAAATGTTTAGTATTTGATATGGAAGTTGCATTTCTCAGCTTTTCAGTATATTTACCCACATTCGAGGATGAATTTTACCAAGGGGGGAGATATTCTAATACCCTAAAAGCCCTAAGATCAGACCCCAGGGCTGAAATGGAGAAAATAAAATTTTCTGCACCAGGTCACAAGGCGAGTCGTCCAGGGACCTGTGAGGTGCACCACGAGTCACTAGGTGACTCATGGAGAGGAGGGAAAACTAGGTTGGATTTCTTGGTTCGGGGGTTGACAACAAGTAAGGCCATGAGTCGTGGTCAGCACCACGAGTCTTTATGTTAGGCGTGGTCAGGAGTTTAATTCGAACGTTGAAGGTTTTGCAGTGCTCCTAACGTCTAGTCATCGTGAGTCATCGGGCACACCATGAGTCGTGGTGTCCCTCGTGGTAACCAGTGATGCTAAGCTTCCAATGCTGGCAACGAGACTAGACCAGAAGTCGTGGTCCTTAATGACTCGTCTTCCAGTCCCTCGTTGGGACTGATAACGCTCAAACTCACACTTCTTTACAAAGTATAAAGAGGACGTTGTCAATTAAGAACCCAACAAAGGTTGGGGTCGATCACACAGAGAATTCGGAAGGATGTAGAAGAACGCTAGTGCTTACTCTTTTTAGTTAATTATTTCCTAAGAGGGGGGAATTTGTAAAAGTAATAAATAACAATGTTGAGAAATCGTTTGTTGATTCCAAATTAATGCAACTAACTAGGGTAAGTGTTCCCCATGACTTCATAACCACAAGGTGTTTTATACTAGTGATCTATCTCGGTGCTTAGCATGCAATATTGGTAAGTTAATTTCACCTAAATGGTTGTTCCCCTATTTAGATGATTACCACCACACAACTTGGTCCATCTACGGGTGTATGCTTTACTAACCCTTACCTTTTATATCGGATTAACTATTCCTGGACAAGGTCAAGCTATTAGATGAGGTTTGATAGCTTCAAATCTCTACTGTTAATCCCTTTTCCCATTCATTACCCCCTTGGTCCGGTGAATAATAATAAGGAAAGTTCCAACATTTGCAACCATTAATAAATAATTAAAACGAAGGGAAAAACAATACATCCATAAACTCCATTAAAGAATCACTAAGTATTTTTACCTATGTGTGTTAATTTGTCATGGTTCCCACAACTCTAGTTGTAGTAGTTTTAGCCTATGAAGTTTATAAGTAAATTAATAGAATTCATAAATAAGAGCAAAAATTAATACTTACAACGATGATGTTATACCCCGTGGAATTCCCGGCACCTAGACGACCTATTCGCACGTTGGTTAAGCATATTAGAAGGCCATACGTGCTAGGGAAAGGCCGGGAAAAAGATCGGATGAGAAACCCGTCGAACCATCGCGGGAGGAGTCGAGGCAGAGCCCCTCCGCGATGGCAGCGTGTCACGGAGGAGAGGCCTCCGCGATGGCGCCGTGACACGTTGCCCAAGTTCAGGCCCAAGTATATAAAGCCCCCACTTCGGTTTGAAATCATTTTATACTTAAGAAAAATTCCAGAAAGCGCAGCAAACAGAGGAAAACGAAGGAAAATTAAATATTTTCGTCCGATTACGCTGCCAAACGCTGCCCAAACTCAAATTAATCCTAGATACCAAGGTATTTAGCAGCAGAGAGCATTTCTACGGATTTAGTTTCGTGAAATACGGCCGACGAATCGGCGAGCCACCAAACTAAGGTAAGTAGAATTGCTCTAAATTAATGTCTATGTGTTCCTAGTTGAGAAGTGAATACTTCTCCCTTCTGGGCCGCTGAAAAATAGCGAGTTTTTGACCGTCTTTCGATAAGCCTAAGTTTAGGCTATAAACTATATCGAAAGTAACGTTGCTCTTTACAATAAAGCTGTATTTAGTATTGATTGACGTATTTATGAATGCAGTTGGGAGAAAATAGTTGAAGTACCGGCCGAGCCTCGTCTGACGGACGAATAGTCGAAGATAAGGTATGTAAAGTTAGTTTTCTCGGCAAGTTAAGTAATATTGAGACAGTATGGTAATTTACAGACCAGTAGAATGTTCAGAAGTCGATTATTGTGTTATTATGAATATTGGTGCAATATGAGAGGTTTTGGGTTGTAACGTGTATGAGACCTATCCGTATGATATAGATTCGGACGTAAGTGATTAAGATTGCCCAGTATATTCGGTATGTGATGTAATATGCCATGTTAAGGTATTGTTGTGTTCAGCTGAAACCCCGCGAAGTAGTACAGTATCCGTAAAGCATTCCAGACATGGAATAGTAAATAAATAAGGTTTAGAAAGCATATAGAAATAGGAAATCATGTTAATACAGAAACTCAGTAAACAGCATAGCTTCAGTAGAAATACCCTCTTGTATAGCCTTTGCTCCAGTACAGTTTGACAGGAGACTATATTCATATTCGTACTTACCTGTCTCAGCATGTATCAGACACTTACAGATTACTATTGTTAGCTCAGCATGTGATTCATATGATACCTTACCCCTGTTAGCCTTAGCTTATGAGATACACAGACAACATAACTAGTTGAGACCATTGTATTGATTGGGGTTGGATTACCTAGCATCCCTGACCGCCCAGGGTTAATAGCTGTATCGACTCGTCCGCCAGAGGACGAGGATACGTCACTCTACGGAGTGATATGCCGTCCCACAAGGGGACGAAGATGGGATGCCAGTTTCCCCATATTGTGCCTTGGTCGGCCCTTATACACCCCCGTCGAGCGGGTATGCCAGGGGTGTTGATTTGGAGTCCTTCGGACTCAGGTACAGTTATAGTCAGGGGCTCAGCGAGCCCAAGTGCATACCCAGGGACCGGCAGGATGCTTACAGCCACTATAGGAGATGGGATGACCGGGGTAGGGGCATAGATTCTGTGTTGATTGTACCTCCCGGCTTATGGGGGCCGGGCAAGGTTTGTGTGCGCCATGTTATGTTATGTATGTTATGCTATGTTACATCAGACATGAGCAGATTAGTAGTAGAATGATACGTCTCCAGATATGACATCTACTCCTCCCAGTACGATCGAGAACAGGTACGACTTACATCATCAGATAGATAATCTAGTTCTTCCTATTTCAGTTTCGTCAGTTATATTATTGATTTCAGATATCTTTTTCAGTCATTGATTTACATACTCAGTACCAGTGGTACTGACGCCCGGTGGGGCACTGTATTACTTGCCTGCAGGTACTCATAGACGAGTAGGCGATTCTATGTGACTCCCTGTCAGCGGTCGAGTATTCAGCTCCAGTCATCCGGAGGTTGAATTTCAGAGGTGTAGTTCAGTTCCTTTTGTTGTATATTATGGGTAGGTCGGGGCCCTGTCCCGATCAGTTCTATTGCTATTCCTAGAGGCTTGCAGTCTGTATATATTCCCTGTGGTCAGATGAGCCCGTCGTGTGAGGCCGTGCAGTTGTATAGTTGCCTTTACTCTTTCTTTCTTTTGTAATGGCCGTGTGGGGCCATAGTTTGTCAGTAGTGGTGACCTTGCCGGTCACGTAGCTTTTCAGTATGTTATGTTTGAGTTGTAGATAACTAGACAGCATGGTGGCCTTGTCGGCCCGCATAGGTTCCCCTAAATTGAGATGTTTCTGGTCAGCTGTTAGTACAGGTACAAAAGGCTATAGGCCAATGGGCCGGGGGCTGTATTTACAGCCGTTATATAGCCCTTTGTTTCCAGAAATGTGAGTTAGAGCCAGCCAGGCGCCAGATGCGCCCAGGCTTAACAGTCCAGCAGGTCAGGTCCTAGTAGGGAACCAGGTGCCAGTCATACCCCCCAAGGAGGGGTGTGACATATGATAGGAAGAACTCACTTGATTAATGCAAAATTTGAAAGAACAACATTACAATTATATTTTAAATATGTCTTCTAACACGTCTTAAAATTTACTCTAGAAACTTGTTGTGAAACTTCGACTCTTAAAGACATCCAAACTTAAAACTTGATGGCTATTACATGAAAATAAAGGGGTATTTATAGTAGTAGATTTATGCTTTACTTTTTCCTTGATGAATTTAACTTGGGATTTATATTTCCTTTTCCTAGTTGAAGTAGGAATTGGTTTTTGGCCGTGTGAAACACCTTATCCGCGTCGCACCTTCAATTTCCACGTCGCACATGCCAACACGCTTAGATAGTGCTGCTGCACGCTTGCCATCATGTGAGGAAGGGGCTGTTGTGCCCTGCTGCAGCGCTGGGACAAGGGCTGCCTCGAGCATGCCATAGCACTGGGAGGAGGGTTGCGCCGTGCGTGGCCTTGTGCCAGTGTGGTGCTGCCTCGCGTGGTTATGTGCCAACCTCGTGCGACCTTCAATCCTTGTATTCTTCAATCCCACTTCTTCACATTTGATCAATAACCTCAAATACCTTCAAAGTCATCATTTTAAGCCCTAAAAACATCTCATCACGTGTGTTAGCTAAATTCACAAATATATAACATGATCAGATGAAAGCACACATACTTTATTCCCAAAACATACTAAAGTATGGGCAAAAATATGTCTTTGAAGTGCGTGAGTACACCCTTCATCAATACCCCACACAAACTATTATTCATCCTCGAACAAGCTACTAATTCCCCTCTAACAATTAAGCATAAAATTCATCCTACGAATAGGTCTACTTACACTTAGGATCATGAGAAAAATCAACGAAGCTCAAATAACTCACTCGCATGCATATAGGTTCAACATTAAGATGTCAATGTTTGAAATCACATAGCTTTTGAAAACTAACTCATTCAGACATATTTTGGGCCAACATGAATTATATGTAATTTAGCAATCAAGATTAAATCAAAGTCTAACCATTGTACCCCACACAATTTGGAGAGATGCCCGTTTTCACACAAGATATAGAATAAGATTAACTTGGGAATAAATAAAAAAAATTCCGCTCACTCTCACGAAAGAACTCAACATACATGCAAAAGATGACCCATATGCTTTCCCTTAGTGTAATACTCCACTAATATAGAATTATGAATCAAGGATCAATTAGGACTTTAATTTGGTTGTAATGTAGGCTACAAGACGGGTAGGAACTATTTGGCAAAGATAGTGACTAACCTCCCTAAGCACTTTAATACTTCATAACACTTTGATTTTTAGCTCATTCTTCAATTTCCATATTTTCTCCTTATACCTCCTTTTATTTTTAAATTTTTCAACTTAGGTGACTAGTGGAAATTTTTCTTTTCATCGTTGAGCTCATTCACACAATTTTTTTCTTTTTACGTTCCCAACCTTTACGAACCCCTACTCTAGCCACCCTCAACTTAAGCATTTTTTCTTATGTTGAGGTTCACAATATCCAATTAAGAACTAGGGCCAAAATAGGTTCATTGCAAACAAATGGATACGGTTAATCGGTAAATCATGATTTTTTCATCTTCAATTTTCAAAGTTGTTTCTTATTTTTTTTTCCCACTAAAAATCACCCTCCTTATTTAGCAAAATTTCACCTTTTTCTTTTCTTCCAATTCACCACACTTTTTAGCTTTTCCCTTCACTTCTCCAATTATGCTCGTTTCATACAAAAAAAAATTCATTAAAGTGCTCTAGGAGTCATTTGGATCAAATATAAGTTAATAGAACAAAACGGGATTCAAGCTTAAAATATGGCTATCAAAATAATAGGCTAAGGCTCAAATGGCTAACGAGGATAATTACAACCAAGGTAGGTAAAATAGGATAAAAATAGGGCTATCAAAGAAACGCCTATATCACTTCCTAAATCCATCATTCATATTTCGCTTTGCGCACACACCAGGCAAGTTCTAGACATCAACTTACAAGCTTGGAGTATATCAAAAATAATTCCTCAAACTTTGGCACAAGATGGTTTAACAATGAAAATCAAGATCACATAAACACATATATTCACATGCATGCATAACATAATTAAGCCCTTTCTTTTTAAGTACAAGAGTCAATTTCCAAAAGAGTAGGTGTTTCTACCTTTTTCATGCATTTTTGAGTGAATTCAATAAATTCTCAATGATACCAAAAGTGAAGCATCAAGCATTCATAGGATCCAAGTTCTTCAACTTTCAAATAACTAATTTACCCTTAAGACGGTCGTCATCCATCCATCATCGGGCAAAGTGATGACTCAATGAAAAAAAAGTAAAAATAAAAATCTAGACTCTCCAGAGGTACTAAGGGACTATCCATCGGAAAAGTAAAGAAAACAAAAATCGGAGGAACCTAAAATAAAATAAAACTAAAAAATACTACAAACCCACAAGCATGCATGATAAGTCATAAATCCCAAAAAAACTAGGCCTACCATGTACAAATGTAGCAATTAAGGAATGCATGGTAATATGAAGTTCACTTGTCCCACCCCACACTTAATTAGTTACACTGTCCCTAGTGCTAAAATAAGTAAGAATAGAGTAATAGAGTGGAAGAAGAACTCCCTGGGCCTCCACTCCTCATCGTCTCTGGGGGTAAAAACAGCTTCCCCCATCTATGTAATTCATCCTCAAATTGTTTTGTTGAAAATTATGATCTATCACCTGCACACTTGAACAAACACATAAAAGCGAAAAATTTATCTTGGGTTGCCTCCCAAGTAGCGCCTGATTTAACATCACGGCACAACACAGGTATCTTGATTACTCAGACTTCATCAAGATACCTATTGAGACCGTGGTCACATCTTGGCTGCTTCTTTTACCACGCTAACCCGTGACACATCAGAAGATTAAAAAAATGAAAAATAGGAAATAAAGACTAAAAGCTAAATGCAAGCAATTAATCTAATCCTAAGCCGTATTCCCTAGCAACGGCGCCACTTTTTGATAACTCTCAAACTCACACTAACAAAGTATGAAGCGGACGTTGTCAATAAAGAACCCAACAAAGGTTGGGGTCGATCCTACAGAGAATACGAGAGGATGTAGAAGAACGCTAGTGCTTACACTTTTCAGTTAATTATTTCCAAAGAAGGGGGAATTTGTAAAAGTAATAAATAAAAATATTGACAAATTATTTGTTGTTTCCAAATTAATGCAACTAACTAGGGTAAGTGTTCCCCGTGACTTCATAACCACAAGGAGTTTTGTACTAGTGATCTATTTCGGTTCTTAGCATGCAATATTGGTAAGTTAATTTCACCTTAATGGTTGTTCCCCTATTTAGATGATTATCACCACGCAACTTGATCCGTCTACGGGTGTATGTTTTGCCAACCCTTACCCTTCATATCGGATTAGCTATTCCTGGACAACGTCAATCTATTAGATGAGGGTTGATAGCCTCAAATCTTTGTTGTTAATCCCTTTTCCCATTCATTACCCGTTCGGTGAATAATAATAAGGCAAGTTCCAACGTTTACAACCGTAAGGGAAAAATAATACATCCATAAACCCCGCTCAACAATCACTAAGTATTTTTACCTATGTGTGTTAATTTGTCATGGTTCCCACAATCCTAGTTGTGGTGGTTTTAGCCTATCATTTTTATAAGTAAATTAATAGAATTCATAAATAAAATAAAAAAATTAATACTTACAATGATGATAGGAAGAACTCACTTGATTAATGCAAAATTCGAAAGAAAAACATTACAATCGTATCTCAAATATGTCTTATAACACGTAATAAAATTTACTCTAGAAACTTTTTGTGAAACTTCAGCTCTTGAAGACATACAAAATTAAAACTTGATGGCTATTACATGAAAATAAAGGGGTATTTATAGTAGTAGATTTATTCTTTGCTTGTGCTTGATGAATTTGACTTGGGATTTAAATTTCCTTCTCCTAGTTAGAGTAGGAATTGGTTTTTAGCAGTGTGAAACACCTTAGCCGCATCGCACTTTCTATTGTCGTGTCCCTAGTGTCGTGTCGCACATGCCAACGCGCCTGGACAGTGCTATTCCGTGCCTGCCATCACGCGAGGAAGGGGCTGTTGCGCGCCTGCTGCAGCGCTGGGACAAGGGCTACCTTGCACATACATAGCATCGGGAGGAGGGCTGCGCCGCGCCTGGCATTGCTCCAGTGTGTTGCTTCCTCGTGCAGCTGTGTGCCAACCTCGTGCGACCTTCAATCCTTGTATTCTTCAATCCCACTTCTTCACATTTGATCAATAAGCCTTATGTAGCTTTAAATTCATCATTTAATTGCTAAAAACATCTCATCACGTGTGTTAGCTAAATTCACAAATATATAACATGATCACATGCAAAGACACATAGTTTATTCTCAAAACATAGTAACGTATCAGCAGAAAATGTCTATGAAGTGCGTGAGTACGCCTTTCAGCAGGGACTGACAGTATGATTTTTCCTGTGAAATTAGTAAGGGCTTTTCCGTAATACCTATGATCCTAAGACCTAAACTACATCATTTTAAGCTCAGATAAATGTGTTTTAAGAGGGTTTAGTTCATTCTAAGCCTATTCCTCTCCATGCATGCAAGCCTAGTAGTTTCTAGTGACTAAACTTAGGATTCATCAAGTTATTCGCCAAATTCCTTTAGGCATTCAGAAGGGTTGTGTAATCAGAATTTCCCAGGTATGTAGAGTTATGAGTGGGTGTATCCATATGATCACTCTTCAATTTCATGTGATTTCTAAGTTGATGAATCTATTGGGTTTTTAACCCAACTTGTGAATTCTCTAAGTATCTATCATGGGTATTCTCTAGGCATATTTCTAATGTTGAATTATTATTTATGGGCATGTTTTATAATGTTCTTAATTGCAAATTATGATTCAATGTTTTACAAACAAGATGCTCATCTATGGAAGTTCATGAAAAGACGAGATTATGATCTATGCTTCCAGTTATGATGAGATGTTCATGATGAAAGTATGATTTCGATTTACCTAGGTCTATGTTCATGTTTTGAGTAATCAAATTCTATTTCAAGGATGTTTAAGTATTGTGAAAGCCCATATGATCAAGTATGTTTTAGGATTTATCTGAATTTCATGTTAATAGCTTACCACATGGTTTTGGAGTCTAGACTCCCACTCTTGTTCAGCTTATGGTATAATTTGAGTCAAGGCTCTTCATGTTATCTTTTTAAGATATGTATTTCATGTCATGATTCAACTTCGTCACTAGGCGATGGTCAGCTTCGTTGAAAAATGATGGAGAGCATATTCATGTTTTTGAGAGTAGTGTCTAGCACTGAGTAGGCTAAGGGTCAGTCAACCCTATGCCTCAGAACTATGTGACTGTCATGCCCCATCTTGGGAGGTATGACTGGCACCTAATGCCACACTGGGATTTGGGTTGACCTGGCTAGGCATATGCACCTTTAGTGCTTACTAGTAACTCAAAAATCAAGAGAACAAACTGTTGTATCTTCGCTAAAAACACAGACAAGGCCATGCAACCCGTGTAAAGGAAAATAGCTGACCCAGCCAACATGATAAATAAATGGATCTTATGCGGGCCAAAAATACCACCATGCTATCTAGTTATAACAGGAATGATAATAGGCTGCTATGCTAGGCCCCATATGACTAGCTTACAATACATCACAAATATAGGCCCCACACGGCCAACACGAACCACTAACTGAATATTGTAGTCTATAAGCCTCTAAGAGTGACAATATTGATCGGGACAGGGCCTCGGCCTACCCAATACTATATAATAATAGAAAGATAACCTCTACTAATGGGAAACTCCGAATGAAAGGAGTTGGCCACTCTGCTGACTCTGAAAAGCTGCTAATGGAGGTCCTGAACCCTGTCTGTCTAAACCTGTAGGCAAGTATGCAATGCCATATAATAGCGCATCAGTACAATATGTATCGAATATGTAAGGCAGTAAATAAAGCTAAATATAAACTGATAAAGAACTGAAAGTGAATAGAAAGAAGGAGTAAAGGTTAACCTGTAAGCTCTCTTATTCATAACCTGCATCTAGTAAACCACTACACTTATATGAGCTAAAGCTATATGACTATACATTCGTAGGTTGTAGTTAGCAAGAAAGTACACAAACAAGAATCTAACCTAGCCCCATAAGCCGGGAAGGTACAAGAAACACAGTAATAACCTACCTAGGCCCCCAAGTACAAACAATACTCACTTTCCTTATCAAAACTATTATAGGCCTGTAGGCATGCTGTAACTAAGGTATACTCAGTCTACGAAGCAGTATCCAAGCCTAGTGGGCTCCTGCAACTATGTCTGATCCATCTAGGCTCTTATAGCTATGTCTGAGTCATGTGTGCTCCTATAACTACGTATGAGCCTTTTGGGCTCCTGTAGCTATATCTGAACCTTTTGGGCTCCTGTAACTATACTGACCTTCTAGGCTCCTGTAGCTATACTAATCGCACGCCTTTATGTGCTATATCGTTTTATGATATCGATTCAGGTATCTAGACCCAGCCCCACGGATAGACCTGCTCCTCCCTCTATCTCAGCATATTGTGGTGAGTCCTCATCTCTCGAGGACGAGGTCTATGCTCTTATTTAGTTGTAGTTCGGTTTCAGACTTTGAGAGTTAGCTAGGGACCTGTCCTAGGAACTCATCAATTTGTAAAGGCTTTCGGACATGCGTAATAAGATTCAGTCTCTGTATTTTGTTTTGCTAGATTATGTCTTAAAATGAAAATCATGGATTTTAAAGTAAGTTTCAACTCAGTTATGCCTTGTCAGATGTTTATATCATTAAGGGTTATGCTATGATTATGCCATGGGTCGACTTGGAGCCTTTCAAGGTTCCTTCTCCCGTGTTATAGCTAGGGTGTAAACTCGAGTCGTAAAAAACTTGTTATCTGAGATGAGGTTTAGAGTGTCCTAGGGTGTCTGAAATTCACTTTAAGTAGAGTCTTCTTCATGAGTGCGAAGCATGACACACTATGACTAGGAGGCTATGAATGTTTTAGGAATGTTCCCTTTCCTTCATGGTTCTTATCGTGCATAGAGTATGAAGCTCTAAAAGGTTCCTCCTCTAACTCATGCTTAATTCACTCATAGATGATGCCTCCCAGACAAGCAAATGGAAGAAGAAATAGTAATGACTGCCAGCAGGTACCACCAGCCTCGACGAACCCGATTGACGACCATGTCACTCATGCCAAGTTCTGGGAAACTCTTTATATGTTGGCACAAGCCATGACTGCTCAGAGTACTCAACAAACAATGGCTCGTGTTCCCCGAAATTGGAATGTAGTTAGGCAAGGGTAAGAGATTTCCTCAGGATGAACCTACCCGAGTTCTTGGGGTCAAGGGTAGACGATGACCCGTATGAGTTCTTAGAAGAGATCTAGAAGATCACCTACATCATGGGAGTGACGGGAATTGAGAGCGCACACTTAGCCTCCTACCAGCTAAAAGGAGTCACACATATATGGTTTTGTTAGTGGAAGGACAGTCAAAGAATTAGAGCAGGCCTCGTAGGTTGGGATTAAATTAAGACTGCATTCCTGGACAGGTTTTTCCCTAGAGAGTTGAGGGAGGCTAAGGCGGCAGAGTTCATCAACTTGAAATAGAATGACATGACAGTTTAGGAGTATGCCTTGGAATTTATTCGGTTATCCAAGTATGCCCCAAAGATAGTAGCCGACCAGAGAGCCAGGGTGAGCAGGTTCATGAATGGAGTGTCAGACTCCTTGGTTAAAGAGTGCAGGACTTCCATGTTGCACAGGGATATAAATTTTCCATGTTTGGTGATATTGTCTCAACAAATGGAGGCGGAGAAGGTGAAGGAAAAGGAGAGAGGCTAAGAAGGCCAGGGTAGGAGAGTCAGAGTTTTCTTTGCCAAGGACGACTGGTGGACATCGCTCATATTACTAGCAGAAATCGTCAGCCCCGACATTTTTTATAGTCAGTGCTCCGCAAAAACCTAGAATAAGGGAGATTACATATCCGACTATATCAGCTATAGGAAGCACCACTTGGGAGAATGTATGGTCAGATCGGATGCTTGTTTTTGGTGCGGCCAACTGGGCCATAAGCACCGAGATTGCGCAGTGGCAAAGCGAGGCAAGAGTAGATCCTCTAACATCTCTTCAGTAGCGCCGATAGCCCGTTCATTTCAGCAGGGTGCATTATCTAGCTTGGGTGGTACACGTCATCAAAATTGCTCCTATGCCGTAATAGCACACTAGGATAAGGGCAAGTCGCCAGTAGTAGCCTCAGGTATGCTGTGAATCTTGCATAACTCTTTGTGTGTGGCTAGCCCCAAAACCCAAGTATGGATCAAGAAGCTCTGTGATTGTTGTTTAGAAGAGGTTGTCAATGTGTGATGACAATAGCTGTTAATGTAAGACTTGCAATGATGGTTAGAGGTGAAAGGGGAGCTAGAAGTTAGTAAATTGGCCCCGACCATAAGAAAGATGCAGGAGCCTTAGAATGATGGCTTTAAGCTAAGGGGGAGATGGTAAGTATGTGAGACTAGTCGGATCTTGGGTGTGATAGTAGGGGATTCCTAGCCCTAACAGTCATGATATGTCTATCTCTCCAAGTTTGGATAACCTCTCTTGCATTTCAATTGAAGTTATGTTATGCCCATCCCTATGGGCAGACTCCCAGAATTTCTAGATAACCGCTTCAGATAGTAATGCCAGTCTTACTTTACAAATCCTTTAGGCTCATCTTCATGTTATGAATCAGTTATGTGTGTTAATTCATGTTTCCCAGCATGATCCGCTTGAAATCAGACTCTAGAAGATTCATTGTAGCTCAGCAGACTCAAGTTATTTCATGTATGTGTTCAGTTATGGATGTCATGAATGATTTGTGCTCATGAGACCTTTAATTGTAGTCAGACCAGATATCGTAAATTCTAACCCTGTAACAGAAAGTGATTTGAGAGTGGAGTATTAGTCCGTATCCTTCAGTGCCAGTTAAAGGGAGGAATTTTTCTCAGTGTTCTATCTAGTTCCATGTTAGCTTCATATCCTTCAGTCTCTCTTGTTCCATAATATGCATGTTCAATTTAGATATTCAGTTTTGATGTGTAAGGTCAGTCCGAGGTCAGAAGCTCCATTGGTTTTTAGCTATGATTGATTGATTGTGGAACTTTAGTTCCGTCCCTATCATTTCAGTATGTTTAGCCAACATTCGAGGAAGAATGTTCCCAAAAGGGAGATATTGCAATACCCCGAATGTTTCTAAGATCATATTCCAGGCTTAAAGAATGAATTCAGACAGAAGGTGGAAATTTTTACACAGAACAAGTCATGGGACGACTCGTGACCCAAGGAGTCGTGGTCAGACCCGTAGGGAGCTGTCATGTCATACCTCATCTTGGGAGGCATGAATGGCACCTGGTGCCCTACTAGGATATGAACTGACACAACTAGGCCAGTGCACTCCTGGTGCAGGCTTACTTCCCAAATCAAGAAAACGACGGGCTATATCTCAGTTGTAAATACAACCTCCGGACGATAAGGCCTTATAGCCACCTATAATGAAAAATAGCTAACCAGAAATAGGCAATAACAGGGGATCCTATGCGGGTTGATAAGACCACCATGATGTCTAGTTATGACTATAAAGTAAAATCTGTGCTAAGCTAAACTATGGCCGACAAGGCGGCTAATCTGCCAGCTAAACAAGGCACCACACGGCCAACATGTAAACTAAAATACACACACGGCCAATAACAGCTAACCACAGGGAAATAGAAACAATTTGCAAGCCTCTAGGAGTAATATGATGGTTGAGACAGGGCCCCGACCTACCCATAAAATGTACAATCAAAAAGGAGTAAAACTTTTGTCTATAAGCTCCAGGAGAAAGGAGCTGAGTCTTTTACTAATCATGGCTGGAGACTAAGAAGGACCTGCTCCTCGTCTATCCGTACTTGCAGGAAAGTAATGCAGCGCCTCATAAATGGCGTCAGTACAAAATGTACTGAATATGTAAGGCGATAATGTAACTGAAGTGAAGGGATAGAGATCATACCTGAGTAATATAACTCCTTACCATCTAATTTATAAATAACTACAGCAAACAAAAACCTTACCTGGCTCCCATAAGACGGAAGGTACAACCAGCACAGAATAACTGACCTGGGCCCCCATAACCCTGGTGAGTACACTTCATTCTACATACCCCTATCAAGGTTGCACTGGTAAACTAATAGCTATAGTCGTCCTACCACTCCCCTGGGTCTACAACTGAGCCTGCTCGGCCCTTGACTATAATTGTGTCTAAGTCCAGTGGACTCCTGATATATGCACCCTAGGCACTAGGCTCGACGGGGGTGTATAAATCTATCCACGTCATATGAGGACTTGGGACCCCATCTTCATCCCTTGCGGACGGCATACTGCTCCATAGAGTGATTTCATCTCGCCCTTAGTGGGCGTCGACACAGCTAATGATCCTGGGGTCGGTCATGAAGGCTATACAAGCATAAACCGTCCCGAACTAACATGGAATATGGATTTCTACTAATTACAAGAACTAATCACAATATACATGCTTCTGGTATTCTTATTGGGATTCAAAATGAGTTATCATGCTAAAGAAACTAACTTTCCGAAGGAAACTGCCTTAACATACCTACTTCGCCGATTATCGATTAACTGGTGAGTTTCAGTCCGAATTGAACTACTCTTTTCAACTACAATTGTATTACTGGGGGTATATGACTAGTTTTATTACTAAATTCGATAAAAACGATAACTTTATATATAAATAGTAACTATATTTCAACTTAATGGAACACGGTGGAAAACTCATAATTTCTTGAAAGTCCAAAAGGGAGAAATACTTACTTAAAGCCTATGATCATACAGAAATTAGTTTGGAGCAATTCCAATGACTTTGGCTCAGCGGGGGTATGATTTTCCAGGCAAATTTCGTGAAAATAACTCTATAGCAATGCTCCCTACATCCTTACACTTCAATACCCGAAGTTAATTTAAATTTGGGTGGTGTTTCCTAGCATAAACGGATGAATTTTAATTCATTTCTTCGTTCTTTTTCAAGTTGGTGGTGGGTTGATTGAAAAATGAACTTAAAAATATCAAAGGATGACTTTATATGGAGGGAATGGAACCAAGGAGGCACCTCGCTCTACCCACCGCAGCAACCTTGGTGCCGCGTCGCACTTGGAATCACGCCAAGCTGCTGGCGAGACGCGCTAGCTGGTGCTCTGTCGGCTGGCGCATCGTGCTATCCCTGTGCGGCCTGACCTCGCTCAATCTGACTTACGAGCCTTCTTTCCACTCATCGTACGCTCTTCATCTATTTCAAATTCACGTGTACGCCTACTATTGGTTAACTTTCACGGGGTGTAACATCCTCCCCCCTTAGGAACATTCGTCCTCGAACGTCTACTTGATTTACAGGGGTTTATCTCTTTTTTTGACTATTATTCTAGAAAAATTTTGACAGAGTCTCCCCTATAATATGGACTATCCAAAAATCCTGAAACTCAGAAAAATCCAACACAGGCACTTCACATAACACTATAACAACTATTTCACAATAAGGTTGGAGTCAACTGAGCAGTATATATAACACAAAACATGAAACAACAACTGAACCAATAACTTACCTTAGCTGCATGATCTGTACTAAGCCTAAAACAAATGAGGATATTTGGATTTCATGTCTTCCTCAGCTTCCCAAGTCATTTCCTCTTTATTCTGGTTTCTCCACACTACTTTAACAGAGGCAACATCCTTAGTCCTTAACCTACAACCTGTGGATCCAATATAGCTACTGGAACGTCTTCATAGGCTAACTCCTTAGTGACTTGGACATCCTCAACTGGCACAACTTGGGACGGGTCCCCTATACACTTTCATAGCATCGACACATGAAATCCCAGATGAACGGATTCCAATTCTAAAGGCAAATCTAACTCGTATGCTACCTAACCTATTCTCCAGAGTATTCGATACAGCCCAATAAACTTCGGGCGGAGCTTGCCCTTTTTACCAAATCTCATCACGCCCTTCATCGGTGAAACATTCAAAAATACCCAGCCACCTATGTCAAACTCTAGGTTCCTTCGCCGCACATCAGCATAGGATTTCTCGCGGCCTTGAGCTGTCAGTAGACGTTCTCTAATGAGCTTCACTTTCTCCTATGGTTGATGGATCATGTCTTGTCTAATTAACTCTGATTCTCCAACTTCAAACCAACCCATTGGAGATCTGCCCTTCCGCCCATATAAGGCTTCATAAGGTGCCATCTGGATTGCCGAGTGATAACTATTATTGTAGGAAAACTCAATAAGTGGTAAGTGTTCATCCCAGCTGCCCCCAAAATCCAGCACACACGCCTGTAACATATCCTCGAGCATCTAAATTATACGTTCTGCCTGCCCGTCTTTTTGAGGATGGAAAGCTGTACTCAGGTTAACCTGTGTCCCCAAACCCTTCTGGAAGGATTGCCAAAATCTGGCTATAAACTGTGCCCCTCTATCAAAAATAATTGATACTGTAACACCATGCAATTTGACTATCTCTCTAATATATAGTTATGCATAGTCTTCAGCTGAGAAAGTAGCCTTTACCAGTAGAAAATGAGCTGACTTCGTCAACCTGTCGACAAGTACCTAGATTAATAAAATTTACGTCTGGTACGAGGCAACCCTATCACAAAATCCATATTAACTGCCTCTCATTTCCACATGGGCAATGCTTTGTCCTATGTCAATCAGCTGGGTTTTTGATGTTCAGCATTCACCTGTTGGCAATTAGGACATTGAGCTACAAATTCTGCTATCTTCTTCTTAATTCCCGGCCACCAGTAACTCTCTTTTATGTCATTATACATCTTTGTTGAACACGAATGAAGAGAGTAACGAGAATAATGCACCTCGCCCATAATTTGCTGGCGAAGTCCTGTCGCGTCTGGAACACAGAGGCGACCCCTATATCTCAAAACTTCATCTTTAGTTACCTTGAAATCTGCTACCTTCCTTTGTTGCGCCTTATCTCTGAGCTAAACCAGATTAGGGTCTTCGTACTGCCGTTCTTTCACTTTCACAACTAATGATGATACTGCCGTATTCTGAATTACTGCTCCGCTATCTCCTAAATCTACTATACGGATAGCCAAACTAGCTAACTGATGTAATTCTCGATCTAGTTTCCTCTACTCGAGCATCAAATATGCTAGACATCCTATGGATTTGCAACTGAGGGCATCTGTTACAACATTAACTCTTCCTGGGTAATATAAAATATTCACATCATTGTCTTTCAACAGCTCTAACCAGCGACGTTGCCACATATTCAACTCCTTTTGTGTGAAAATGTACTGGAGGCTCTTATGACCAGTAAAATTATCTACATGAACACCATACAGATAGTGCCTCCATATTTTCAGGGCATGAATTACCGATGCCAACTCCAAATCCTGGGTGGGGTAGTTCTTCTCATGCTTCCTCAACTGTCTCGAAGCGTATGCAATTACTTTACCATGTTGCATCAGAACACACCCTAACCCGACGCCTGAAGCGTCGCAGTACACTTCATAATCCTTTGATCCTTGTGGCAAGGCTAATACTGGTGCTAAGGTCAGTATGTTTTTCAAATCCTGGAAGCTCTGTTCACATGCTTCAGTCTAGTGAAATTTAGCTGCTTTCTAAGTTAATTTGGTCAAAGGCGCTGCTAAGGTAGAAAATCCCTCCACAAAACTTCTGTAATACCCGGCTAATCCTAGGAAACTACGTACCTCGGTCGGAGTGGTAGGTCTAGGACATGTTTTTACTACTTCAATCTTCTAGGAATCTACATGTACACTAGCATCTGACACAATGTGGCCAATAAAGGCCACCAAATTAAGCCAAAATTCACATTTAGAAAACTTCACATACAACTGGTGATTCATGAGATTTTGGAGTATTATTCGTAGGTGATCCCGGTGATCTGCCTCTGAGCGGGAATATATCAGAATATCATCAATAAATACTATCATAAACAGGTCCAGATATGGCCTAAAGATGTTGTTCATCAAATCCATGAACACTACTGGAGCATTCGTCAGCTCGAAGGACATAACTAGAAATTCAAAGAGGCCATACTTGGTCTTAAAGCGGTTTTTGGAGTATCTTTCTGTCGAGCCCGAACCTGATGATACCAGATATTAAGTTGATTTTTGAAAAGCACTTTGCCCCCTGTAACTGGTCAAACAAGTCATCTATTCTGGGAAGCGGGTACTTTCTCTTGATAGTGACTTTATTCAGCTGTCGGTAATCTATGCACATACGGAGGAAACCATCCTTCATTCTCACAAACAGAACTAGTGCACCCCGCGGTAAAGTACTCAGCCTGATAAAGCCCTCATCTAGCAGATCTTTTAACATATTCTTTAATTCTGTAAGCTTAGCAGGAGCCATCCAGTACGGAGGAATAGATATAGGCTGAGTACCTGGTAATAAATCAGTTGCAAAATTGATCTCCCGTTCTGGGGAATACCAGGAAGTTCATCTGGAAATTCATTGACTACTAGAATGGACTTGAATGTCGAAGATTCTGCTTGGACATCCTGAACCCTGACAATATGATAAATACATCCTTTCACTCTCAACTTTCTCGTGGAAGATAGGAAATAAACCTACCTTTTGGCATGGCTACCTTTCCACTCCCGTACAACCTCCCATGGAAAGTGGAATAGGATAATCTTGGTCCGACATTCTACATCGGCATAACATGGTGCTAGCCAATCCATACTCGTAATTGCATCAACATCAATCATTTCTAGCTCTATCAAATCTACTAAAGTCTGAAGACCAACAACCTCTACTGTGCATCCCGGGTAGACCCTCTTGGCTATGATGGAGTCACCGACGGGTGTAGACACTGAAAAAGGTTGCCGAAGTAATTCCGACATGACATCGAACTTTCGAGCCACTAACAGTTTAACATAAGACAAGGTAGACTCTGGATCTATTAATACATAAACAGAATGAGAGAAAATGTCCAGCATACGTGTAACCATATCCAGCGATGACTCTGACTCCTATTATCTCAGTAAGGCATAAGTCTGATCTAGATGGGTACCTGAGCTAGAGGCCCCTAACCTACCTCGGCCTCTGCCGGTTGGAGTTGAGGTTCTACCCTCCTAGAGATGCTGGGCCGCGTGACCCTACTGAAGATTTGTCCTATTGGTCCCCATCACTCTGACCTCTGGCTGGAAAATCTCTCATCTGATGAACCTCCTGTCCATAGGTATAACATGCTGTGGAACCATACCTGCATGCCTCGGAGTGACGTCATCTATAGATAAGGCAAAGCGGTATAGTAAATTTTCTCTTCTCCGCTCCTCTCTACTATTGTGAACTTGCTAATCGTGAGCTCTCACTGGGCCCCGATGACACCCGACGACCAAACATACTCCCCTGTTACTGCTGTGGAGGTGGGGGTCTAGGTGGTCTCTCTGATAATCGTGGCCTGGGTCCACCCTACAATTCTTCCTAAATGTTACTAGGTTTGGCCCGGTGATGCTGCTCCTTATTTGCCCTTCTTATCTCCTATTGCCGCTATTTGATCCCTTTGATATTCTGAGAAAAAGAATGAACGCAAGCAATATCCATGTCCTCTCGCATAGTGGTTTTAATACAAGTCTCCACATATTATGGATTCATCCCTATAATAAATTGGTGTACCTTAGCCGGCATGGTATCTACAAAAGTGGGTGCATATCGGGCCAAGGAGTCGAACCTCATAGCATATTCCTGTAAACTCGTCAAACCTTGCTCTAAATGTATAAATTGATCAACTCAGGCCCGTCGAATCTCCCATGGAAGGTAGTGATATAGGAAAGCCTTTAAGAAGCTAGGCCAAGTCGGAGGGGAAGCACCTCTCCCTCGGGACCTTTGCCAACTCTCGTACCACAATAATGTGATGTCCTATAGCCGAAATGCTGCTAACTCAACCGACTCTTCAGGTGTGGCATGCATCACCCAGAAAATCTGCTGCATCTGAACCAAGAAATCCTGAGGGTCCTCCGCCTGATCTGTCCCTATGAACTGCAGGGGACTCAGTGCAAGAAAATCCCGGACCCTCGAACTACCAAGTCCTCTTGAGGACTCTGCGACCACCGATGCCACTGGCTGATGCTTAGAAGCCATCATCTTAGCTAGCATAAAAGCAACAGTCATAACCTCCTTATCCGATGGTGCCGATATAGAGACTACTGGAGGCAGTGCCATCACATTTGCCGCTCCAAGCAGCTCCTGATGTGGTGGAGAGTGCCGGGTGGCCGAGATAAAGTCTCCCTGTCGCCCTCAGATCGGGCTGACTCTGGATGAGGCACCCAACTAGTGCCCTCTCTTGCTGCAACATCCAATCTCTTACCAGTTGTAGGGTGTGACCGGTCTGCCATTTCTTTGTAGATAAAAGATTATGGTAAGCGTAGGGACTCAGCCGTATACTGTATGGTTCTATAGCACGACTAGATAAGAATAAAGAATAATCATCCTATCATGCCTCACAGCCTACTTCCTGTAGAACGTGGTGCAAAACATATCCATAGACAAGACTCTTCTTAGCATGGCTTGCAGACTCCCTGAGATACGACCTACTCTGATACCAAGTTTGTCAAGCCCTACCTTGGGAGGAATGACTGGCACCTGGTTCCCTACTAAGATCTCTGACTCAACTAGGCCTGTGCACTCCTGGTGCAGGCTTACTTCCCAAATCAAGAAAACAATGGGCTATATCTCAGCTGTAAATACAACCTCCGGCCGACAAAGCCTTATAGCCAATTCTAAAGAAAAAAAAGCTAACTAGAAACACGCAATAACAGGGGATCCCATGCGGGCCAATAAGAGCACCATGATTTCTAGTTATGACTGTAAAGTATAACCTGTGCTAAGCTAAACTATGGCTAACAAGGCCGCTAATCTGCCAGCTAAACAAGGCCCCACATGGGCAACACGTAAACTAAAACACATATGGGCCCCATACGGTAAATAACAGCAAACTGCAGGGAAATAAAAAAAATCTTCAAGCCTCTAGGAGTAATATAATGGTCGGGATAGGGCCTCGACCTACACATAAACTATACAATCAAAAAGGAGTAAATCTTCTGTCTATAAGATCTGGAAGAATGGAGCCGACTCTTCTGCTAATCCTGGCTGGAGGCAAGTAATGTAGTGCCCCAGAAAGGGCGTCAGTACAATATGTACTGAATATGTAAGGTGATAATTGTAAAATGATTGAAATAAGAGATAGAACTGAGAACAACTAAAGTGAAGGGATAGAGATCATACTTGAGTAATAGAACTCCTTACCATCTAATTTATAAATAACTACAAAAAACAAAAACCTTACGTGGCCCCCATAAGGAGAAAGGTACAACCAACACAAAATAACCCACCTGGGGCCCCCAGAAGCCTTGGTGAGTACACTTCAGTCTATATACCCCTATCAAGTTCGCACTAGTCAACTAATAGCTATAGACGTCCTACCAGTCCCCTGGGTCTACAATTGAGCCCGCTCGGTCCCTGACTGTAGCTATGTCTGAGTCCAGTGGACTCCTGATATCTGCACCCTGGGCATCAGGCTCGACGGGGGTGTATAAAGCCAACCACGACATATGAGGACCTGGGACCCTATCGTCATTCCTTACAGACGGTATACCATACCGTAAAACGACGCCATGCCCCTGGCGAGCGTCGACACAGCTAATGACCCTCGGGATGGTCATGAAGGCTATACAGGCATAAATCATCCCAAACTAACATTGAACACAAATTTTAGCTAATAACGAGAACTAATCTTAATAGACATGCTTCTAGTATTCTTACTTCTATTCAGACTTAGTTATCATGCTGAAGAAACTAACTTGCCGAAGGAAAGATTAACTGGTGAGTTTTAGTCTGTATTCAACTTCTCTTTTCAACTGTAATCATATTACTGGGGGAATATGACTAGTTTTAGTACTGAATTCGATAAAAATGATAACTTTATATATAAATAGTATCTATATTTCAACTTAACAAAAAACAGTTGAAAACTCATAATTTCTCAAAAGTCTAGAAGGGAGAAATGCTTACTTGAAGCCTGTGATCATATAGAAATCAGTTTGGAGCAATTCCAATGACTTTGGCTCAGCAGGGTTATAATTTTTCGGGCGACTTTCCTGATAATAACCCCCTAGAAATGCTCCCTATAGCCTTAAACTTCAATAGCTAAAGTTAATTTGAATTCAGGTGGCATTTCGTAGCGTAAATGGATGAATTTTAATTGATTTCTTCATTCTCTCTCAAGTTGGTCGTGGGTTAATTGAAAAATGAACATAAAAAATATCAAATGAGGGCTTTATATAGGAGGGAAAGGCACCAAGGGGGCGCCTCTCACCGGTCATTGCGGCACCTTGGTGCCGCGCTTCGCCTGGAATCACGCCAAGCTGCTGGCGCGCCGCGCTAGCTAGTGCTCTGCCGGCTGGCGCGTCATGCTGGCCCTGTGCGGCCTAGCCTCGCTCAACCCAACTTTCGAGGCTTCTTTCCACGTGTCTTACTCTCTTTATCTATTTAGAATTCACATATACGCCTACTATTTGTTAACTTTCACGGGGTGTAACAACTCGAGAGCTGTAGCCTGGACCATTGGCCACGGACGGCCTAACGAGTCATTAGGTAACCCCACGACTTGTTAGGTCGATTGATGGGTGAATTTTGAAAATGCCTGGTGAGGTTCCGAGGTAGTGGAGACCACGAAAGGAGGGACGAGTCGTCATGCACCTTACGACTTGTCAAATAACCCATGGGGAGAAAAGAGCAAAAAAAGGAGATTTAACCAGTGCCCTCCACGACTTGGCCCATGAGTCGTTTCCTGAACCTACGACTCATGGGGACTGGCAGGGAGATTTTTCTTGCATTTTTCCAGGGGTATTTTCGTAAGATATTATGCTTCTAACTCCTAAACTATGTTGTCTTGAGCATGGTATGGGACATTTTAAGTGGGTAACTAGCTAAACCATCATTATACATCAAATAACTCTCAAACCCTTCTTCCTCCTCTCTCTCAAGACTAAGGATTCTTCAAGGGATTATTCAAAGGCTTCAAGGTCAAGTTCAAGTGGGAAATTCTTCTAAGCAGGTATGATGGTTTTTCAACAAGGATATTCTTCCATCCTTGTGCCCCAAAATGTTTTATCAAAAACCCAATTTACATTATTCTGGAAAAGCATGACCTAGGGTTTTGATTGCTGGGTGATTTCTTCTATGTCTTCTTGAATTCTAAAGCCCACAAGGATTACGAGCTAATTGTTAATATGAAACTATTTGTATATCTATAATTTTGTGTTAGATGCTAAAAATGCATGGTTATATACTGTTCTTCATGAGATGGCTTGAATGATGATTGGGGTTTTATTAATTTCCACTCAATTGTATCAATGACTCGTATTCATGCATAAATTATTTGAAGATTGTAAGAATTTCTCAAATGATTAGAATATACTACTTACTAAATATGTTGAGATGAAATTATAGTGTGTGGGTTTAATCAATTGAAAGTAAAACATGTATTTTCATTATATTTTCGATGGAGCTAGTTGGGTATGAGGTAAATATATGATAATGGCCTAATTATTGCATCATTCTTAGGAATTGGAGTGAATTTGAAATGGTTCTTATGAAATGAAAAATGTATGCTTCTCCCATGAATTCATTGTAATTGCTTAAAGTATGATTTAAGTGCATGGGCTTTAATAAATCTAAGTATGTGAAACAATGTATCTACACTAAAGTGTAATTTGGACATATGGACCATAAATGACCCTATGATACATGTTGAATGATATGAATTCAGAACTTGAATGTTGGGGAAGTTTAATGCATGATGTGAATCTATAGATGCTCTCTAATGTAAAACGTTCTAAGAAATATTGAATTAGCACCATGATGATATGACTTATGATGATAAAGAATGAGAATGATAATTCAGACTAATGGGCTTGTTGTTAGTAGAAGGGCTACTCCTTTAAAAGTGAATGTTGTATGATGAAAACAATGAATTTTCATGTTTCTAACTAGCTTTTGTGGCATAGACCAGATGTATAAGGTCAAATAAGTACTCCTTATGTTTTATTCAGCCAGGGACTATCCATAGAAGAGAGTGACTCCCTGTTTAGTCAGGATCCTCCATAGCAGAGAGTGACTCCCTAGTTCAATCGGGATCCTCCATAGCAGAGAATGACTCCCTAGCTCAGTCGGGACTCTCTATAGTAGAGAATGACTCCCTTAGTTATGTTATCAGCATGTTTCTATTCCGCATGATTTAGACTTTAGTTTAGAACATATATAATATAATGAATGCTGATTCAGTTACCAACAGTGATCCAGCATAGTGTGTGATGCTAAGCCTCAACATCGGCTCTTATTAAATGTTCAGAACTTGACCCTTATGCATGAGTTCAATGATGTTTCAGGATATGAGATCCATATGAAAGTTTCATGTATATATGTATGTGTATGTGACTCATAAGATATTTGATGCATGTTAAATGACTTATGTCGATGTACTTTGTTATTTCCTTATCGTACACATGCATATTTAGTTGATTACGTTTTTCCCGCATGCTCAATACATTCCAAGTACTGACCGCAGGCCTTTATGTGCTATATTATTTCATGATATAGATTCAGGTATCTAGACCCCAGTCCCGCGGATAGACACACTCCTCCCTCCATCTCAGTGGATTATGGTGAGTCCTCATCTCTCGAGCATGAGGTCTATGTTCTTATTCAGTTGTAGTTTAGTTTCAAACTTTGAGAGTTAGCTATGGACATGCCCCAACAACTCATCAGTTAGTAGAGGATTTCAAACAAGCATAATCATATTCAGTTTATGTATTTTGTTTTTCTAAATTATGTCTTAAAATGTCTTCAAAGTTAGTTTCCGCTCAATTATGCCTTGTCAGATGTTTATATCATTAAGTGTTATTCTATGATTATTCCATGGGTTAACTTGGAGCATTTCAGGGTTCCTTTTACCGTGTTACAGCTAGGGTGTAAACTTGGGTCGTGACACTAGCACGGTAAGGTTATAGCCTACTCTTTCATGAAGCTAAAGGTTCGTGAGAAGAACTATCTGACACACAACCTCGAGTTGGCGACAGTCTTATTTTCCTTGAAGATTTGCAGACACTATCTGTACGGGATACATGTGGATGTGATTATAGACCACAACTCATCAGTTAGTAGAGGGTTTCAGACATGCGTAATCAGATTCAGTTTATGTATTTTGTCTTTCTAAATTATGTATTAAAATGTCTTCAAAGTTAGTTTCCGCTCAATTATGCCTTGTCAAGTGTTTTTATCATTTAGTGTTATTCTATGATTATTCCATGGGTCAACTTGGAGCCTTTCGGGGTTCCTTTTACCGTGTTACAGCTAGGGTGTAAACGTGGGTCGTGACAGTAGCACGGTAAGGTTATAGCCTATTATTTCATGTAGCTAAAGGTCCATGAGAAGAACCATCTGACTCACGACCTCGAGTTGACGACGGTGGTATTTGCCTTGAATATTTGCAGACACTATCTGTACAGGGTCCATGTGGATGTAATTATAGACCACAAAAGCCTACAGTACGTTTTTATCAAAAAGGACCTCAATCTACGTCAGAGGAGGTGGCCGGAGCTTTTGAAGGATTATGATATGAGTGTCCTTTATCTTCCACCCGGTAAAGCTAATGTTGTGACAGACGCTCTTAGTGGGATATTTATAGAGAGTGTGCCGCATGTAAATTAGGAAAGGAAAGAGTTGGTGAAGGATGTGCATCGACTTGCACAACAAAGAGTCCATCTTTTTGATTCAACAGATAGAGGTGTCATTGTCCAGAATGGGTCAGAATCTTCCTTGGTGACCAAGGTCAAAGCTAGACAAGACTGAGGTTGAAGCTAGACAACGTAGGTATGTTCATATTATTTGAGACCTCCCTTGTGAGCTTCCCCTACCCCAAGGGGCCTTCAGGTTGGTATCGATATCATGGTAGTATCGTTAGTCCTGATAAGGCTTTGGATGGCTCTGCCCACTTAAATGTGATAGTCGAGACCATGTAAGCTCTATTGTGGTAATGTCGATTATAAGATGAGTCTCCCATTGTTTCTCATGATTTCAATTTTGCATGTTCATCAGTCATGATATTATGTTTTCAACAGGCTTTACTCAATGTTCAGATTTACTTATGACTATTAGATTTCAGCTTTGGGTCATTCGATTAAGTTATGATACTCAGTTATGTATGAATCATGTCTTCAGATAGTAACATGCAAGCCTTACTATTAGACTCTTATGATGAAATGTTTTATGTTATGTATGATCATTGATTTTACTAACTTCGCAGGTTTACTTACCTTGCATACTCTGTATATTCCACGTACTGACCGCATGCTCTATGTTGTATCGCCTCATAATACAGGTTCAGATATTTAGGCTTAGTCCCTCCATTATCCATACTCTCAGTACTAGTATCTCCCAGTCTCAGTTGGTGAGTCCTCATCTTCCGAGGGCCCCTTTATCAGTAGTATTTAATATTTTAAGTTTCATACATTAATGAGTTAGTTGGGGTCATGTTCCATCAACTCGTAAGTAGTAGAGGCTTATCAAACATAGTATGTATTTCAGCTTTAAACTTGTGGATGTATTAAGAAATTTGTGTTATCTAATTTTCATACTTCCTCTATGTTATATATATCATATTTCCGCATTTATAATGTTGAGCTTAGATGTCATGTTCATGTCATTGGTAGACTTGGAGCCTCTCGGGTTTCTTTGTCCCGTATCTTGATCAGGGCCTATGTTTGGGTCATGAAAAGAACTATCCTATGAGTCCTTGCCATAGAACATCCTGAAGGAATAGAAAACAATACTCATGTATGGTTTAAGGATATTTACTTACCTTGAAGGAAGGAGGAGTGCTCAAAATTTAATGTCTTGGAACTCATAGACTGTTCTTGACTTTGCTAGAGATAGAAAGATGACTTTTATGTTAGAGTCATGAAGAAATTCATGGATTTATGTTGTAATAGGTTGGAGAATGCTTACCTAGCCTTAGGAGGGTTGAAAAGAGATCTTTGAACTGATAGGGTTGATATGGTTGCGGAACAATGCCAAAACATTATTTAGAGCCAATTCTAAAAGCCCCAAAACACCTATGTGACGCCCCCAAGTGACGTACTGTCAGTCCCTTGATGGATTTTCAACTTGCCCATCACTTTACTGTGGAATTTCTCTACTTCTAGTTAAGCTTGACAGAGCAGTCTTGACGGGCTGTCAGGTGCTTGACGGGCTGTCAATATTCCCATCACACCTGATAGTCCTCTACTAAATTGCTCAAAATATTTTACTCCAAACTCTGATTAACACAAGGTTGAATCCATAGGAAAGAAGACTCAAAGAGCTTCAATTTTATATATTGAATCACCTAAAATCACTTCATAAATTAGGATTTATGGCCTTTTGAAATTGACCCTTTTAATAACTTATATGAAAATTCAATCGGTAAAAAGGCTCTCAACTCAACTTTGTGCTAGAGGTTTCTCATGACCTTAATTCACATCCAATGCACTTCCCACACTGATCTTACACCTAAGTACAACTATTTTCACTTCTTTAGGATCTAATTCACACATCTAATGGTCCCAACTATAGCCTAAAGTATAAGATGTTACAATTTGATGGCTTTAACTGATTACTACATAATATTATTTAATGCATTCTTAGAGAGCTATATTCCTGATGCTCATTGTAAATTTATCTTGGATACTCACTCACTAGTTAATTAAATCTCATAACAGAATGACAGTAATATTTAATACATATAGCATTACATTTAACTCAAAATAAATCGTTAAATATTTTTTCTTTTGGTTGTTATACTAATATATTTATTGTGTATTTTTTCTAAATCAATAATATGACACATAATAAGGAATGGATGCAAATTGTTTAAGATCGAATTGATAATGCTTATATACATGGAGTGGAGAACTTTTTAGATTATGCTTTTACATGATTGGGAGAAAGACAATAAATATGTTGTCCATGCATCAAGTCTTTTAATGCATCTTCAAAAAATTGTGAGGTAGTTAGCTCACATTTATTAGTGTATGGAATAGTCAAAAATTATACTTTTTGGTATCATCATAGGGAGAGATTAGGTGAGCTATAATAAAATTATAAATTTGTAGACGATAGTGACATCGAAATGGACAATGATGAGGATGAAATACGTGAGATGTTAAGGGATTTATACTCCACATTCAATGAACACAATATGAACATAGGTGGTGTTAATTTTTTTTAAGGGGGAACCAAATCTTGAAGCAAAAAGATTCTATAGCCTCTAAGATGATTTCGAGAAACCATTGTACGAAAGTTCAAAAGCTTCTAAACTTTCTACGTTGATTAAATTGCTTCATATTAAATGTACTCGTCATTGGAGTAATGCATTATTTACAATGTTGATGAAGATGCTGAAGAAAGATTTATTGTGTTTTTGATCAAGATTGAACTTGCCAAATTCATATGATAAGGAAAAGAAGATAATTCAGAAATTTGCACTTTCTTACAAGAAGATAGATGCATGTAAGAATAATTGCATGTTATATTGGAAGGATGATAAGTTTCTTGAATATTGCAAACTTTGTAGTGTATCTAAATGGAAAAAGGATAAACATAATGGGGAAACAAAATGTAAACGTGGGAAAATATACCATACAAGATTTTACATTATTTTCCTCTAATGCCAAGACTTCAAAGATTGTTTATGTCCTCAAAAATATCTTGTTTGATGAGATGGCATCATGATGACAGATTTGATGATGGAATAACGAGGCACCCTACTAATTCAGTAATATGGAAGATACTTGATGATCTTCACCCATCTTTTTTCTAGTGAGCCTCATAATGTTCCACTTGAACTTGTAAGTGATGATTTCCAACCATTTAGAAGTTCCAAAACTCTGTATAGAATTTGGCCTGTGATACTTATTCAATATAATTTACTGCCTTGGTTATGCATGAAACAATAGAATTTTATTTTATTGAGTCTTATTTTTGGTCCTGAAAGTCGCGGAGATGCAATTAATATGTATCTCCAACCTTTGATAGAGGAATTATGGGAAACTAGAGTGGAGACCTTTGATGCATCAATTAGACAAAATTTTATGTTACATGCAACTTTGTGATGGACCATTAATGACTTTCAACATATGCAAAGTTGTCGGGATGGAGTACCGAAGGAAAAATGGTTTTTCCATGTTGCAATAAAGAACCTTTTCAATTATATTAGAAAATTGTAAATATCAGTGCTATATGGGTCATAGACTCTTTCTTCCTATTAAACATAGATGGCGGAATGATAAAGATTCATTTGATGGAACTATAGAGCGGAGATTACCACCAAAAATGTATTCCGGTAATGATATAATTGATCAAGTAGTTGATTTAGATGGGTCAACATTATCAATGCATCCGAAGAAGAATAAAGTATTACATGAGAGTAAGGTTGATAATTGGAATAAGAAAAGTATTTTCTTTGGTCTTCCGTATGGAAAACTCTATTGTTCCGAAATAATTTAGACATGATGCACATTTAGAAAAACATATGTGATAATATTTTGGGAACAATCTTAAATGTCAAAGGAAAAACCAAAGATACCTTGAACTCTCAAATGGATTTACAAGCAATGAACATAGAGAAAGAACTACATCCGAGAAAGAGTAGGGATGAATATGAGTTACCAACTGCATGTTACACATTAACTCCTAAAGAGAAGCATGAATTTTTCACTTTCTTTAAGAATTTAAAGGTCCCAAACATATTTTCATTATATTTTTCTCAGTGTATCAATCTTAAAGATCGCAAACTTTCAACCTTGAAAATTCATGATTGCCATGTTATTCTACAATATTTACTCCCACTTGTGATATGTGGTATGATTTGTAAATCTGTGCTTGAACCATTTATGGAGTTGTCCGTATTTTTCAACATCCTTGCAGTGAAATGTTTAAGAGTAGATGAGCTAGAATAAATAGAAGCCCAAATTCCTATAACTCTATGCAAATTAGAAAAGCTCTTCATTCCTGCATTTTTTGTTATAATGGTCCAATTGCTAATTTATTTAACTCATGCAGCAAAGATTGCTAGACCTATCAATATCGATGGATGTATCAAGTTGAGTGATGACTATACTTTCTGAATTTCTTTATTCGTAATAGGGCTTGCCTAGAAGGCCCTATTTCAGAGGGATATTTAGAAATTTAATGTATGACCTTATGTTCGAGGTTTTACATATGATGGAAATAAATTTTATTTTAATCTCCATGAACGAAATTATGATGGTGGTTCTAATGAATCTAATGGAGTTTTATCAGTTTTTTCTCAATCTGGAAAAGCTTTGAGGGGTAGCACACCGGGCAATCTTGATTAAAATGAATTTGAGCGAGCACATTCTTATATTTTGAAAAATTGTTATGAAATTCAACCATTTCTTTAGTAAGTAATTACTCGTTCAAGTAATTTACATTTGTATTTTTTTGTATTTTTCTTACTCAAAATGACATTTATACTTCAAATTCTTTGCAGAGAATTTTCACAAATTCCAATTGATAAATCAAAAAACCATTTAGAGATCGAATGGAATATACAATTCATTAGTTTGTTAAAAATAAAGGTGAGAAATTAAGAATTTTTTATTTTTTAGATCAAAATTTGTGAATAACATTTCTAAACTATATGTACTTGATTTTGATAGGATGCGGAATTGCACAAACTTGATAACAGTAAGAAAATAAATTATTTTCTCTCATTGTTATGTGGTACTCTTCTATATGTAACAAGTTTCAAAGGATACGTTAGTAATGGATATAGGTTTCACATGCAAGATCATGATAAAAGTTTGAGAACTCAAAAATTGTGGGGTGGTTTTAGGTGGTGAGACTGATGAAAATAATACAAATATTGATTACTACAGAGAGTTAACTAAGATTCTTGAATTATAATTTACTGGTGGAAGAAGAGTTGTGTTGTTTTGATGTATGTGGTTTGATGTGTATGATCAAGAAAGAGGAATTAAAGTCGATGAATATAAATTCCTAAGTGTTAACCGATAATAATTTTTGAAGAAAAATGAGCTTTTTTTATTGGCCATCAAAGAATCACAAGTATTTTATGTGAACGATCTTTCATATAAAGGCTGGCATGTTGTACGAAAGTTTCAACCTCATGATTCTTTTTATGTTGGGGATAAAAGGATGATGATTTAGAGGAGATACTAGGAATAAAGGAATTCTCGTAGAATCGTGAATGAAGTTTTCATTCTATACATGCCAGATCATGAATTAGTAATTGCTTCTAATTTCCAAAAAAAATCCCAATTAGCTATGGAATAGCAGGCTGAATTAATTTCTATGACGGTTGTTAGTATCTCACAAAGAATTTAATAGGATAGATGGAATTTATTAATTTTACTAGTTTCTTTTACTGATTTGCATTAAAGGATATCATTATTTGTAACTGCGCATTCATTCTTGGTTTAGTTCTCATATTATTACTATGGTGTTGAGTTGAATCCTAAAAATGCTCTTTGATGTTTTGGTTTAGTTCAAGTATTTGCTTCACAGTTCTTTGATTGGTGTTCATAGATGGACTGTTTATTAGAAGTAACGTAATATTCTTTCTTTTCTTCTGAAGTTAACATATGTGAGGAATATCTTATGTTCCTTTTAACAAAATATTTTCCTATCTAGTCTATTGAGAATTTGTAAGATAAAATTTACAATCTAGTGTATCTCCATGAATTCAAACTATGGCGACATTAATTGATGTACCAATATATGTAATTTCAGATCTTGCATTTCTTGTATCTGGACTTGAAACAAATCCATTCATATCATTAATTGGATTGTTTTTGAAAATAACTTTTTGATATCGTCTATCTGTTGGTTTTTGCTCCATCTCCGCTTATTTGATGTGTTGACATTGCCTGCTGATCGGAGCTGGAGGCATTGCTGCTATATTTTTAATCGTGTTTCTCATGAGATGTTCTTTCAATTTTGGATTCTACTCTCTATTTTCTTGTAATTTTATTTTGACTCTTGTGCTTTGTTGTTTTTATTTTCCTTTGTGTGTCATCTATAGATGCTATGTTAGTTTCAGAAAAATTTGGTAGCACCTGTTATGATGCATCAATGTGTCATCAATTATTACTTAAATATCATCTGGTGGTTCCTTTGGATAATTATTATCTTTAGGTGTAACCTCTTCTTGGTCCTTTTCTTCTCCTTGTTGCTTGTAGCTTTCCTGGTTACTCCCCCTCTTGAGTTTCTTGCATTTTAACTAAAGGCACCCTTTGTACGCTGAGTATTTCTTGGTCCAAGTTAGCTATTATGATTTGTGTAGTTTGATCATGCATGCAGACTAATTTTTCTTCCTTGTATTTTATTTATATGTATCTCTTTCCTTGCTATTGGTTGTATCATACTGCCCCTCTTACGTGTTTGCTATAGCCAATATGTTAGTTTCTATAAAATTTGGCAGCACCTCATTATCATGCATCCGTGTGTCATCAGTTATGACTTCAATATTATCTTGTGGTTTATTTGGAGTGTTATTGTCTTTTGGTGTAGCCTCTATTTGGTCCTTAATTTTCTTCTCATTCTTGCCTGTAGCTTTCTTGTTACTCTCCCTCTTGTGTGTAGTGAATTTTAACTAAATACACCCTCTGTAGGTTGAGTAATTCTTGGTCCATATTAGTTGTAGACTGAGTAACTCTTGGTACAAGTTAGAAATTTTCTTAAGCTTTATCCTTTAGAAAATATGGTTGTAGGTGAGATTTTAATAAGCTAAGCAAACCTCGTGGAATCTTCTGCTGAATTGATTCAGAAACTACTAGTACTACTGGACTGGTCTTTGTTAAGGTATTATTTAGTGGCTTCTTCACCAGTGTACTTCTCAATCTTAACCTCATATTAAGTGCTCTCTAAACACTAGGCAAAATAAGAAAATAACTGTTATAAAGTACTATCTTGGAATCTAAAAGTAACTTGATTTAAAAGAAGAAGAAAAATAGCAATGGTTGACATTCCCAAATTAAGTACATCTAGCAACCTACTCATCTTACTATTGCAGCCATCATACAAGCTTAGGATAAGTAGTTCAAATTGTTTAGCCAACGTCCTAACCTTTCACACTTTGAGCCACAACAATGTCTATCATGAACATGTTTCACTAGTGTCTCCACTGTTGAACTCAACCAAATCAGAAACTACTAGTTCTACTAGACTCATCTTTGTTAAGGTATTGTTGTACTACTGGACTTGTATTTGTTAATACTTGTCAATGTTAACCTCACATTAACTGTTTTATTAAGACTAAGAAAAACAAGAACATAGCTAGTATAAAGTACTATCTTGGCACCTAAAAGTAACTTGACTTAAGAAAAGTAGAAAAATAGTAGTGTTTGACATCCCAAACCTAGTACATCTAGCAGCCTACTCATCTTACTACTTGCAACAGTCACACAAACTTAGGATAAGTAGTTCAAACTGTTTATCTAACATCCTAGCCTTTCAATCTTTGAGCAATGATATTGTATATCCTGCAAAATTGACAATTGATAATGTCAACCCCTCAAAGTGAGAGAGTATACACGGTTGTATGCAATATAATTTACCCAACTATGACTCAGGGTCGAATCCACAGGGAATGGAGAATGATTGCTACTAAAGTTGTAATCAATTGGAACTAACTAGCATCATTGTATAACAACTTGTAAAGTAAATTTTAGGGTAAAATAAGACCACTAAATAACTCTAAAAGCAATAACAAAACAACGCCATTGACTAGGGATGTGAATTGAAGCAATAATGAGAGTAATTACTAGGGATGTTCCTTTGATGGGGTGTCGACAGGATTGGTATTAATTGATAAGTCTAAAGAACAAACTACAAGCATGAATAGCCATGGACAAGGCTGCACCCGATGTTTCTAAACCACTTAGGTACATTTTACTTGGGTTCTCTCGAACCGTAAGGTCACATAAAAAATTACCCATATTAACTTAGAGAAGAGTTAAGTTATTTCTAGAATTAAATATTGAATGAGTTTATGAAAGTGGGTCTTGGCTATCTCTAGCCCAAACCCAAACCTTCAAAACTCAATTCCCCACTAATGCTTTCTCACCCAAATCATACTTCTATTTTTCAAGCAAAAGCAAGATAAATAAACAAAATTTATGATTTCAACCATAAATATTTCAATTGAAAGTTAGAGAAAGAAATAGATTCATGAAAAATAAGTGATTCTAAACAAAAACAACAACAGCCAATCCATTCTAAACCCCTATCAAGAGCACACCCCTAGCAATAGAATTATCTCCTCGTGTATGAAGATAAGAAGATTATACCAATAAATGATTCATTAACATTCATCATTGAATAGAAAATTCAAGCTTCAAAATGTGCTTCAATGGTGGGCTTTGCCCTAGAAACTTGAAGAAAAAGGAAGAAAAGCTCTCACTTCTCTCTATCTTTATCTCTTTACAATATGATATTCAAAAACTTCTCCTTTCCTATTATCAAGGGTGCGTACAAATTAGGGAAAGTATGCACCTTTGTGTTGTGCATCGATTCTCATTTTATCCCTTAGAAGTATCCAAAGTATCTTTATGCTAGAGCTGGACAATTTTACCCTTTTCAGCACGGAGCTCACTTGTGCAGCACCTGCATTTCGTAGGTGCCCATCCGTGAAATGCAAGTCTCGCATAGCTCTGGGTTAGAGAAAATTGGGTGTGTCCTATGGTCGCACCTGTGTCTTGCAGGTGCTCTTTAGCTCTCGACCAGTGTGACTCTGCGTGCAACATGCATTTTGATCTTGGGCAAATTTATATGCCCAAGTGATACTCAAAAGTACTATTTTCGCCTTGTTTATCTATCAATATGTATACATTCTCATGTAATTGGTAATAAAATGTGAATCTATACTAACCAACATGATTAGCATTGTTTTTCAGGTAAAATGTGATTTTGGGAAGCTTAAATGCATGTTGGATGATATCGGGGTTGGACTTGGATGCGAGCAAGGAACAAGGAATTGGACAGCATGAATTAAAGGGGCTCCGTGATGGAGCCGTGTCACGCTGCCATAGCGGAGGCCTTCTGCCTGGACAGGAAAATTATGCCCAAATTCCAGAGAGGGTCCGCGTTCGTAGCGTGGCACGGTGGCTTGGCTCCGCGTTGCACACCGTGCCACATTGAGCTTTAATTCCTCGACCCCCAGTTCCAGTGAGGGTCCGCGTCCGTAGCGTGTCACAGAGGCAGTGCTCCGCGATGCACTCCGTGACACGTTGCTCATTATTCCGGGAAAAATTCCCAGCAGTATAAATAGAGCACTTAGGTTCATTTTTCAATATTCTGACTTGGTGGAGCAAGGAAGTGGGTTACAGGCAGTTGAGGGACGAAAATATCAGGATTTTTTCTATCTTTCTTTCTTCTTTAATTCAATTTCTTGTATGATTAAGACTCATTTTAAGATGTTTAATCCAGAAATGAGTGGCTAATTCCTCTCCTTGCTGAGTTTATGAACAATTGTGATGAAATTTGATCATTGATTCTTTGGTTTTTCATCTTTTCTTTTATGTTGTTCTATTAATTCTTGTTCTTACTGCATTAATGTGTGGCCTACGTTAATGTACATCTAAAAAGTCCGGTTTCACTCGAGAGAGCAAGAAATTGGAAAGTTGTGAATTAATAGGATATCTTCTTTACTTGGTTTGGGAAAATTGAGTATTGATTTACTTTCAGGATAGAAATATACCTGAAAGTCGTAATAGTCAAATTAGGAACCGGGTTTGTATGGCTAGAACGTGAATTGCATTTAATCACAGAAATGTAGGTGGATGGTTCATGATTCTTAAGTGAGGTTAAATACGAGAGTTTTAATCTCTTGGCAATAGTTTTTGGCTAGCAACTGGAGGAAAGGATCAACCAAATTATGATGATAATTAATTTCATTACATGTTCGTTTAACCTCAGCATGCTCTCATTCATAGTTCAGATTCAAACTAGATAATTGTTTTTAGCTTTAGTATAAAAATTATAAAACAAACTATCAAACTTTTGGTTACACTGTTGTCTACATTTTTAGAAGTAAAATATAGTACACTTGAGCAAATTGCACTTCATCCAAGTCTCTGTTGGATCGATACTTGGCTTACTAAATCCACTTGCTACTTGTTCGACCACGTTCACTTGCGTGTCATTTTATATACCCACAAAACAAACCGAACAAGGATTTCCTCTCAAATTCTTGTCGATTTTCTTTGATATTGAGCATGGGAGGTGAGCTAAATTGCCCTAAGTAGAAATTAAGCATGAATTCAAGTTAATTGTTGTTGATGAATGTTCGGAATGTCGTTATGATTGCTTGAACTTGTCGATTGCCTAAATTAATCGAAGTTGCTTGATAATATCAATTCTAGGGCTTGTATGTTGAATTTGGAGTTGAAAATGTATTGAACTTATGAATTTCATGTTGGGATGGATGTGTTGAATGAGATGAGTCGATGTACAAATTGTTAGGATGTTAATAGAACGACGGATTCTCGGGTGAAGGGAATGTTGAAATTTGTAAGAATTTGGTTAGTTGCATAGGTTTGTGTAGATAAATTTTTGTTGTTATTTTTGTTTCTTTGTTTTTCTGTGCTAAGTGCGATGGTTAAGATGTTAGTGATGGTAGTGATTGTGATTAGCTGTACGAAGTCTGAGTAGTACACAGAAGATATACCGTTGAATTTTTCGAATGCACTAAGCATGATTGTATAGTTGATTATTGTGAATAAATAAAGCTAATCTTGCCATATTGTTGTAACTGTAGCTAAGGACTAAGTGTGGGGTAACCTAGAGTAACCCGACCTTAGCTGAAGTAATATCCGTGAGCTTAACATTGATCTTGTATACTTGGGTTAACAGGTAAAATGGCAAGCCGGCAAGGGAAAGGGAAAGGCGCATCAACTTCGGGCGCCCGGAAGGAAGCGAATCAGACTGGGCACAGCAGTCCCAGCAGCACCAGCAGTTCCACGCGGCCAACGCCGCCAATACGGAATGAGATGGGTGACTGATGAGGGGAAAAAGTGGTACGCAAAGTACAAAGAAAACAAATATTTCCCCGAGGAGCATATAGCACGGGAACCATTGGCACAGGAGTTCCCTAGGATGGTCCACCGGATTGAGGCAGCTGGGCTCAATTTCATATTTGAGGAGCCCAAGGAATGTAATTTGCACCTGGTTCGGGAGTTCTTTGCCAATTGGAACCCAACTATCAGAAGCCACACCATCAAGATCAAAGGGCAAATAGTCACCTTGGAGCCCCACCACCTCAATGCCATCATAGGAGCGCGGGACACAGACGCCCACGTACTCCGACAGCTGAACATTACCCCACCATATGCGGACATCAGATACATATTGTGTGGGACCCGATCGACAGCTAGATGGAGCAGACACAAAGAGAGGGGTTGCCACCAGACTTTGCCATATTCATAGATGAACAGGGAAGCCCGAATCTGGCTGAAGATAGTCTGCTCATGCCTAATCCCGGGGGTACATATGACATATGTAACCCGATATCGTGTATGCCTGGTGTACGCCCCCATGAAAGGGCTGGAGATCAACGTGGGGGTGGTAATTATCTCCGCCATAAAGAGAGCCCGGTTGCACCAGGGGCACAGGTATGGCTTTGGTGGACTACTCACCACCTTCCTCAGGGGCCTAGATGTCGAGGAGGAGGCCCTTGACTATATCCCCCAGATGGAGCGGCGGGCCATATATGTTACTAAAACTAAGGCTCCCGACACCACCCACGAGCCAGTGCTTACACTCGCTAGCGACATACTCATGACGACCAGTATATGGCTCGGATGTATGGGATGCAGATGCTCCAGTTGAGGATAGGAGGGAGGCCAGCGACAGAGGAGGAGCTATGGCAGCTCGAGCTAGACTACCCTTTCGGCGAAAACGCCAGGGCTTTATGCCGAGTGGGGCCAACATTTATAGAGCCCACAGATGATGATGTCCCCACAAACGAGGAGACACGTCGGGAGGACTCCGATGTGGAGTCCGATGATGACGACGGAGGTGACTCGGACATGGGAGATGAAGCAACAACACCCGACGAAGAAGTGGAATACTTTGACTGATCAGGGAGTTCCACCACCCAATTTTGTGCTATTTTAATTTTTGTGAACACTGGGGACAGTGTTCGAGCTAAGTGTGGGGTGGGGGTAGTTAGGTGTTGGGCTGGGCTGTTTTGTATGTATGCTCTATTCTGTTGTCGTGTATGTGAAAATTTGTTTGTCCTTGTGAGTTGTGCATTTTTAAGTTGTTGTTCTGTTTGTAAATTTATGTGAAAATGATGTGTGTTTCTGAATGTTGCTAGCTGATTCTGATTCTGTACATATTTTTGTTATCGAAATGATCGATATTTTTTTTAAACAAAATCTAAAAAAATATTTTGTACATATTTTTTCTATCAAAATGATCGATATATTAAACATTTTTTAATTCTTGGGTTTCTCGGCGTTTGTTTTCGGTTCTTTTACTAAGAATGGTCCTATTGAACCGAGGTCATAGTAATGACTGTTCCCTATGATGGATGGATGACGACCGTCTTAAGGGAAATGTAGTCATTAGGAGTAGATTTTTTTCAATTATTTTTCAGTTTTTTCTTTAGTGGGTTGCATCCCAAAACCTGTAGTTACTCGATGATTGCGAAATTCTGGTTGCGTGTTGTACATGATATTCAAAATGCAAAGGTGATTCGTATGAAAGCATGCAACTTTGTAAATATGTTGAGATACCTAGGCCATAGAGTTCGATTCAGTGTGATTGAGGCTTAATGTTTGAATTCCTGTAATTAGCTGATTGAAGAGTCTGTGAATACATCTTGAATTGAGCATGTGCAAAAAGTGTGAAGTGAGGTGTTGATATTCCATGCTATTGTGAAGTGTCTAGAACTTTCCTGGTGTGTGTACAAAACGAAATGAAGGAGGTGTATTATAGGAAAGGATGTAGGCATTTCTTTATTTTAACCGAGAGTTTCTATTTTTCCTTGTCGTACACACCTTGATTGTATACCCTAGTCAGCCCGTTGAGCCTTTAGCCTATTATTTTTTTCTTTCTTTTGCCATAAAGTGTAAACCAAGATTAATTCCTTCTTTTCATTAGCCGTAAAGTCTATACAAAACTCTTAAGCGCTTAAGAAGAGAAAATCATTTTCCCGAAGTGTCAAAGAGTGAGAATGGTGAAAAGAAAAAGAAAAGCAGAGTGAGGGGAGAAAGAAAAGGTTGAAGGTGCACTTGCTATAAATAAACGATAATGAAGGTGCATGAATAATCATTGTTGTTGTGTCAAGTGTGCTTAGTACGATGGGCCACACTAAAGAAAAATCATCAAGAATGGGATGATGAAAAAAAAAAGAAACAATGTCCAGGAGTTGATGGAATGTGTTGAAAAGGCGCTTAAGGATGCTAGTGGCTATTATTGGCTAATCCAATATTTACTAGTTTCGTAGCTTCCATTACAACCCATTCAAGTACTACGTGATCCTACATCACACTCCTTTATATTAGTAGAGTAATACACTAAGGGCAAGCTTATGGGTCATGACATGATGCATGTGAATTCTTTTGGGAGAGAGAGCGAAATTGTTTTTACATGCCCCTGCTTGAATGTTTGTGAGTCATATGAGCAAAAAGGGGAGGATTATCTTGTGTTGTGAGGGCACATGCTTTATGAAAGATTAATTTTCGTGTCGGATATCTTGATCAGATGATTTGCATGAGTTTTCCAATATCGAGAGTCGATTCTTAAAGTCTAGGAGGTCTTAATGTATTGAAGGTCATTGCATTGATAAGACCATGCATGTTTTCTTGATGATTTGTTGTATTGAATAATCGGTATGACCGTAGCCTAAATTGTCGAACCAAAGTAGCGAGGTTGGGATGTAAATTGCATGAAGTGTAGGATTGTTGTTCGAGGACGAACAAGAATTTAAGTGTGGGTAAGTGATCTTGGGCATGTTTCACAGGTGTCAACTTGTGAACCATAGGTCTTTTTCTTCCAGCACATTGTTTTTTAGTTCAATTCTTCTGCTTTGCCTGTTTAAGTCCAATACCTACAAAATTAAAGAGAAAGGGAATAAAACCTTCCTAAATGAGTTGAAAACAAATCAAAAACTGATGCTTAAAAGCCTAATGAGCTGGGATTAAAGAATAAAGCAAATAGCTCACTCACAAACAAATTCAAGTGCATCCAAATTGACCCATAGGCTTTTCCTTCATGTAACTCTCCACTAATGTAGAGTTGCTACACTCAAAATTACTAAGCACTTGCATACTATCGTGAAGGTTAGGGGTAAGGTAGGACAAATGTTTAGCTATAGTGACTAGAAACTCTCTAATACCTTTTGTGAACACTTTTAAACACCCCACTACTTTAGTGAGCTCACTCTACCTTATCTCTCCTTATTCATCATTCTTATTTTTCATCAAGAACCACCCTTGTAACCCCTTGAGTTCCATAATTAGCCTTATTTAAGCAAGAAGTAGCACCTTTTAAGAATTCTTATTCTTCTAATGCTAGATATTTTTCAACCAACCATTTCATTTGTTTCATTGTAATTTGGTACTATCCCTCATTGAAACTCATATATTCTTCTCCTTTTTGCAAACCCCCAAACTTAATGGTTTTGCCTTATTTCTTCCTTATATTTCCTCTAATTTTTGGGCTTCAAGCCTCATTTTTCATTCTTTCAATATTTGCAACTAGGGAGGAAGAATTCCAAGAGAGGGATTACAGAAGGGTAATAGGCTTATAATACGGTTCACAAAGAAAAGGGTCAAAGGCTCAAATATTGGATAGCAAAAATAAATTTTCAAGAAGGTCATTTTAGATGAAGTGACCATCCAAATAAAGACTAAGATCATATTCTAAGTGCAGCCACATCTAAAATTTGGCCTTGACTCACACTCAGGGTTCTAGATAATTATGCACATACGATAATTCAGCTAAATACCTCACCACACAAGGCATCACAATTCAAGGAGTTTGCAAATTTTCAAATATCAAGAGTATGATTTTAGCTAATCTAGTATGTGAATTGAAAAGCTAATCAAAGAATGTGCAATCCATGACAAGAGATGCTCATTTGCAATTTTAAGTGCCCCTTTTTTCTCAAATCTCATTTTCAATGCCAATAAAAAAATTAAAAAAAATTTGTGGTACCTCTTGAAAAAAATGCAACAAAATACTCACAAAGACACTAGACATGGCATTTTCCCTTATGAAAGTCGTCTCTCAATCTATCATAGGAAAACGTCATCTGGTTCGACAACAATAGAAAAGAAAGAAAATTATGCTCCTTGGGAAAGAACCGTGGTAAAGAAAACCCTTGGAGTTAATTTCTATCTATTATAAACAAGGAAGAATTTTATAAACATGGGCCATGATACATTTGGCAAAGTAAATTGGACCCATCAATGGCAACCAACATTATCAACACAAAATTTCCATTTCAACATAAGCCTGACAAGGGCATTCATCAACTTCAAAAGCAAAACGAAATTTAAAAACATCAACACAATGAGAAATTAAGCCCAACAAGGGCACAAGATATAATAAATAGGTAACAAGAGAGACACAACCCACCCCCAACTAAAACATTATCCCCAATGTACAAAGTAAGAACAAAGACAGGTAGGAACTCCCTAAATAAGCTATTCTTCAGCATCATCATTAACCTCTTCACTGTAGTCACCATTACCTCTTTGTTTGGCCCCATATTTCTCATTAAAGCCCGCAAACAAGTCATCAATGGGGCCCATGGAGTGGTGCCTATCCATAAGCATGCTCGACATCTCGAGGTTTGGCTCATTGAGGTCAGGATCCATGGAGGTTTGAGTTATGTCATCAGAGGTTGAATCCTCGGGTGAGTCCCAAGCTTATAGCCTCTTTCTTTTACTTTTGGGAGCATCAACATCTCTCTTCTTCTCTACGCCAACCATACCAGTAATGGAGCTAGGTTGTTCATCTTGAAATAAAGGGACTCCCACTTTCTAGAAATGTTGGCTATGAGAACAGTTATAGCATGGAGAGACCTTGGTTTCTAGCCTTTCTCTTCATCTCAGTGGCCACCACTTCATCCAATTTTATGGGAACCTCATACATGATGCAAGAAATAAGTATGGTCATCTCAAAGTTTACCTACTGATCATTTTTGATGGCATGATACGACAACACACAAATTCCAGCCATAATTTAGCCTTAAATTTGAGGTCTCACCATGCAATTTTCCCATTATGGGGGCCCAAACTGGCTGACCATTGGCGATGATTCTCGCCACCCAGCCAAATTGATCGTCTGTGTTTGCCACCTTTATTGCAAACTCAGTCCCTGAGTCAATCTTATCCTCCCAGAAGATAGCATTGATGGCATCCAGAGTGATATCCTTCTCCACACGTCGAATCATGACTTAAGGTAGGCAAGGGAATTCATCTACATTCCCTAGTGTTGGCAGAGCCTGGGGTTTCCATAGCTTTGCCCTTCCCTTTGCTTTTTCATATGGAAGGGGCCTTTCTTTTTTCGTACTACCTAAAAGAAGTGATAATGTTTCAAGATAATCTTAGTGCCACAAATATACAAAACTCTTTTTGTATTTTTCTTTATGAGAAGTAAAAGAAAACAACAATTTTATGCTAAGGAAGAAAAATTACAAATATTTGATGCCAGACAAAATGAAACATAGTTAGTGATAACTTGTAGAACCTGTGCTGCACCTCCGTTTCGTAGGTTAAGACCTGCGGGTCACAAGTGCGCCGCAGGTATTCGACAGAACTTCTACAAAAATTCATGGCTCCTTCACACCTGCATTTCACAGGAGCCAATCTGCAATTCGCAGGTTGGAGTGCAAGAAGGAGACAGTGACCTAACACTGAATCCCTTAGTTGCACTACATCCTACGTTTTGCAGACTAGGATCTGCGATTCGCAAGTGTCCGACAGTGGCCAACACACATTTTTCAATCTCTAATTTTACTATTTTTTCACAAGTGCGAGCACATCACATCTAACAGGTACTCAGACTTCCCCGAAAGATTCATCAACCAATGAAACCATTGGGACCACTCAACACCTTCCCTTAAGATGGATGTTACCCCATCTATCATGGGGAATAGTCAAGGGCCAATCCAACCCAACATCAAAACTAAATTTTACACTTTATACAACTCACTCACAGCATCACATTTCTCATTCTAAGTAGCACAAAAGAAAAGAATGACAATTTTCCCTTAAGAAGGACATCAACCCATCTATCATCTAAAAAATTCATACATTCCAAGCACATGTGTTACTTAGACTTCACCCTAAACTAACATCTCAAGACATATGAAAGATCAAGCATTATGACTAAAAATATCTACCCACGTGATTTTTGCATGTCGTACTCCTCCGCCCCCCCAATACCCACAACAATCAATGCTAGTCACAAAATGAAGCACACATGAGGGGTAAAGGGGAAACATGGGTCAAGAAGAATTCAAAAACTAGCATTCTTTATTTACACTACAATCATAAAGAATCATTCAGAATACCAATGAAAAGCACACATACCAAATTAGAAGAGAGAAGAAATGAAATTGAGGAATTTGAACTTTTTATTCCAAATAGCCCACCCAAAACTTGAAATTCTTGTGCTTTGTTCGAGAGAGTAGTGAGTGATGGGAGAAAATTGTGAAGGAAGATAGAATTTATAGGTGGAGGGAATGTGAGTGGATTGATGGATTTTAATGTTGGAGTAAATGAGTTTAATTAGAGAAGAAAAAGTTGTTGGTAGGGAGGTTATCAGGAAGAGAAAAAGGTGAAGAAAGTGGGGTTTTGGGGAACATGGGAGAAGTTTAAAAGGTTTGGGTCAGCCATGTGTTGGGCTTAGTCAACGGATTAGTCAAAAATTTTTAAATGTACCTTGTACCTAAGCCTGCGTCCGCATGACGGCACCTACGAACCGCAAGTATAAGTGCAGGTGGCCTCTTACTTTCCTAGTTCACTATTGTATACCTACGACAGGCCTGCATTTCGTGGGTTTGCACCTGCATTTCGCAGGTCTCTCGCAGGTCATCTCCTTTTTTTCCAAAATTTTCCAGCTATTCTAGCTTATCTCTGCATTTGACCTACTTTTTGCGGGTTAACACCTATGTGTCGCAAGTGAGAAGCAGAGACTCTTCATTTTCCTCCAGCTTCTGGTTCCTTCTAGCATTTGCAACTTGTCTTGTGCTTTAGCACCTGTCTTTGCAGCTCTTAAGTAGTTGTTCCCATGTTTTTCTTTCTCTTAGTCTTTTATCCAATCATCCTACAAAACCAAAAACAACAAACACATAAGAAAAACTCTTAAACACAAAAACACTTGGGTTGCCTTCCAAAAGGCTTCTTATTTAGCATCATAACTCGATGGATTCATCACCAAGCATCACTCATTTGGAGAATCATCCTCCTCATCAACTTCATGCTCACAATCATTTCCTTGCTCCTCATCTTAATCTAAGACCACAATCACCTTGCATTCATCGGGGGGCTTTGTTGGCTGACGACATTGAAGGTGACTTCCTCGCCACCAACTCTAACTTTTTGGTTGACACGCATTGAACCAGACTTCCTTTCCACCAACTCTAACTTTAACTCCCCCAGCTTTACATCAACTAGTGCTCTCCCCGTTGCCAATAATGGTCACCCCAATATGATGGGAACCTTAACATTCACGTCACAATCTAGCATGACAAAGTCGGTTGGAAGTATGAACTTATCCACACGGAGCAATACATCTTGAAGAAATATGACGGGGCACTTCATAGAGTGATCTGCCATCAATAGCCTCATCATTGTCAACTTAGGACTCTCCAATCCTATCTTTTTAAAGATCATGAGAGGCTATAGGTTGATACTTTCTCCGAGATCACATAGCACTTTGTTAAACAAGCACACTCTAATGGTGCAAGAAATGGTGAACACCCATGGGTCCTCTCTCTTGGGAGCAAGATTGTTGGCCATCATGGCACTTCAAGGGTGCGACACCTTTAGTGTGCCTGGATCCACCATCTTCTTCCTTTTTAATAGATCCTTCATGAATTTGACATATATAGACATTTTAACCAATGCATCCACAAGCAGTATAAGTGTGAACAATTTACTAAACATGTCAATGAATTTTCAAAATTAGTTGTCCTCCTTCATTTTAAGCCAATCCCTGAGGGTATGTGGGTGGAATTCTAGGCTCTTGTTCTTTTGTATTGAGAGGAACCTCACCCTCTTTCTCAGCGGCCACATTCTCATGAGGAACTTCTACTCCTTCCACCTCTAGTTCTTCCTCGTTGTCAACACAAATTGGTGCTCTTGGTATTGTATCACTCACTTCATCACTTTCTTTCAGATCAATAACTTTCTTGGCCTTCACACCCGCATCAGCTACAACTTTTCCATACCTCATGACAATAGCCATATGATGATTATCCTTATTTGGATTGGGTATAGTATCACTCGAGAAAGTTCCTTATATTTGGGGGTTCATTTGGGTTGAGAGATGGGTCATTTGAGCCTCTAAATGCTTGAAGGAGGCCGAATGGGAACTCACAGTTAGGGCAAGGTTAGACACCTCCCTTTTCTTTTCCTTCATTATTTGTGGACTCCACTCTTTTCAAGACCTAGCCAAAATCTCCTCAATTTTTGAATTGCAAACATCACTTACCCCTTGTTGCATTTAGGCCGCATATGCTTTGGGAGGAGGTATGTATGGATTTGAGCTTCTATGATACCCCGTACAATGTTGCTTTCCCTTTCACTATGTATCATTTCTATTATTCGAGCCTTGCTTTTCATGATTTTTCCAACCTTTATTCTCATCACGAGGGCGCTAAGGGCCTTGGTTGGTACCTTGTGTTCGCGGCTGCTATATGGGTTAAAAATCGACACGCAAGTGCACGTGGTCAAACAAGTAATAAAGTGGCTAAGTAGCTAAGTATCGATCCAAGGAGGCTCAAGATATGTAAAGTTGCCTAGTTTACTATATTCCTATTTCACTTCCAATTATGCTAACAACAATGTAACCAACAGTTACTTGAGTTTTTGTTTCTAAACTATATATACTACAATTAATAACAACTATTTACTTGTGAATTTAGACAATGGATATGAACATGCCAAGGTTAAGAACAAGTAATGAACTTGATAATCATGATAATTTGGTTAATCTCTTCTTCATGTTGCTAGCCAAGAACATTCGCTTAGAAATTAAAACTCTCGTATTTAATTTCACTTTAGAATCATAAACCATCCGTCTATATTTCTGTGATCAAATGCAATTTATGACCTAGCACTACAATTCCGGTTCCTAAATTGACTAATACGACTTTCAAGTATATTTCTATCAGGAAATCACATCAAAACCCAATTTTCCCAAATCAAGTTAAGAACAATACCCTATTAATTCACAACTTTCCAATTTCTTGCTCTTTCGAGTGAAATTGGACTTTTTAGATGTACATTAATGTTGGCCAAGCACTAATGCAGTAACAACAAGAATTAATAGAACAACATGAAAGAATAAGAAGAAAACCATATCAATTATAGTCAAAATTCATTACACATGTTCAAAACCTCAACAAGGAAGAGAATTAGCCACTCATTTGTGGATTGATCATCCTAAAATGAGTGTAAATCATACGTACAATTGATAGAAAGAAGAAAAGAAGAGAAGAAATCCCTTAGCTTTTTCGTTCTTCAACTGCTCCTAACCCACGTCCTTGCTCTCCACTTCTGAACTCAGTCTAAAAACTAAAAAAACTAATTAAAATAAACCTAAGTGTGCTATTTATACTAGTGGGAAATATTTCCTTAAATAACAAGCAACGTGTCACGGAGGCCAACGCGGAGCACTGCCTCCGTGACACGGCGTGGACGCGGACCTTCACTGGAATTTCAGGGTCCGGTAAATTAGCCTCAACGTGGCACGGAGGCCAACGCGGAGGCCTCTCTCCGTGCCACGGAGCTGACGCGAAGGCACACTGGAAATTGCCATTTTAATTCATGTTCAGGCAGTGTGCTACCGCGATGGTAGCGTGGCACGGATCCATCGCGGAGCCCCTATAAAATGTGCATTCCAAGGTCTTTTCCACGCTCGCATCCAAGTCCAACTCCGACATAGTTCCAACATGCATTTTAGCTCCTAAAAATCACATTTACCTGCAAAACAAATGCTAATCATGTTGGTTAGTATAAATTCACATTTTATTACTAATTACATGATATTATATACACATTGCACAACAAACAAGGTAAAAATGATACGTTTGAGTATCACTTGGGCATATAAATCTGCCCAAGATCACTTACCCCACACTTAAATCCTTGTTCATCCTCGAACAACACATACACAAATCATGCAAATTACATCCCAACCTTCATCACTATGGTGCAACAATTTACGCTACGGTCATACCGATTATTCAATTTTTGCAAATCATCAAGAAAACATGCTTGGTCGTACAATACAATGACCTTTAATACATCAAGGCTTCCTAGACTTTTAAGAATTGATTCTTGATATCGGCAAACACATGCAAATCAGCTAATCAAGAAATCCGACACAAAAATTAATCTTTCATCAAGCACGTGCCCTCACAACTCGAGAGAAACTTCCCCTTTATGTTCATGCAGCACACAAACATGCAAGTAGGGGCATATAAAAATTAATATCACTCTCTCTCCCAAAAGAATTCACATGCATCATGTCATGACCCATAAGCTTGCCCTTAGTGTATTACTCCACTAATATAAAGAAATGCAATATAGGATCACGTAGGACTTTAATGGGTTGTAACGGGGCTATTGATCTAGTATATATATATTGGATCAGCAAATAATAGTCGCTAGCATCCTTAAGTGCCTTTTCAACTCATTCCCATCGACTCATGGACATTGTTCCTCTCTTTTCTCTTTTTTTCCCCCATTCATGCTGGTTTACTTTCGTACTGCCCATTTCATCAAGCACACTTGACACAAAACAAAGGGTTTTCATGTACCCTCAATATCATTTAATTACAACAAGTGCCTCTTCAACATCATCTTTTCTTTCTTCACTCTGCTTTTCTTTTTCTTTTCACTCTTTTCACTCTTTAACACTTTGGGAAACATTTTCTTTTCTTTGTAAGCGCTTAAGAGTTTCGTATAGACTTTATGGCTAATGAAAAGAAGGAATAAAGCTTAGTTCATACAATTTTGGACAAAAGAAAGAAATCGGCTAAAGGCTCAACGGGCTAACTAGGGTATACAACATCTAAAAAGGTAGAATTTGACAAGAGAAAAAAAATGGAAACTATCGGTTAAAACAAAGAAATGCCTACATCCTTTCCAACACTACACCTCCTTCATTTCGTTTTGTATACACACCAGGCAAGTTCTAGACAATTCACAATGACATGGAATAGCAATACCTCACTACACACTTCATGCACATGCTCGAATCAAGACGCATTCACAGACTCTTTAATTAGTCAATTACATGAATTCAAGATTAAGCCTCAATCATACTGAATCAAATTCTACAGTCTAGGCAACTCAACGTATTTACAGAATTGCATGCTTTCAAACGAATCACTTTCACATTTTGAACATCAGTTACAACACGCAACGAAATTTTAGCAACCATAAGCTACTACAGTTCATTGATGCAATCCACCAAAGAAAAACTAAAAACAAATAAAAATCCTACTCCTACCGACTACATTTCCCTTAAGATGGTCGTCATCCATCCATCATAGGGAACGGTCACTAACTATGACATCGGTTCAATGGGACTATTCTCGGTAAAAGAATCGAAAACAAACTCCGAGAAACCCAAAAAAATAAAAATCGAAAAAATTTTGCAACACATCAATCATTTCGATAGAAAGAAAGTATTTACAAGTGCAAAATATTTTCGCGAAAATTTTGAAAAATACCGATCATCTCGATAGAAAAAAAAATATTTACAAAATTTATAAAATATTTACACTGGCAACCCTAACTTTTCATACCACACATCATTATCCACAAAACAAATATATACACATACACCACAAATCAGTTCACGACAGGGAAAGCACGAACATACATACAAACCAAGGAAAAACATACAGCAAATTAGAGCCTTGTCCCAGCACCTAGCTACTCCCCACCCCACACTTAAATCGAACACTGTCCCCAATGTTCACAAAAATACATAACACAAAATTTTGGGTGGTGGAACTCCCTACTCAGTCGAAATATTCGACTTCTTCATCCGGTGCTGCGGCCTCGTCGCCCATGTTTGAATCAGCTCCATCGTCGTCATCGGACTCCACATCAGAGTCCTCACGACGTGTCTCCTCATCAGTAGGGACATCGTCATCTATCGGCTCCACAAAGGATGGCCCCACCCGACATAAGGCTCTGGCGTTCTCGCCAAAGGGGTAGTCCAGCTCCAGCTGCCATAATTCGTCCTCGATGGCTGGTCTCCCACCAATCCGTAGCTACAGCATCTGCATGCCGAACATACGGGCCATGTACTGATCGTCACGAGCATGTCGCTCGCCCAAAGTCAATATTGGTCCGTGTGTAGTGTCAGGGGCCTTAGTCTTTGTCACATCGAGGGCCCTCCGCTCCAACTGCGGAATATAGTCCAAGACTTCTTCCTCAATGTCAAGGCCTCGGAGGAAGGTGGTGATGAGTCTGCCAAACCCGTATCTGTGGCCCTGGTGCAGTCTGGCTCTCTCATGGCGGATATTATTACCGCTCCCACATTAATCTCAATCCCTTTCATAAGGGCATACACCAAGCAGAAATGGTCCCGGGTCACGTCCGTCATATGGACTCCCGGGATCAAGTACGAACATACAATCTTTAGCCATATTCTGGCCTCCCTGTTCATCTGCGAATAAGGCAGAGTCTGGTGGTAACCCCTCTCCTTATGTCTACTCTATCGGGCTGTTGATCGAGCCCCACACAACGTACGTCTGATGTCGGCGTATGGTGGGGTGATGTTTAGCTGGCGGAGAACGTGGGCGTCTGTGTCCCACGCTCCAACGATGGCATTTAGCTGCTGGGGTTCCAGAGTGACAATCTGCCCTCTGATTTTTATAGTGTGGCTTCTGATGGTCGGGTTCCAGTTTGCATAAAATTCCCGGACCAAGTGAAGGTTGCACTCCTTGGGCTCCTGAAAAATAATGTTAAGCCCAACTGCCTCAATTCTCTGTACAATGCGAGGGAACTCCTGTGCGAGTGGTTCCCTTGCAATATGTTCCTCGGGGAAGTACTTGTTTTCTTTATGTTTCGCGTACCATTTCTTCCCTTCATCGGTTACCCATCTTGTTCCGTATTGGCGGCATTGGCCGCGCGGAACAGCGGGTGCAGCTGGGATTGCGGTGCCCAGTCTCATCCTTTTCCTACCTGTGCCTGAGGTAGAAGCACCCTTGCCTTTATCTTGTCTACTAGCCATTGTACCTATCAATTTGCACAAAGTTAAGCTAAAAACTTGTTAACTTCGGCTAAGGTCGGGTTACACAACATTTACCCCACACTTAGGCCTTAGCTACTTCTACAAAATGACGGCAAAGATAACTCTAATTACATTACAGACAACACTCTACACTTCATGCTTAGTGCGTTCACAACAATATTTCGACAACATAACGGTTAGCGTACTACTCAGACTTCATACAGCTAATCCCAATCCTACTATCGCTAACAATTCAACCATCGCACTTCGCAACACAAACAACAACCAAATAAAAACTACAATAAAAACATTCTATATACAATCTAATCTAAACAATCTAACCAATTTACACACTTTATGCATTTTCCCACGAAAATTCAAGAATTTGTCGTCTTTTAACATTTACACAATATTTACCACGACTTCTCTCAAATAACAAACACACCCCGGCATCGAATTCACCAAATTATCAAGTGCCCAAGTCAAATTCAACAACCCAAGCCCTAGAATACAATTCTATAAGCAAATTCGAATTATTTACGCAATCGATAAGTTCAAACGCCAAATACAACAATTCAAACATATATCAATCACAAATAATCCAACATTCATGTTTAATTTCTACCTAGGGTGATATTTCTCACCTCACATGCCCAAATTTGACAAAAATCGCCAAGAAATTGAGATAGACGATGAAAACATACCTTTGAATTGAGAAACCGAAGAAACTTGATGTATCCCTTGCCTAGGAACGTGGCACGGTGCTTGGGGAGGGGGAAATGGGTGTTTGGTCGCAGAGGGAAGAGGGAAATGGGGAAAAAATGTGCAAAATCGGGGGTTTATTTAAAGAAAACACGCGGGTCACCCGGCAACCCGGTGTGACCCGGCACTGAATAAGGGGCAACGTGTCACGGAGGGTAACGCGGAGCCCCTCCTCCGTGACACGGAGCCAACACGTTGGCTTACTGGATTTTTGAAAAATCGGGATTTTGCCTTCAACGTGTCACGGAGGCGAACGCGGAGCACTGCCTCCGTGACACGGCGCCAACGCGCCAGTGCACTGTTTCTTCAATTAATTTGATTTTTCATACCTTGCCTCATTTTCTCGATTCCATGTATATTTCCTCCGTTATACCTGAAAATTACCTCACTAAACAAAAATTGGTTAAATTAATAGATTTCCCTACTAAAATAAAAAAATACTAACTAAAATGAAAATCTAAACCTAATCAAGAAAAGGAAAAGAAAAATAAAAACTGGAAATTAAAAAAAAATAAAGATAAAAATTAACTACACTGTGCAAAAAAAAAAAGAAAAAAAATATATTTTTCTCACGGGTTGCCTCCTGTGCAGCGCCTGGTTTACCGTCGCGGCTCGACGTCCTTTAAGCTCACTTGTCTACTAGGGTGATGGACGATTTGTCCCGATCATTGTCATCCCCCCAGTAGTTCTCAACCTTATCCGGTGGCCTTCCTAGTAACTCTCGGGAATCACTCATTCCATTATCATTCCCATGATCAATCACGTTGATCACCGAGAGTTCCTTATAAACAGTCGGGAGCTTAGGTACCTTGTACACATCGAACACTTCGACCTTGCCATGTGCTCGCATCGTGAGTTGACCCGCAGCTACATCAATTAATGCCTTTCCGGTTGCCAAAAAGGGTCGTCCCAAAATAAATGGGACTTTAGCATCTGGTTCAAAATCCAGAACAATGAAATCGACCGAAAAAATGAGGGAGCCTACTTGCACTAACACATCCTCAATAATGCCATCCGGCTTAGCTAAAGACCTGTCTGCTAGCTGCAAGATTACCGTTGTAGGTCTAGGACTCCCTAGGCCTAACTTCCTGAATACCGAAGATGGCATCAGATTTATGCTTGCCCCCAAGTCACATAATCCACGAGCTCGGATACTTTGCCCAATTGTAAGCTGGATAGTAAAACTTCCAGGGTCTTTCAGTTTTGTGGGCAACCTATTCTGAATACGGGAAGTTCATTCCTCCGTTAAAGCTACGGTGGCATACTCGGTCAAATGACTTTTGTTAGCCACGATGTCTTTAATATATTTCGCATATTTTGGCACTCCCTGCAAGACATCAACAAGAGGTAAGTTAACATGTACCTGTTTATGTACCTCCATGAATTTCTGGAAACACGCCTCCTCCTTGTGTTTCTTAAGTCGTTGAGGGAACGGGGGTGGAGGCCTTTCTGGTTCAGCTTCTTTAGTCTTCCCCTTATCTGAGATTTGCTCTCCCTCAACATCTGCTGCTTCTGACTTTTGAGGCGGTCTTTTCGGTTCCACCTCTTTTAACTATAAACCACTCCTCGTGGTCACCGCATTTACCTTCTTCGGATTAGGATCCGTGTCGCTAGGTAGTCCTCCTCTGGGTCTAGTATTTTGGGCACTAGCAAATTGCCCAAACTGATATTCAAGAGCCTTGGTCGCCAACTGATTGTTCTTCACTTCGGCTACCAATTTAACATAGTCAGCCTGCAATTGTGCCTGATTAGCGATCATGGTTTTGAACATCTCCTCAATAGTCGGTGATGGTGGTGGAGGAGGGGCATTGTGATTTCTGAATTGAGCTTGATAATTTTGTTGCCCTCCTTGGTTTCTGTGCATACCCTGCCCTGAACTTTGGCCTTGTTGATTATTGCTACCCCACGAAAATTTCGGATGGTTCCTCCAATTTGAGTTGTAGCCACTACCAAACTGCTGCTGATTTCTCTGTGCATTGCCCACAAAGTTAACAGAATCAGGATTTGCACCACAGCATTCAGCTGAATGCTCACTACTACCACACACTTCACACCACATCTGTTGAACTGCATTGACTGAAGCTAAAGGCTGGTTCAAATTTATATTACTGAAGTGATTATTTAACTAATTTTACAAAGCAGCTATCTGTGCAGCGATAGCTGTGAATCCATCCACTTCAAGCACTCCCGCTGCTTTCCTTGCTCCACCTCTTGAAGAATCTGCATTCCATTCTAGATTGCCTTGTGAAATTCGGTTGAGCAAAGTGTACAGCTCCTCATAGGTCTTCTCCAGCGCTTGCCCTACAGCTGCTGAATCTAACAGAATTTTAGTGTGGGGTTCCAAACCCTCAATAAATGTGTGTACCAACACCTCATTGGAATGATGATGATGAGGACAGTCCCGCAACATGGATTTAAATCTTTCCCAGGCTTGATATAGATTTTCCCCTTCCCTCTGTTTAAAACTTTGGATTTGACTCCTAAGTCTGGCTGTTTTACCAGAAGGGAAAAAACTGATCAAAAACTTCCATGCAAGATCATCCCACGTTGATATAGAATTGGGTGGTTCAGCTTTTAACCACCTCTTGGCTTCACCAAGTAATGAAAATGGAAATAAGGTGAGCCAAACATAATCAGGTGACACTCCAGCGGGTATATAAGTGTCACTTATCTCCAAAAAGTTTTGGAGATGTTGTTGTGGATCTTCATGAGGGAGACCGGTAAATTGCCCACTTGTGTGCAAAAGTTGCACCATATTCTGCTTTAATTCAAACCTCCCTCCAGGCTCTGGTTTGCGAATGCTAGAATGCACATTATTAGCATGTGGGATTGCCACCTCGCGAACCGGCCTTGCTGCTGCTTCATCGGGCACTAACACTGCCCGCACAACTGGTGGATTTTGTTGCTCCATCATAGATTGTTTAAGCAACTGCAGCTTCTTTCGTAGAGCTTCTCTACGTTGACTATGAAATTCACGCTCAGGCTCTAAGTAAGATTCCACCAGCTCTTTGTCCCTTGCCAGCGTTCACAGAAACAAAATCTGCAAAATACAGGCTAAGACCAAGTTGTTAACACTTAAGAAAATAAAAATAAAAATACAGTAAATTTACACTAAACACAATTTCACAAATCGCCTAGCCTCCCCGGCAACGGCGCCAAAAACTTGTTCGCGGCTGCTATATGGGTTAAAAACCGACACGCAAGTGCACGTGGTCAAACAAGTAATAAAGTGGCTAAGTAGCCAAGTATCGTTCCAAGGAGGCTCAAGATATGTAAAGTTGCCTAGTTTACTATATTCCTATTTCACTTCCAATTATGCTAACAACAATGTAACCAACAGTTACTTGAGTTTTTGTTTCTAAACTATATATACTACAATTAATAACAACTATTTACTTGTGAATTTAGACAATGGATATGAACATGCCAAGGTTAAGAACAAGTAATGAACTTGATAATCATGATAATTTGGTTAATCTCTTCTTCATGTTGCTAGCCAAGAACATTCGCCTAGAAATTAAAACTCTCGTATTTAATTTCACTTTAGAATCATAAACCATCCGTCTACATTTCTGTGATCAAATGCAATTTATGACCTAGCACTACAATTCCGGTTCCTAAATTGACTAATACGGATTTCAAGTATATTTCTATCAGGAAAGCATATCAAAGCCCAATTTTCCCAAATCAAGTTAAGAACAATACCCTATTAATTCACAACTTTCCAATTTCTTGCTCTTTCGAGTGAAATTGGACTTTTTAGATGTACATTAATGTTGGCCAAGCACTAATGCAGTAAGAACAAGAATTAATAGAACAACATGAAAGAATAAGAAGAAAACCATATCAATTATAGTCAAAATTCATTACACATGTTCAAAACCTCAGCAAGGAAGAGAATTAGCCACTCATTTGTGGATTGATCATCCTAAAATGAGTGTAAATCATACGTACAATTGATAGAAAGAAGAAAAGAAGAGAAGAAATCCCTTAGCTTTTTCGTTCTTCAACTGCTCCTAACCCACGTCCTTGCTCTCCACTTCTGAACTCAGTCTAAAAACTAAAAAAACTAATTAAAATAAACCTAAGTGTGCTATTTATACTAGTGGGAAATTTTTCCCGGAATAACAAGCAACGTGTCACGGAGGCCAACGCGGAGCACTGCCTCCGTGACACGGCGTGGACGCAGACCTTCACTGGAATTTCAGGGTCCGGTAAATTAGCCTCAACGTGGCACGGAGGCCAACGCGGAGGCCTCTCTCCGTGCCACGGAGCTGACGCGAAGGCACACCGGAAATTGCCATTTTAATTCATGTTCAGGCAGTGTGCTACCGCGATGGTAGCGTGGCACGGCTCCATCGCGGAGCCCCTATAAAATGTGCATTCCAAGGTCTTTTCCACGCTCGCATCCAAGTCCAACTCCGACATAGTTCTAACATGCATTTTAGCTCCTAAAAATCACATTTACCTACAAAACAAATGCTAATCATGTTGGTTAGTATAAATTCACATTTATTACTAATTACATGATATTATATACACATTGCACAACAAACAAGGTAAAAATGATACGTTTGAGTATCACTTGGGCATATAAATCTGCCCAAGATCACCTTGACATCCTGGACGAGAAGCCCCCATTTGACCCGTGATGAATTGACATTCCTCATCGTATCTAAGAGGTGAAACATCACCTTCATATTGACCATACCCTTGGGTCCCTACAATATTCACACTCTTGGCTCCAATCCCTATAACATTAGTCATTACTTCCAGGTGGGTTGATATTGGGCATAATCTTATGCTCATTTGCTATGTTTTTACTCAAATTTTGCCTTGTTTTGAGTTCATAATCCTTATAAAATGCATGAATTCATGTTTATGTGTGTCTTGTAGGATAATAAATATTTTTAGATGTTTTGAGAAAGAAACCAAGGAAAAAGGACCCAAAAATTACTCAAGGTATGTAGAAAAAAGAGTTCACAAAAATTGGCCTGGTGAGATGGCTAGCGTGGCGCACCAACCTCCAAACTTCAGAGAAATTTGCACAAACGTTGGCGCTATGGGTGGAGTGGTAGGACATATTCTTAACTTCAGAAGAAAATTCAATCAACACCTTGGCAAGATGAGTGCCATGGCGCCAGGAGCATTCCGGACTTAGGAAAATTTTCCAACACTCTTGTGCTTTGAGTGGCGTGGCACGGTAGACTGGTCAAAGGCTCAGAAATTTGACTAACAGCTTGGTGAATTGGCTAGCATGGGGCGCTCGGAGCAAAACTTTAGAGGAAATTCAAGCCAAACCTAGCACATTGAGTGGTGTGGCGCGCCAAGGCCTATTCCTAGACGGATTTTGCTGATTTGAAGCTCATTACTTGAGCGAAAAAGAATCATTTGAGGCCTTGCTAATAAATATAACATCTGGGTCATTTGTTAGCTATCTTACATCATATTTTTTTATCATATTGATCATTATACTCAACTTTTAGGGGAGAAACAAGAAGTTCATTACTTAGGTTTTTCTTATTTTCTTTATTGTTTATATTTCAAATGATTGTTATATCTTTGGTTTTCCACTTGAACAGGAGTGGCTAGGTTCCTATTCTAGGGTTTTTGGCTATAGCTAATGGTTGACGTTTGATAATTTGTTTATTAGAGCATTGATTCTTCTTAAAGGTTGTTTATTCTTACTTATGTTAAGTGCTTATTTGTTAGATGGATCACCTTTCGAATAAATATGTTCTCTTTTGGTTGAACTCGAGAGAGGGAACTAAAAGGATTAAAAGTAAGGATAGAATAGGTATTCAAAGACTCTTGTTCCACTGAGCTCAATATAGAAGTCATTATTGAGGATAGGAATAGTACCCTTCAACCTTGTTTACTTGAATACAATTAGCCACAACCATTGTCTCATGCTTCTCCTACAACCTTAGGAATAAAGGCATTAGGGTTCATGGGATAGTTCTTTGATTTTCTTGAGAATGGCAAGAAATGGGATAGTAACTTGCAACTAGCAACCAGCAACCTTAGGAAGAATTAATCTAGTGTATTCAAGTGTTGAAAACTCAACCTAAAGCGAAAGTGCCATCACTCTAGATTTTCATCATCATTTGAATTATAAACACTTTTGAAACGATTTTAGTTCATTAGTTAATTTACATTTCAAGTTTATTAGTTTAATATTCAAACTATTCCCTGTTTTTATCTGTGTTTATTAGATTAGTAAAATAAAGTGTTAACCTTGAGCGATTAATCTAACAAGTATCTAAGGGATCGATAATTGGGACTTCACCGTCCTATATTACTTGACAACCACATGCACTTGGATGACATCAAGTGGTTCATCATCTTTACCTAGTTTCATCTCGCTCCTCATTATTCCTTCTCATTTCAGCGGTTACAAGGTTGGAAGCGGCACCACTTGGGGATACCTCAGTCTCTCTAATGTGCCATGCTCTATTTGTTTTGGTCATACTATCAAGAAGATCTTTGGCCATTCTAAATGTTTGGTCCATAAGGGACCCACCAGCAAGGTTGTTGGACATTGTCTTGTTGATCGAGTCAAGGGAATGATAGAAGCTTTGAAGTAAGACTCCATCCGAAAAACCTTGGTTGGGGCACATTGTAACCTTCATTTTGAAGCGGAGCCAAACCTCATGTAGTGGATCTCCTAGAAGTTTTCTAAAATTGATAATCTCATCCCTCAATTGAAGCATCCTTGAGGGAGGGAAGAATCTGTCCAAAAATTCATATGTTAGCTCCTACCCTGAAGTTATTGATCCAGGGGGAAACTCTTCTAACCAAATAGTAGCTCCTCCTATTAATGAGAATTGGAAAAGCCTCAGCCGTTTTTGTCTGATATTAGTAATATTAAAGGGTTAGTAGATATCAAGAAAATTGCGGAGGTGTCTATTGGCATCTTCACATGTTTTCCCTCCAAATAATCCCTTCATTTGTAACAAGTATAGCATGGTGCTCATCACATGGAAGACAACATTCTCTACCATAAGTGGTAGGAAAATAGCACCAGCTACGTCGGCAACATCGACTCATCATTGTCCTGGTGCATGAATCCATCCACAGGACCTACTTGAGAGTCTTGGCTCATGAAGTTAAACCTAAGAATTCCGCAAAAACAACTAATGTAAATCATAGAAGATGCAGAACTAGTTCAAATTAACAAACAACTCTAGGCTATCAATGCCACTCCCTAGCATCAGTACCAAAATTGATAACGTCCAAATCCACTCCTCAGAGTGAGAGACTGTATAGGTTCATATGCAATCTGATTTACCCAAATATGAATTTCAGGTTGAGTCCATAGGGAATGGGGAACAATTGTGACTAAATTTTAACATCAATCATAACTAAATAGCATCATTGTATATGTCACGACCCGAGCTGAGACCCAGGACCAAGACACGGGACCTAGAACCATGAATGACTCCAAGATAATCCATGGTACATAAATAGCATGATTAGAGCCTTACTAAGAAGAAATAAAGCATGAACATGATATAAGTGGAACTTTGTGTATCATGAGGACAAAAGCGTAAACACAACTCAACAACATTGAACTATCTATACATGATAGTCTGAAAAGCCTCTACTAATAGGTTGAGCTAATAGGAAAACACCCTCAACTAACTCACTAGTTCTGAAACTAAAGACATGGTAAAAACATAAAAATGAAAATGTCCCCAGAGAATGAGGGCTCACCAAAGAAGAAATAGGGCTAGACTGATCGGGAATGAGCAATCGGCAAGACTGAGATGAATCACCCAAACCTATATCATGAGACGATATAGCATAGGTATGTGATCAATATTTTTAATGTATTGAGTACGTAAGTAAAACATTCTAGAAAAATGTTAGTTGAAATCATGAATATAAATTAGGATAAATCAGGAAAGTTGGACAACATGCTAAAGTCCATCTGTCTGAAATATACATACTCATAAGCTTTTATCATAAGCTGAACATAATATTTTAGGACACGAACATGAGTAACTGAAGACAAGAGGAACAATGGGAGACTCATTATAACCGGCAACCACCATTTACGAGCTCATAATGATCTCACGTCTTGCCCACGTGGAGGAGAGCCATCCTAAGCCTTGCCAGGGCAAAGGACGAATAATGTGTAATATCATGGGTGTGTCGTCGAGCAAGGGATATATCCCACATTGGTGTGTAGCTCAGAGACTGGGGTCCTCAAAATTCCTGACCTACTCAGTGCTAGACACTACTCCCACAAAAAGCATATTGCTCACATAATCATAATCTAGAACATAGCATAAATATAAATATTGGGGAGTATTGACTCCAAATATCCCTATAAAACTGATCTTGTGAGACTTGGCAAAAATCATGATAAATATACTTAGTTTTGCATGGGTTTGCCCAAGTCAGGAAAACATACATACTTGAAATAAGCTTCATAATTTGAAATCAGGGAATCATAAGTTAAGGATTCATATAAATTCATGCATGGTAGATGATTCATCATACTTGAAATCATAGACTCATAAGCATGAATTTCATAAATCATGCATGATAGGACAAAATTTTCAAAAACTTGAAATGATGATTTAATAATTAAATTGAGTCAAATCTTCCCCAATAGTCTTAAATCATTAATACAAACATGAAATAATTGTACCAATAGACATAGCATAGATATTTGCATGGATTTGGGTTGAACACTATAATTTTCAATACGCTTAATTGGAGACTTCAATTCATGGGTTAGAGAAGAATTTGGGCATGAGGGTGGAAGAAATTCCCTATTCATGGCTCTACGTACCTGGGGTTGGAGAATCTTCAACTAGATTGGAGACCCAAAGGGAATTGAGGATGACTTAAAGAAGAACCCAATCTTGAACTTGAAAGAGGATTTGTTCTTCTAATGAGAGTATTAGGATTAGAATTAGGGCTTATGATGAAGAAAACCCTTAATACACTCTTTAGGAGCCTTAAAACGACGTAGTTTAGGAGTTAAGAACTTAGGAATTATGAAAACACCCTTAATAAACTAACTAGAAAAATGGCCTTGCCAAGCCCAACGACCCGTCGGGTCTAGTAATGGGTCGTGTTCTGACCTGTTGCCACTAAAGCCAAAAACTCTTCCACTGATTTTTCTCCAACTCAGTGAGTCAACTGATGGGTCATTGGGGAGTCAATGACTCATTCCACACTTCGTGAAGTACACTGAAAATCCACAATTTCTCCACCACTGCATACTTAACGATTGACCAACAGAATCGTGGGGAGACCTAATGACTTGTTATCCCATCCATTATGATTTCCAAAAAGTAACATTTTCTCCAACTAGGAACCGCCTAATGAGTCATGTATCGACATGTCAGGTCACATGACACTAGATGACTTGTTCTATAACCTGTTGAAGATTTTTTAGTTTTTCTGTTTCAATCCTTAAGTCTGGTCTGAGAGACTTTTGGGGTGTTACATTATCTCCCCCTCGAGAACATTCATCATTGAATTTAGATTATGCATACTGGAAGGCTAGGAAGAGAACTGCAATCCCAAAATTGAATAATTATTGCTAAAAACTAACAAAGTGACTGACTCCAGACTAATATACATGTATGAACTTGATTTAGGAGACATACATGTGTGCAATGACATGAAAGAAAGATAGAGACATGAACTTGACATGAAACTAGGTAGACTACTAGGGAGGAAACTGGTACCTAATTCTGGAATTGAGCTGGAAGGGAAAAGATGTAGGTATCTAGACATCATATCTGCTTAGGCTTCCCATGTAGCCCCCTCAACAAGCTGATTCCTCTATAAAAGCTTTACTTAAGCTACTTTCTTGTTCCTTAACTTTCGAACATGACGATCAAGGATCTCAACTGGAACCTCCTCATAATTAAGGCTATCCCTCACACCAATGCTCTCGACTGAAACAACTAAGGCTGGGTCACTAATGCACTTATTCAAAAGAGATACATGAAAAACTGGATGCATCGAAGCTAACTCTGCTGGTAGCTCCAACTCATATGTCACCTTATCAGCTCACCTCAGAATCCTATAAGGACAAAAATATTGGGGACCAAGCTTCCCTTTCTTATCGAACCACATCACACCCTTCATAGGAGACACCTTCAAAAACACCCAATCATCCACCTCAAACTCAAGCTCTCTCTGACTAACATCCTTATAAGATTTCTGACGACTCTAAGCTATTTTCAGCTCTCCCTAATGAGCTGAAATTTTCCATGGCCTCATGAACTGATTTAGGCCCTATCAATGTAGCCTCCCCTACCTCAAACCTTCTAATAGGTGATCTACACCTCCTCCCATAAAAAGCCTCAAATAGAGCCATCTGAATGCTAGAGAGATAACTATTATTGTAGGAAAACTCAATGAGAGGCAATTCATCATCCCAACTACCCTTGAAATAAATCACACACGCTCTCAAAATGTCCTTAAGAGGATGAATAGTCTGCTCAACCTAACCATCTGTCTATCGGTGAAAAGTTGCTTTACCTGTGTATAAAGCCCTTTCTGAAACGATCTCGAAAACTAAGAGGTGAATTGGGTACCCCTATCATAGATGGTGTACAAAGGAACTCGATGCACCTGAACTAAGTCCTAAATAAATAATCTAGCATAATCCTTGGCTGAATCGGTAGTTTTGACTAGTAGGAAGTGAGTTGATTTGGTCAACTTGTCCACAATCACCCATACAGAGTTACACTGTAGGCGTGTACAAGGAAAACCTATAATGAAGTCCATATTACTCTCTTCCCACTTCCAACTAGGAATGCTAATGTCCCGAAGCATACTTCCAAGACTCTAATGCTTAACCTTTACTTGTTGGCAATTCGGACACTTAGACACAAACTCCGCTATGTCCTTCTTCATGCCATTCCACTAATAAACTTCCCATAGATCATAGTTCAGCTTGGTGGCACCTATTTTGATAGAGTACTGAGATCCATGAGCCTCACTCAACATCTTCTCTCTCAGTTCATCTACAGTTGAAACACACAATCAGCCCAAATATCGGAGTACACTATCTCCCCCCACCCCCTCCGGGAGAAAACCTCCACTTTCTGATGTCGGACTGCTTCCTTCAACTTCACTAAGATAGGATCCTCATATTTCTTAGCCTTAAGTTCCATCACCAATGAAGATTCCAATCCATTCTGAACAATAACACCACCAACCATAAATTTGTAGGCCAACCCCTAAATGAGCAAGCCTATGGACCTCCTTCACCAACTCCTTTCTCCTATCCTCGACATGAGACACACTTTCCCTAGACAACCTACTAAGAGAATCCGCAACTAAATTGGGCTTGCCCAAATGATAAAGGAAACTCATGTCATAGTCCTTGAGAAGCTCTAGCAATCTATTTTGCCGCAAATTCAGGTCCTTTTGAGTAAACATGTATTGAAGCCTCTTGTTGTTCGTGAACCCATCCATATGCACGCCATAGTGCCTCCAAATCATTAAAAAAACACCATAACTACCAACTCTAGTTCATGCATCTTATAATTCTTCATATGAGGCTTAAGTTGCCTAGTGGCATACGCAATGACCTTGCCATGTTGCATCAACACACAATCAAGACCAACCCAAGAAGATTTGCAATACATAATAAATCCATCAGTGCCCTCCGATAGGGTCTGTACTAGGGATGAAGTGAGTCAAGTATTTAACTCCTGAAAACTCCTCTCAAAAGCATCCAAACCACTGAAACTTTCTTCTGGATCAACTTAGTCAACAGTGTTGCAATGGATGAAAATTCCTTTACGAACCTCCTGTAGTAGCCAGCTAAACTCAAGAAGCTCCTAATATCTGAAGGACTGAAAGGTATAGGCCAATTCTTCACCACTTATTTATTTTCAGAGTCTACCTACACGCCTTTACTTGACACTACTTGACCCAAAAAAGCTATTGAGTTTAGCCAAAACTCACACTTACTAAATTTAGCAAACAATTGGCGATCCTTGAGAGTCTGCAACACAATCCTCAAATGAGCGGCATGATTCTTCTTTCTTCGAGAGTATATAAGGATATCATCTATGAAGATAATCATGAACATATCCAAATATTGCTTTAAAACTCTATTCATCAAATGCATCAAAGTTGCAGTAGCATTGATTAGTCCAAAAGATATAACTATGAACTCATAGTCACCATATCGAGTCCTAAAAGCTGTCTTTAGAATGTTACTCTCCCTAACTCTGAGTTGATGATAGCTGGATCTGAGGTCTATCTTTGAAAAGCAGTTAGCACCCCAAAATTAGTCAAACAGGTCATCAATCCTGGGGAGGGGATACTTATACTTGATTGTGACCTTGTTCAGCTATCGATAATTAATGCACAACCTAAGGGAACCATCCTTCTTTCGAACAAAGAGAATTGGAGTACCCCATAGGGATATCCTAAGACTAATGAAACCCTTATCTAGGAGATCCTTCAACTCTTCATTCTACTACTTTAGCTCAACTAGAGCCATTCTGTAAGGAGGAATTAATATAGGCTATGTATGAGGGAGAAGGTCAGTATCAAAAAGAATCTCTCGCTTGGAAGAGACTCCTGGTAGGTCATTTGGAAATATCTCTGGATACTTACATACGATAGGGACAGACTAAAGAGTCGGGGTCTGGGATATAGTATCCTTAACATGAACTAGATGGTAAACACAACCTTTGGAGATCATCTATCTGGCCTTGAGGTAGGAAACAAAGTGACCTACAGGCACAGTTGAACTACCCTTCCTCTCTAGGACTGGTTCATTTTGGAATTGAAACTCTACCGCATGGGTTCTACAGTCTACAGAAGCATAACAAGCATGTAACCAATCCGTACTGAATATAACATTGAAACCGGTTATATCTAACTTACTAGGTCAGCTGAGGTGACTTTCTAAACGATCGTGGCAGGGAAATTTCTGTATACCCGTCGAGCTAAAACTGACTTACCGATAGGAGTAGAGACTAAGAATGGTTCCAATTAGATTTAAAAACTGAATCTGAAGCTAATAGCAATATAAGGAGTCACAAAAGACAATGTAGACCCTAGATCTAACAATACATACACATCAAGATGGAATACTCATAACATACCAGTTATCATATCCAGAGAGACCTCCTACCCCTATCGAGAAGATAGTGCATAGAACCTATTCTAGCGCTAGCCACCACCTGTACTAGAAGATGTATGTTGCTGAGGTGGCGAGCTTCGGGAGCTTCTGAAGTGGTAGTTAGGACACGACCTTTACTGTCACCCTGCCTAGTTGAAGGAAAATCTATAAACATATGACCGGGCGTTCCATACCCGAAACAACCATCGGTACCAACCAAGCACTAGCCATGGTGCCAGGGTGCTTTCTGCTACACTTTCTACAAGCTAGAAAAGTGTGCTCCCTTGAAATGCTCCTCTGACCCCTAGTTCCTGACACTTTGCCTCTCCGATCTCCTTGAGGTTTGGATGGAATGTTTGCTGATGAGGGAGCTAGGGATGATGACCTCTAGTTGAACAAAGGGTGATGTCCACCACCAGATCCCTACTTAAAGTGCCTATGACTCCATGTCCTGACCCTTTTGGCCTCTGTGTCCTTCTCTTTAATCTGCTCCACCTAAATCTACTGGGCATGTATGATCAGTCAGGAGAAATCTGTATCAACAACATAGTGGTCTTGCACTCCTTGACTAGTGAATCTGCCACTCCATTCACAAACTTGCTTATACGAGCCTTAGGATCACCAACCATCTCTGATGCATACTTGGAAAGGGTAAAGTCCAAGGAATACTCCTAGATAGTCATGTTGTTCTGCTTCAAATTGACAAACTCAATTGCCTTTGCCTCTCTTAACTCCCTAGGAAAGAACCTATCCAAAAAAAGCAATCACAAACTCATCCCAACCCATGGGAATTTCTCCAACTCCCTTGCTGTCCTTCCACTAATGGAACCATATATGAGCAACCCCCTTCAGCTGGAGGCACACCCGATCTAGCAATGCATCCAAGTCCTTTGAAAAATAAAAAACATTCCAATCCAATAACTTGGGAATAATGAGCTTGTAAATAATCTCTTTTTGTTGTTTCCAATTGAGTCTCAACTTGAGATGCAATGTACACCCTCGCCTTCAGTATGGGAAAGATCACAACATACAATTAGAATTGTTGGACATAAGATCGATAGTTGAAATGTCATCTAAGTAGGGGCTTTAAAGCTTTGAGAGATTTCTAGAGATGAATGATTGACCAGACTCATTATACACCTTACGCTTATGGTGAAAAAGTTGTCACCATTCAATTTTGCGAGAATTCTTTACTCAAACATTTTGCTTTTTTACTTCTTAATTAGTGAAAATACCTAATTTCTATCTGTAGCCATTCGTTTTGGCTAAAGGAATTTCTAATTATGTATGCACTTTCCTCTCCAGTCACCTCTGTAATCTGGGTGATCTTTTGCACCTCCTCTATGAACTCATGTGGGTCCTCATCCACCTTTGACCTAAGAAACGCAAGTGGGTTCATCCTGAAGAAGTCTCGTACTCTCGCCTCCACCGTATTCTCATTCTGATGACAGGGGCTACTGCTTGCTGGTTAACTTGAGTTGTCATAGCCGGAGCCAACATCTAAAATGCTGCCCTAACTGGGCATGAGTGACCTGCTCGGTCAAAGGATCCGCTGGATTGCCATTTCCAAGGCTATTTTTGTTGCCATTTCTTCTACCATTGACATAGCGTGGAGGAATATTTGTACAAACGCATATAGTATGAATTAGAGGAATAGAGAGAGGTACTTCACCGCACAACATAGATCATGAAAGAAGGGAAGTTTCTTACGACTTCTTGTAGCCTCTTCCCCATAAGTGTGGCGTGCTTCACACTCATGAAAAAGTCTCTATTTAACGCGACTTTTAGACACCCTAGGACACACCTAAACCTTGGCTCTGATACCAAGTTTGTCACGACCCGAGCTGAGGACCTTCACCATGACACGAGACCTAGAACCACAAATGACTCCAAGATAACCCTTGGTACATACAAATCATGATAAGAGCCTTTCTAAGAAGAAATAAAGCATGAACATGATATAAGCGTAATTCTACATATCAAGAGGACAAAAGCGCAAACACAATTGAACAACGTTGAACTGTCTATACATGATAGTTTGAAAAGCCTCTATTGCTATATGAGCTAATGGGACAACACCCCCAACTAGCTCACTATATTTGAGACTAAAGACATGGTAAAACTATAAAACTAAAAATGTCCCCGGAGAATAAGGACTTACCCAAAAGGAAATTGGGCTACACTGATTGGGAGCTGACTATCAGTGAGACTGAGATGGATCACCCGAACCTATATCATGAGATGATATTGCATAAAGTATATGGTCAATACTTTAAATGTTCTGAGTATGTAAGGTAAGTAGAACATGACAGCAAAACATTGGTTGAAATCATGAATATAAATTAGGATAGATCATGAGAGTAGGACAACATGCAAAAGGATATCCATCTGATATATACATACTTATAAGCTATTATAATAATAAAGGCCATATGTATAAAATATACATACTCATAAGTTATTCATCATAAGTTGAACATAATATTTTAAGATATGAACATGAGTAACTGAAGATATGAGGAATAATGGGAGACTCGTCATAGCTGACAACCATCATGTATGAGCACATGATGATCCCACGTCTTACAATGTGGAGGAGAGTCATCCTATGCCTTTCCTGGGCAAAGGATGAATGAGGTGTGATATCATGGGTGTGCCCTTGGGCAAGGGAAAACCTTTTTGAGAGGTCCCAAATAAGAAAATTTCCCACATTAGTGTGTAGTTCAGAGACCGAGCTCCTCGAAATCCCTGGCCTACTTAGTGCTACACTACTCCCAAAACATCCATATTTCTCAAATAATCACATTCTCAAACATGTATTAACTCTAAATATTGGGAGTCTCGACTCCAAATATCCCTTTAAAAGTGATCTTGTGAGACTTGGCAAATAACCTGATAAACATACTTAGTTTTGCATGGGCTTGTCCAAGTCATAAAATCATACATACTTGAAATAAGCTTCATAATTTGAAATCATGGAATCATAAGTTAAGAATTTATAAAATTTCATGCATTCTAGATAATTCATCATACTTGAACTCGTAGACTCATAAGCTTGAATTTCATAAATCATGCATGATAGGGAATAATTTTCATAAACCTTAAATCATGATTGAACAATTAAATTGAGAGCAAAATCTGCACCAATAGTCTAAAATCATTAACAGAAACAAGGGAGAATTGTACCCATAGACATAACATGGATATTTGAATGGTTTTTGATTGAACCCTAGAATTTTTAATACACTTAATTGGAGACCTGAATTCATGAGTTAGAGAAGAATTTGGGCATGATGGTGGAAGAAATTCCCCATTCATGGCCCTACATACCTGGGCTTGGCTTCAACTAGATTGGAGACCCAAAAGGAATTGAGGATGACTTGATGAAGAAACCTAATTGAGGATGACTTGATGAAGAAACCTAACTTGATCTTGAAAGAGGATTTGATATTCTAATGAGAGTGTTAGGAGTAGAATGAGGGGGCTTAGGATAAATAAACCCATAAATACACTCTTTAGGAGGCTTAAAATGACGTAGTTTAGGAGTTAGGAACTTAGGAATTACTAAAACACCTAATATCGCCCAAATTACACCTCGTAAATGAGATGAAAAGCAGTCGATGTCAAATATAGAACACAACAAAGGTTGGGGTCGATCCCACAAGGAATATGGAAAGAACCCGAGTTGATGCATTTAGCAAATACTATTGGCTTACTTATTTCCTAGGGGGGGAGAGATTTGAAAAATAATAATAAACAAGAGTAAGGACTAGTAAATCAATTTCAGTTGTATTTAATCAATAAAGTGACTAGGATTGTGTTCCCCATGACTTCATAACCACAAGGCTTTTACACTAGTAATCTATTCCGGTGTTTAGCATGCAATATTTGGTAAGTTAAGCTCACCTAAATGACTGGTCCCATATCTAGATGATTATCACCATGCAACTTGGTCCATATACAGGTGTATGCTTAATTAACCCTTACCCTTAATATCGAATTAGCTATTCTCGAACAAGTTCAAGAAATTAGATGAGGGTTGATAGCCTCAAATGTCCATTGTTAATCACTTTTCCCATTCATTACCCCCTTGTTCCGGTAAGTAAGAATAAGGCAAATGTTAACGTGTGCAACCTTTGAGAAATAATTAAAATGAAGGAAAAACAAAACATGCATTAAACCCTGTACAAGAATCACTAAGTGTTTTTACCTAAGTGTGTTAATTCGTCATGGTTCCCACAACCCTAGTTATGGGTTTATCTACTCATATTTGAATGACCACAATCATAAAATATAGAAGAAATCATAATTGTAACTTAAAAAAGTTCGTAGAAGAAAAACACGTGAATTGAATAAATTTCCAAAACTGATGAACAAAACTTCAATGTTGTTTGATTCCCAAAATCAAGAACAAAATTACAAACTTTGTTTCTTGTACCAAGAATGATCGTTAACAACACCAAAATTTACATGAAAAGTGGTAAACAATTGTACTCAAAAAATAAACCTAAATATTGCATTTATAGTTCCAAACAAATCTTTTCCTAACTAAAATCAGACTCCAGGTCGCCAGGGGTAACAGGCCAAGTAACGACTTGTTGGGTCTCCCAACGAGTCGTGGCCAGTGATTTTGACTCATTCTCAATAGCTTTTCTAGTTCTGATGATGGGTCACCTGACGAATCATTAGGCCTTGACAGGATTCGCTAGGTCCCTCGAGAACATGGCATACCAATTCCTCCAGTTCACTTGACAGATTCCCATAGTAACTGATGATGAGTCGTCACTTCACCTGACGACTCGTTATGTCTCTTGTCTTCTTCACTGGGCATTCTTCAGAATTTTCCCTCCCAGTCTCCACAACTATCATAACGACTCGTTACCAGATGTAAAGAGTCGTTCCTTCAACTTGTGAGGTACATTGGATCTTCTTTATAAAATTCCTGCTCTTCTCTAGGACTCCAGGCACGAGTCGTGCATTGGCACAATGACTCTGACCTGGGTAGCAGCTCGCACTTTTGTCCATTTTTTCCTTACTTTGCTCATTTCCTGTTTCAAAACTGTTTTCCTGCAACACTTAACACAAACACATCATATCTATAAAAACATACCCATAATGTGCATATTTTCTTGATTTTAAGTATTGAAAGTGCCATAAAATCACAACACATCAACACCCTCAACTTAGAACTTTTGCATGTCCTCAGGCAAAAATAAAATAAAATAAACTACTTCGATGCTTCAATCAAAAGAACGTTAGGAAACTTACGATAGTCACAATTGCTCATCTAATCAAATTTTCTAACCCAGCCTTTATCATAAAAAATAAAATTATAATACATATGTAAAATTTTCAACCATGACACAGATGAATCGAAACATGGAAAAATACTGTCACTTACAACCATGCACATAAATCTATAACACTGACACAGATAGTTTGCAGACGATTTTGTTGACAAATGCTCTCACCACAAAGAAGTACCACACTCACACATGTGTATATGACCATATCAATGAACTTCTCTTGGGACTAGGTGAGATCACACTCGCTCTATCAAAGAAATTCTAACTGTGTGTATGCAATACCATAAGCTTGCCTTTACTTTCAATACCTCAATTTTCAGATGAGTAACAAGGACCACTATAGGGCTTTTTAAGATTGTAACTTAGGCTCGGGTTTGGGTATTATACATATGGTACTAGTTGCTTAACTCTCCTTGGCACTACACACACTTTGACTCCACTTTTACCCTTCTTTCATATTTTCTCCCTTTTACATTTGCTTTATTCTTCTTTTACTTTTGTTTGCAACTACGAGTGCAGTGTTCCTTCTTTCAAGTATTCATTACTTTCATTAATTTTTTTGTTTTTTTTTCTCTTTTCTCTCTTTTTCTCTTTAACAAAATTTTTTTCTTTTCTTTCATTATGAACATAGCACCCGCTCTTTCATTTTCATTACTCAATTTAATTCCACCCAACTCTTCTTAATCACCCCTATGATATCCACCGTCAACTTAGGCAATTTTTCTGAGTCGAGGTTCACAGTGTCCAAAGAGGGACCAGGGTCAAAATAGGTTCATTTTAATCAAAATAGGAAGGTGAATTGATGTTAACAAAAAAAAAGTTCAATTTTAGCTCAAAATTTGGATTTAGGGATTTTATTTTCATTTGGTAGGTCTTTTAAGGCTAAAGTGAACTCATTCATCAAAAATGGCCTATGATCCTTTCCTAGTTTCCCATCCTCTACCTCGGTACGACTGATCAGGAAAGTTCTAGATTGACACACACAACAGAATTTAACCATTAAGTATCACTCACACATTGCACAGGCCAACATCATCACTTCTATTGACTGCTAGTTTAGGTAAAGTCATACAATAGTAAATATGTTCACAGTTTTAATGCCACGCAAAGATTCACAGAGGTCATAATTATCGATTTTAACACATATAAAAATATTAGGCAGGGTATCATATTATCAGTTCAACTAAATTCAAAAATTCATGCTCTTGACTGCCTTAACCTCACCTAATTTTCTTTCAACTGACACAAACAAACACAAAAACATAAAATCCTAAACGTGCCAGTTTTGCTAGATAAGGAATACCTGAGGGAAAATATATCCGACAAGAAAAACCCTCGAGTTATGTTCAGCAAAAATACACAGGTATCCCTCCCTACCCCCATCAAGAAAAGCATGTGTCGTCCTTGACGAATATATATAAAAACAAAACCATGGAAATAGGGAACATACCTGTGCGACCTAGGTGTCTGTGACCTGGTCAGTGGAGGGTGCATATACTCCTCCAGTGTCATCTCCTTTACCATCGGCTTGACCCAGTGCATTTTAAAAACCTACTATGCTCGTACCTTCTCCACGAGCTCTCGCTGCCTCAACTGCTACCCGCTGTCGATCCTCCTCTCTAGATAACTACAACACTATCTCCATCTCTCTCCGCTCTCTCTTTTGCTCACGGAGCAGAGAATCCTCCTCCTCAAAACTTGCCTCCTCACGAGGCCTCTTGCCCTTATCCTTCATCACTGGCTCCTTAGTGCTAAAAAAAATATTGGCAGAAACTCTTCCTCACTCTCATCATCAATCACTAGAAGCACGGGTGGGGGATCGCAGTTACTTATCATGCAGACAACTCCCTTACCTCCACTCGAAGTGCTGATACCTCTGCATACCACCTTACCAGCTTGGGTGCCTGTAATTGTGAAAGGTGCTCATCCATGCACCTCTCAAAGGCATCTAACTGGCCATACACCGAGCTAGAGAGAGCCTAAAAATCCTTTGTAACCCACAACTTTACATGCTCCATTAGTACCTTCACTTGAAGAGCCGTGTGTGCTTGCTGTTTTTCGGCTTTCACCGATCGCCTAGCCATGTCTTTCAGGAATTCTTGGGAAATAGCGACTAGACCAGCTAAAGGAGAATGTAAGGGTGCAACAGGTGGTCAAGCTGCTGCTGCTGAGGATGAGGATTTTGGAACCTCAGCAGGTGTGGGAATATCAACTACATCTGTAGCCTCAGGCTGGCTACCAATCTCTCTGGCCTCTGTGAGCTCTGCCACAATATTAGTAAACAATACAGCCTCAGTATTTATACCTCTGCTCAATGCCTTTACCAATAAAGTCCTCCAGGGGATACAGCAGACTGACTCCCCGCTCTCGATACTGGGTTTGTTTCATATCTTATCAACACGATATCGATGATCTTATGGACCACCACTTGCTGATCAATCGATGACAATTCTAGCACCTTTAACACCTAAAGAGTCTATCAACGAGGCATGAATAGGGAATGGTAGTGATGTCTACTATCATCCGCTCTCAAATCTCCTCAGCAATGTATCTCGGGAAGTTTATGGTGTACCCCTCCATGATGCCAGCAACCAGTGTAGCTCTGTCAGGTGAAAGAAAATTTTCATTGCTGGTCAAAATAAGCCTGTGTCGAACCAATGATCATGAAAAATTAGCTTGGAAGTTAAATGTGGCCTTTTTTATCTAGGACTCGGTTCCATGCAACCACTCAACCAGCGGACCCCTTATGGCAATTGCTCATGAAAACCAAGTGTATTGCCTGATTTTTTGTACACTGTTCAGCTTCTTGGTTTTGGCTTTCTTAAGCTCGGACAGTCTGTGATTGAAATCGGTTGTATTCATCAGGGCATAATAGTTTAGACCATAGACCAGTCTAGAGATGGTCCTCTCAGAGATAGCTACAGGCATCTCCCGAACCAACACTTGTGCCAAGGCGGGCTTCTTCTTCCAGTCTTGGCCTCCCAAAGATAGACGTTGTTACGTGGCTACGTAGGTAGCATAAAACTCTCTAACCAGGAAAGGGTTGTAGCTCCCTGATGGCTAGTTAACCACTTGAACCTGTATCTATCAAACAATGCCTGCATCTCAAGGAGATCCTTGAGCCCTAGGCTCCTCATAGATGCTCCTCTTTCGATGGGCTTTTTCATTCAAAGCAATGTCCCTATTGTATATTGCTTGAACGTCGCGAACACACCATCGCCTCACCTGCTGTGATTGATTACTAGATGTGTTTGAAGTCTCTGTCAACTCATCATATGTGCTTACCTGTTGAGCACATAACTCATCAGCAACTTCTGCGTTTGTTGCAGCTGTGGTGCCCTCGGGAGCAATCAAGACTGTGGCCCCAGCATTCTCAACTTCTAGGCTTGGTGGGTCTCTTTCAAGCGGAGTAGGACCATCAACCAAGGCTGTTGGATTTGTAGGGTGTTGTGTCCTAACCTAGTGGATCTCCTATAAAGCTGCTCTTCTGAAAATTCATATTCCTCATCTGAGCTACTTGACTCTTCGGAGGAGGAGAGCGCATCCCTAAGTCTGTAATATGATGGCTGACTCCTCTCTGGCACCTGTTTCTTGGCCAAACCCTTCTTTGGTGTACCTTTCATAGCAATTGTACCTATGGGATAAGAGTTAGTATGCAAGGTAAGATGAAATAAAATCAACTTTTAATTGTGTCCCTGCAGACAGGACGAAGGACTCAACGAGTCATTGCCATTGGCCACAACTCGTGAGGTTACTCGCTGTCTGCAGGTCATTTTTTCTTTTTTGGACCAGTGTACGTAATGACTGGTCACAACGAGTCGTTACTTGTAGAAATGACTCATTAGACCAGTCGTGAGGTACACTAATCTAAATCTTCCATTTCTCACTCAGGACGAGCTATACAACAAGTCGTGGGGTGATACCACGACTCGTTACATGGCTTGTTCTCAAGAGTTTACTTCTAGTGGTTTAAAATAACTCACACCATGTTCATTATCACTTAACATTTTCAATCCCAACAACACAACAACCATATTTCATAGAATATTGATTTAAATTTTAGTCATGAGTAACGAAAATCAAAGAAACTTAGGCTTTTCACTGGTATGAATCATAGATCAAATAGTAATTATACTCTAAGCATAGGTCAGGCAATAATTATACTCTAAGCATTTAGATACTCACAGTGTTTGAGGGCGAATATGAAGAGTAAGTTGTGAATGTCGAGCAAATTTTGTGCCGTGTGAGTGATCGTGCCTATGTGAACTTGAGTGAGATTATGAATGATTTCTTGTGAGTGATGTTTTCGGAGAATAGGAGGGGAAATTATTCTTAAAAGAAATGCGATATTAAACTGTGAGGGAATTCAGTGGGAGGATTCGAGTGATTTAAGTCGTTTAAATCTTGATTTGCCTTATTTAAACGTGGGTTGGGTCGGATGGATATTTTAATTAAAGTAAATGACGACCCACATAACGAGTCGTTAGCCTAAGCCAAGATTCATTTGGTTATTCGTTCAATTTACTAGGTTTAGGATCTTACCAGGGACCTAACGACTCCTACAACGATTCATTGTGGTACCCAACGTGTCGTGGCTTGAGTCGTAGGCCCTGGACTGCAGTAGCTTCATGGCGGGTCACTTGACGAATTGTTTGGTCTCCCAACGATTTGTTAAGTCATTCATTGTCACCATTTTCATCTTAATTTCGTCTTTGATCCAGTAGACTTAACGGAAGACCCCACAATTCATTGTCACGGGCTACGACTCATTTTGTCAACCGTTGTCTACACTGTTTTATGTGGCAGTGACCACGATCCACTTAATGAGTCATTAGGTATGATGACAACTCGTTTTGTGCTTTTTAGCACCAGCAACTTAAGTTCATGTTTTTGGTTTCAGCTTCAAATTTCCCATCTTAATCACCTGCACACATCAACACACATGCACACTATATTTTTCGTATAATTTCGCAAGAAGCGCCTGATTTAACGTTGCGGCATGACGTGGGTATTTTGACTACTCAAACTTCACCAAAACGCCTCTACGGGGTGCCTCCCATGCAGCGCCTAATTTAACATCGCGACACGATGCAAGTCCTCGAGTTTCCCTTTTCCCCAGAGATCCACTACCTTTATTTCTTACCTTTTCCCCAGATATGCTTTTACCCGTTGAACATTGACTTTAAATCGCTTTCCTTCAGGGTTTCCCAGTTCAATTTCACCATGGGAGAATACTTGAACCACTCGAAAAGTCCCTAATAATTTGGACTTCATCTTGCCAGGAAACAAGCGAAGCCTGGAATTAAATAGTAACACCATATCACCCGGGCTGAATTGTCTCTTCTCAATATTCCGGTCATGCTGAATTTTCATCCTTAGTTTATAAATTTTATAACTCTCATAGGCTTTCAAAAGAAATTCATCTAGCTCATTCAACTGATCAAGCCTCAAGTTTGCAGCTTCGCTCCAGTCCAAATTCAGCTTCTTGAACGCCCATATAGCTTTATGCTCAAGTTCAACTGGAAGATGACATGATTTCCCATATACAAGTTGATACGAAAACATACCTATAGGAGTCTTGAATGTAGTCCGGTAAGCCCACAAAGCATCATCTAGCTTCCTAGCCCAATCTGTCCGGTTAGCATTCACAATCTTCGCTAAGATGGTCTTTATCTCCCCGTTGGAGACTTAAACTTTCCCACTAGACTGCGGATGATAGGGTGTTGCCACCCAGTTTTTTACCCCATATTTTTCTAATAAAGTATGAAACAACCAGTTATGGAAGTTGATCTTGGGCAGAATTTCATCCCCAAGTGATACTCAAATGCTTCATTTCGACTTGTTTGTATATCATTATTGTGTACATTCTCAAGTGATTTGTAGTTAAATGTGAATTTATACTAACCAACATGATTAGTGTTGTTTTGCAGGTAAAGTGGAATTTTGGGAAGCTAAGATACATATTGGTAAAATCGGGAATCGACTTGGAAACAAGGAGTGAAAAAGGACATGGAAGATTAGCAAAAACAAGGGCTCCGCGATGGAGCCGTGTCACGTTGCCATCGCAGAGGCACTCTGCCTCAAACGAAATAATTTTCGCAATTTCCAGTGAAGGGGCGTGATAGAACCGTGTCACGTTGGCCAGGCTCCGCAATGCTGGCTGTGGCATGTTGAGGATAAATTGCTTGGGGGGTCTGACTTCCAGTGAAGGTCCGCGATACCTACGTGGCACGGAGGGAGTGCTCCGCGATACACTCCGTGCCACGTTGCTTGTTGTTTTGGAAAAAATTCTCAATAGTATAAATAGCACACTTAGGTTTTATTTTAAACATTCTAACTTGGTTGAGCAAGAACGTTGGTTACAGGCAGTTGAGGGGACGAAAATTCTAGGGTTCTTCTCTATCTCTTTCTCTTTTATCTCAATTGTTTGTATAAATTCTACTTATTTGATGATGTTAAATCCACAAATGAGTGGCTAAATTCACTTCTTACTGAGGTTAAGAACAATTGTAGTGGACTGTAATTGTTAATCATTTCAGTTTTCATCTTTTCTTCAATGGTTGTTCTATCAATTCTTGTTCTTACTGCATTAATGTTTGGCCAATGTTAATGTATATCTAAAAAATCCAATTTTGATTTTGAAAAGGAAAGAAATTGGAAAGATGTGAATTGGTAGGATATGATCTCTTCTTAGTTTGGAAAATTGAGAATTGATTTACATTCAGAATAGAAATATATCTGAAAGTCTTATTAGTCAATTAAGGAATCGGGAATTTATGGCTAGAACATGAAATTCTTTTATCACAGAAATGTAGATTAAGACTCATGATTCTTAAGTTGGATAGGAGTCGAAAGTTCCAATCCATAGGTAATAATTCTTGACTAGAAACCGAAGGAAAGATTAATTGAATTGTATTGATAAATTAATTCCCTGCGTGCTCGGTTTAACCTCAGCTTGCTCATTACTATTGTTCAGACTCAGTTTATAATTTTGCTTTAGATTCGTAATAATTAGTAAACTCAAACTCTCAAAATATTATTTATTTGGTTGTCTGCATTCTTAAAGATATAGTTCATTAACACTTAAGGAAATTAGTACTGTAGCTCAGTCCCTGTGGGATCAATACTTGGCTTTACTTAAGCCACTTTACTACTTGTTAGACCATGTGCACTTGCGTGTAGTCACCACAGAAGCCCGAATGAGTTTTTGGCGCCGTTGTTGGGGACTGGCAATTGGTAAAATTATTTTCTTAGTGTTAGTTTACAAATTCTATTTAAGCGCTGACAACTTGATCTTAGCCTTTCTCTTGCAGATATTGAATTCTTCTGAACATTGGCAAGAGACAAGGAGTTGGTGGATTCATACATAGAGCCGGAAAGACAATTTCATCGTCAAAGAAGGGAAGCTCTAGAGAAATAGCTATAGTTGCTCAGACAGGCAATTCTGGAGCAACAACAGAATCCACCACTTGTGAGGGCAGTGTTAGTGCCCGAGGAAATGGCAGCTAGGCCGGTTCACAAAGTGGAAATCCCACATGCTAACAATGTTACATCAAGTATTCGCAGACTAGAGCAAGGAGGAAGGTTTGAGCTTAAACAGAACATGGTGCAATTGTTGCACACCAGTAGGCAATTCACAGGTCTCCCTCATGAAGATCCACAACAACATCTCCAAAACATTTTGGAGATAATTGGCACTTACATTCCCGCTGGAGTATCATCCGACTACGTGAGGCTTACATTATTCCCGTTTTCATTATTGGGGGAAGCAAAGAGGTGGTTGAAAGCTAAACCACCTAACTCTATCACCACTTGGGATGATCTTGCGAAAAAGTTTTTGATAAGATTCTTTCCATCCGGGAAAACAGCAAGACTTAGAAGTCAGATTCTAAGTTTCAAACAAAGAGAGGGGGAGAATCTGTAGCAAGCTTGGGAAAGGTTCAAATCATTGCTAAGGGATTGTCCTCACCATCACCAGTCCAATGATGTTCTGGTGCATACTTTCATAGAGGGTTTGGAACCCCACACAAAAATTTTGCTAGACTTAGCAGCTGGGGGACAAGCATTAGAAAAGACTTATGAGGAGTTGTATACATTGTTAAATCGTATTTCACAGGGAAATCCAGAGTGGAATGCGGACTCTTCAAGAGGAGGAACAAGGAAAGCGACCAGAATGTTTGAGGTGGATGGTTTTGTAGCTATCACTGCACAGATAGCTGCAATGCAAAATAAACTCAACACCCACTTTAGCAGTATGAGCTTGAATCAACCAAAAGACCCAGTTAATGTAGTGCAGCAGGTTTGGTGTGAAGTATGCGGTAGTAATGAACACTCAGCTGAGTGTTGTGGTGCAAATCCAGATTCAGTGAACTTTGTTGGGAACATCTAGAGAAATAATCACCAGCAGCATTATGGCAATAATTACAACTCAAATTGGAGGAATCATCCGAATTTCTCTTGGGGTAGTAACAACCATCAAGGGCAGAGTTCGAATCAGGGTATGTAGAGAAATCATGGGGGGGCAACAGAATTATCAATCTCAGTACTAAGGAAACAAGGCAACCTCCTCCATCAACCAACAACATTGAGAAAATGTTCAAAACAATGATAGCTGACCCAGCTCAAATGCAGGCTGATTATGTGAAATTAGCAGCAGACTTAAAAAACAAGCAGTTATCTACAAAGGCGTTGGAGTACCAATTTGGACAACTAGCTGGAGCTCAAAACACCAGGCCCAGAGGAGGACTACCGAGTGACACTGGCCCGAATCCCAAGCAGGTAAATGAAGTGACCACAAGGAGTGGTTTACAACTCAAGGAGGCGAAACCATAAAGATCACCTCAACAATCAGGAGCAGTGGAAAAAGATAGGGAACATGATGATGAGAGGGGGAAGGAGAAGGCAGCTGAAGCAGAAAGACCACCAACCCCGTTCCCTCAAAGATTAAAGAAACAGAAGGAGGAAGCTTGTTTTAAAAAGTTCATGGAGGTGCTTAAATAGGTACACATTAATTTACCTTTGGTTGATGTTTTGTAGGGAGTGCCTAAATATGCAAAGTATATCAAGGACATTGTAGCTAACAAAAGCAGATTGATGGAGTATGCTACGGTGGCGCTTACTGAGGAGTGCACTTCCCGGATTTAGAACAGGTTTCCAGCAAAGCTCAAGGACCCTGGGAGCTTTACAATTCAGATCATAATAGGGCAAATATCCGAGCTCGCGGACTATGTGATTTGGGAGCAAGCATAAACTTGATGCCGACCTCGGTGTTCAAGAAGTTGGGGCAGGGCAGTACTAGACCAACTACAGTGATCTTGCAGTTAGGGGATCGTTGTTTGGCCAGACCAGATGGCATTGTGAAGGACGTGCTGGTTCAAGTGGGCTCCCTTATCTTCCCGGTAGATTTTATTGTCTTAGATTTTGAGCTAGATGCGGAAGTCCCATTTATTTTGGGACGTCCTTTCTTGGCAACTGGGAGAGCTAGTATTGATGTAGCTGCAGGCTAGCTAACCATGTGAGCACATGACAAAGTTGAGGTATTTGATATGTATAAGGCCATGAAGCTTCCGGCCATATATGAGGAGCTTTCAGCAATCAATGTGCTCAACCAAGAAGAAATTCTTCAGATTGTTGATTCTCAAGATCCATTGGAGAGAGCGTTGATGAGCTTCGATCATTTGGGAGATAGAGATACTTATGAGATGGTGCAAATGTTGAATGAATCAAAATGGTATCTCAGGAAGCAAGACTTTTAGCCGTTGATGAGGTCCTTGGAACCATTGCAAAAATCATCTATTGAGGAAGCACCAAAACTAGAGTTGAAGACATTGCCTCCACATCTGAAATATGTTTTTTTGGGGGAAGATGACACCTTGTCAGTCATCATCTCTGCAGAATTGACGGAGGCACAGGTAAAGGATGCATTGGTTGTTCTCAAGAGGAGGAAGAGAGCAATGGGCTGGCAAATGGTCAGACATTCGGGGTATCAATCCAACTTCTTGCACACACAGAATTTTCATGGAGGAAGGAGAAAAACCAACTGTATAACATCAGCAGAGGTTGAATCCTATGATGAAGGATGTGGTTAGGAAGGAAGTGATTAAATGGCTTGATGCAGGTGTGGTCTATCCTATTTAAGATAGCGAACGGGTCAGCCCTGTTTAGTGTGTTCCAAAGAAAGGAGGGATGGTCGTGGTCATCAATGAGAAAAATGAGTTGATCCCTACACGCATAGTCATAGGCTGGCGGATTTGCATGGACTACAGAAAGCTCAATGAGGCCACAAGGAAAGATCACTATCCTATCCTGTTGATTGATCAAATATTGGATAGATTGGCTGGTCAAGAATATTAATATTGTTTCCTTGATGGCTATTCTGGCTATAACCAGATAGCCATAGCACCGAAGGACCAGGAGAAGACTACTTTCACATGTCCTTATAGGACATATGCTTTTCGGCGGATGCCATTTGGTTTATGCAATGCACCCGCCACATTCCAGAGATGCATGGTTGCGATCTTCCATGATATGGTGGAAGATTTCGTCAAGGTATTTATGGATGATTTTTCTGTTTTCAGTAATTAGTTTGCTACTTGTTTGCAGAATCTTGACAGGGTGCTAGCTCGTTTTGAAGAATCCAACCTTATACTCAACTGGGAGAAATGTCATTTCTTAGTCAAGGAGGGTATCATCCTTGGCCATAAAGTTTCTTGCAAGGGGTTGGAAGTCGATCGTGCAAAGATCGAGGTTATTGAAAAGCTACCACCACCTGTGTCAGTGAAGGGTGTTCGCAGTTTTCTCGGACGTGCAGGGTTCTACAGACGGTTCATCAAGAACTTCTCTAAAATTTCTAGACCAATATGCAGGTTGCTAGAAAAAGAGGTGAAGTTCAAGTTGGATGAGAATTCTGTCAAAGCATTCGAGGAGTTGAAACAGAAGTTGATAGAAGAACCTATCCTCATTTCTCCAGATTGGGAGCAATCGTTTGAATTAATGTGTGATGCAAGTGATGTGGCGGTAGGAGAAGTATTAGGGCAGCAGAGAAATAGAATTTTTCATTCTATTCATTATGCAAGCAAAACACTGGACGTAGCCCAAGTCAATTATACAGTCACAGAAAAGGAGATGTTAGCATTGGTGTTCACGTTTGATAAATTTAGGTCCTATTTGGTGGGTTCTAGAGTAGTGGTGTATACCGATCATACATCGATTCGGTATCTGTTTAACAAGAAGGATGCAAATCCGGGTTAATCAGATGGACCTTGTTGTTACAAGAGTTTGACCTAGAGATTCGGTACAGAAAAGGGAGCGAGCATCAAGTGGAAGATCACCTATCGCGATTGGAAAGCCGGTCACATGTGAAGGAAGGTGAAAACATCAAAGAAAGTTCCCAAATGAGTAGCTCTTCGCAATAAGGGAAGCTGAAATCCCTTGGTATGCAGACATTGTGAATTTGCTAGTGAGTGGAGTCTATCTACCAGAGGCTACGACTCAGCAGAGAAAGAAGTTGATACATGATTACAGGTATTATATTTGGGATGAGTCGTACTTCTTTACACAGGGACCGGATCAGGTGATGAGAAGATGCATTCCAGAGAGCCAGATTGTAGAAGTGTTGAGGAGTTGTCACTCTTCATTGTATGGAGGGCACCACGGAGGCGAGCGGACAGCGCACAAGGTGCTACAGTCAGGTTTCTTTTTGCCTAGATTGTTCAGAGACTCTATGGCATACGTAAAAATGTGTGATAGATGTAAAAGAACAGGCACAATTGGTAGAAGGCAAGAAATGCCACTGCAGCAGATATTAGAAGTGGAGATCTTTGATGTATGGGGTATAGATTTCATAGGCCTATTCCCACCATCATTTGGTTATCGTTACACCTTGGTGGTCGTTGATTATGTATCAAAGTGGGTTGAAGCAATAGCTTGCCCCAGGAATGACGACAAGGTTGTTATACCCCGTAAGATTTCCGAGACCTAGATGGCTTATTCACACGTTGGTTAAGCATATTTGAAAGCCATACGTGCTAGGGGAAAGGCCCGGGAAAGGATCGAATGGGCAACCTGTCGAACCATCATGGAGGGAGCCGGGGCAGAGCCCCTCCGCGATGGCAACGTGTCACAGAGGTGGAGCCTCCGCGTTGGCTCCGTGACACGTTAGGCCTGTCTAGGTCCATGTATATAAAGCCCCCACTTCGGTTTGTGAGGTTATATTCCTTATTTAATTTCCATAAAACACAGAGAAACAGAGAGAGATGAAGAGGGGTAATATATTGTCGTTCAATTACGTTTCCAAACATAGTCTAAACTTGAGTACAACATTCCACCCTCAGATAGATGGGCAGGCTGAACGCACAATTCAGATGCTCAAAGATATGTTATGAGCGTGTGTGTTAGATTTCGGTGGTAGCTGGGACGAGCATTTGCCGTTAATCGAATTTTCTTATAATAACAACTACCACTCAGCCATCCAGATGGCGCCTTTTGAGGCATTATACGGGCGAAAATGCAGATCGCCGATTGGCTGGTTTGAAACAGGAGAATCAGCGTTGGTTGGGCCAGACATTGTTCAGCAGTCAGAGGAAAAGGTAAAGCTTATCCGAGAACGCTTACTGACTGAACAGAGCCGCCAGAAATCATATGCAAATGTGCGGCGCAGAGACCTGGAGTTTGATGTGAATGACTGGGTATTTTTGAAAGTATCTCCGATGAAAGGGGTGATGAGATTCGGCAAGAAAGGTAAGCTCAGTCCGAGGTTTGTTGGGCCTTCTCAAATTTGTCGAAGGATAGGCCGAGTAGCATATGAGTTGAACTTGCCCCCAGAATTGGAATCCGTTCATCCGGTCTTTCATGTATCTATGCTGAGAAAATGCATAGGAGACCCGTCCAAAGCAGTCCCAATCCAGGATATTCAGGTTACGGAAGAGCTAGCCTATGAAGAGGTTCCAGTAGCCATCTTAGACAGACAGTTTCGTAGATTGAGAACTAAAGATATTGCATCTGTCAAGGCATTGTGGCGTAATGGGAATCAAGAAGAGATGACGTGGAAGGCTGAGGAAGATATGAAAGTTAGATATCCTCACTTATTCCAGGCCTAGTCAAGCGACAGGTATGTCCGTATTATTACTTATCCAGTGTCTTGTGGTTGTGTATGTATAAATGAGAAAGATTAATGTTTAGCTGTTAAGTGAATCCTAAAGTATTGTGTGCAGTGCCTGTATTGGATTTTTTTGCATTTCAGGTTTTCGGGATATCCATATTATAGGGGAAACCCTGCCAAAAATTTTTCTAAGAAATAAGTGGAGAAGTCCTCTAGATAGTAGTTTCCATTCGTGGACGAATGTTCATAAGGGGGGGAGAATGTTATACCCCGTAAGATTTCCGACACCTAGATGGCCTATTCGCACGTTGGTTAAGCATATTTGAAAGCCATACGTGCTAACAGAAAGGCCCGAGAAAGGATCGGACTAGCAACCTGTCGAACCATCACGGAGGGAGCCGGGGCAGAGCCCCTCCGCGATGGCAACATTTCACGGAGGTGGAGCCTCCACGTTGGCTTCGTGACACGTTGGGCCTGTCCAGGTCCATGTATATAAAGCCCCCACTTCGGTTTGTGAGGTTATATTCCTTATTTAATTTCCAAAAAACACAGAGAAATAGAGAGAGACAAAGAGGGGTAATATATTGTCGTTCAATTACGCTGCCAAACGTAGTCTAAACTCAAATTAACCTCAGGTACCGAGGTATTTAGCAGCAGGGAGCATTCTTACGGATTTAGTTTCGTGAAATTCGGCCGACAAATCATCGTGCTACCGGGCTAAGGTAAGTGGAATTTTTCTGAACTAGTGTCTATGTGTTCCTAGCTGTGAAGTGAATACTTCTCCCTTCTAGACTTCTGAAAAATAGCAAGTTTACGACCGTCTTTCGATAAGGCTAAGTTTAGGCTATAATTATATCGAATGTGACGCCGTCCTTCACAATAGTGTTGTATTTAGTACTAATTGACGTGTTTATGAATGCAGTTGGGAGATTTAGCTGGAATACTGACCGAGCCTCGTCCGACAGTCGGATAACTCGAGGTTAAGGTATGTAAAGTTGTTCTTCAGCAAGTTAGTATGTTTTAGCTTGGTAAATCATAGTAAATTCCGTATTTGAAGCTCTCGGAGTTGAATGTTGAGAATTAGGTAAGTCTAATAGATTCTGAGTTGTGTTACCGTATCGTATCCACTCTGAAAGTTAGTAAAGAATGCGCCAAAGGGCGAGTTAGCATTCCAGATTCAGTATAGCTCATTGTGTGATTAGCAAGCATGTTGTAGAATAAAAACATATAGATTTTCAGAATAAAGGCTAATAGAGTAAAATCAGATAGACAGATAGTTTTCTGGCTACAGATTAGCCATTCAGACAGATAGTACCCTAGCTACAGATTAGCCCACAGTTAAAGAAAGATCTCAGAATCAGTATAATCAGTAAAGAATCAGTTCGGTACAGAAATAAATCAGAATAAGAAATCAGATTTTAGATAGTCTTTTTCAGTTATACATGCTTGCTATTTATATGTGTTATTTGTTTGTTGAGACTTTATATGGCGTGTGGGCACCTTATTGAGCGTGCTCGCCGCTCCTGGGTTGGTAATCGTGTCGCCTACTGAGCGGGTGGGTTTTACGTCACACCAAGGAGTGGCATACCATCCCCAGCTTGGACGAATATAGGATGAAGCTTTCCCCGTAGCAGTTTGATCAGCATTACAGGTGCTGCTCCGGTTTCAGATAGCCCTGTTGAGTTTTGTGTCTAGGGAACCAGACCCTATCTGTTACTGTCTACACAGGAGTCCTCCGGACACTAGACACGGTTACTTATATCGGAGGCCATGGCCCAAGCCGCAGACCCAGGGGGCCGGTAGAGGAGCTCCGAAGTGAGCAGATGAGTGGAGCGACTTACTTTTGGCTGGTTTTGACCCGGGTCGGGGTATATAGATTGTTTGCTTGTTTGGCGCCATCCGGCTTATGGGGGTTGGTATTGGCTCTTTCTTGCTAAATGTTTATGTATTTATGTGCTTTATATATATTAGCTAATAGACAGTAGGCCGCCGTGACTACAGACACGCTCCTGCCTATCAGTGTAGAAAGGTTTGATCTAGTTCCTATCAGCTCTTCAGATTCAGTTATCTTCTGTCCACAGACTTGTTAGTCATGTTATCTGTATTCAGTTGTATTATCTCAGTTACTTTGCATAATCAGTACCAGAGGTACTAACGCCCAGTGGGGCGCTGCATTACTTGCCTGCAGGTACTCATAGACGAGGAGGCGATCCCTCGTGATCCAAGCCAGCGCAGAGTCATCAGCTCCTGTCATCCGGAGCTTGATATTTCAGAGGTTTATATCATTTCCTTTTGTCATACGGTACGGGTAGGTCGGGGCCCTGTCCCGACCATCTTATCAGTATTCCTAGAGGCTTGTAGTCTATATATATTTCCCTGTGGTCAGTTGAGCCGGTCGTGTGAGGTCGTGCAGTTTGTTATAGCTGTTTAGCATTTTAGTTTATGTTGGTCGTGTGAGGCCTTAGTTTGAAAGTAGTGGTGACCTTGCCGGTCACGTAGTCATTCAGCATTCTATTATTGAGTTACAGATAACTAGATAGCATGGTGGCCTTGTCGGTCCGCATAGGTTCCTTGTTACGAAGATGTTTCTGGTTAGTTGTTATTATAGGTACAGGTGGTTATAGGCCCAGTGGGACGGAGGCTGTGTTTACAGCCGTTATATTGCCCTTTGTTTCCAGAAATCTTAGTTAGAGCCAGCCAGGCACCAGATGTGCTCAAGCTCAGTAGTCTAGTAGTTCAGGTCCTAGTAGGGCACCAGGTGCCAGTCATACCCCCCCCCAAGGCGGGGCATGACAAACTTGGTATTAGAGCAGGTCATGTGCAGGGGAGTCTGCAAGTCGTGCTAAGTAGAATCTTATCTATGGATGTGTTGTGCACCACATACTATAGGCAGGAGGCTGCGAGGCATGATAGGATGGTTACTCTTCTTTCATACTCAGTCATGCCATAGCACAGTACAATATAGGGTTGAGTTCCTAAAACTTATCATATCCTTTGTCTACAGATAAGAATGGCAGATCAGCGACACCCTGCCACAAGAAGAAGACTAGACACGGTAAGGGGAGAAGGCACCAGCAGGATGCCTCAGCTTCAGTTAGAGTCAGCCCGATCGGAGGGCGATATAGAGGCTTCATCACAGCCCTCTCAACAGTCCCCCTCACATTAGGAGCCGTTGGGCACTACACTGCCCCCAATAGCTCCTGTGCCTTCGCCATCAGATCAGGAGGTTTGTAGCGTTGTAGTTATGTTGGCACAAATGACGGCCACACAGCGCCAGCCAGAGTCACCAGTAGTAGCAGAGTCTTCAGGTGGGTCAGGTAGTTACAGGGTCAGGGAATTTTCGGCACTAGGTCCTCCACAGTTCACTGGGTCAGATCAGGCAGAGGACCCTCAGGACTTTCTAGATCAGATGCAGAGGATATTCCGAGTTATGCATGTGACCCCTTCAGAGTCTGTTGAGCTGGTAGTGTTCCGGTTACGGGATATAGCGGTATTGTGGTACGAGAGTTGGGCAAGGTCCCGAGGGAGAGATGTTACCCCTCCGACCTGGATCGGCTTCTTGTAGGCCTTCCTGGACCGTTAATTTCCACGAGAGATCCAACAGGCTCAGATGGACCAGTTTCTGCCTCTAGAGCAAGGGGCGAGGAGCGTATGCGAGTATGCTTTACAGTTTTACTCCTTAGCCCGTTATACTCCAGCATATGTTGATACCATGCCAGCGAGAGTCCACAGATTTATCATGGGTCTGAATCCGGAGTATATTGAGGCATGTATGACGGCGACATTGCGAGTGGATATGGACATTGCCCGAGTATAGGCTTTTGCTCAGACCATAGAGGGTCTTAGACAGCGGTAGCAGGGTAGTAGACAGACCAGTCAGGAACAGCGCCGCAGGGACAAACCAGATGAGATGCAAAGGGAAGTTCAGAGAGGACCCAAGCCTCGACTATCAGATAGACCCCTTAGACCCCCACCTCCACCACAACAGCAGTAGCGAGGTAGATATGTTTTTTGAGGGCAGTCAGAGCCCAGTGGCAGTTCCATAACAGTAGAATCTCCGCAGCAGAGAAGGGGAGAGAAGATCAGATTTGCACCCTCACCCTGTCCCTATTGTAATCGACCACACTCCGGAGCTTGGAGATATGGCTCCACTGGGTGTTATATTTGCGGACAGGAGGGGCATCGGATGAGAGATTGTCCGACTAGAGGTCAGGGGAGAAGAGACAGTCAGGACAAGGGATCCGCAAGGCCACGAGCCCCAGCAGCCTCAGTGGGGCGTGGGCCTTCAGGTTCAGTAGGCAGAGGCCGAGGTAGATCAGGAGCTTCCAGTTCAGGTACGGGTTCAAGCCGTACTTATGCACTACCATGGAGAAATGATTCAGAGGCATCTCCAGATGTAGTAATAGGTACGATGACTATTTGGTCCTGCCCTGCTTAGGTATTGATTGACCCAGGATCCACTCTGTCGTATATTACCCCTTTTGTGGCACAAAAGTTCAATATTGCACCAGAATTATTGCGGCAGCCCTTTTCAGTATCCACGCCCGTCGGTGACTCTATTATAGCTAGCAGAATTTACCGAAGGTGTATAGTAGAGGTTGCTGACCGTCAGACCACAGTAGATCAGGCCGAGTTAGAAATGATAGACTTCGATGCCATAATGGGTATGAATTGGCTAGTGCCGTGCTTTGCCAATGTTGAATGTTGGACTAAGACGGTCCGATTCCACTTTCCAGGAGAAGTAGTGCGAGAGTGGAAAGGCAGCACAGCTACTCCAAAAGGTAGGTTTATTTCCTACCTTCAGGCGAGGAAATTGATAACTAAGGGATGTATTTACCACCTAGTCAGAGTTTAGGATGTTCGGGTAGAATCTCCGACACTCCAGTTTGTCCCGGTGGTGAACGAGTTCCCTGATGTGTTTCCAGATGAGTTACCTAGTCTTCCCCCAGAAAGAGAAATAGATTTTGCTATTGATTTATTACCAGGCACTCAGCCTATATCAATTCCTCCCTATCGTATGGCTCCTGCAGAATTCAGAGAGTTAAAGGAGCAGCTGAAAGATTTGCTAGATAAAGGTTTCATCAGGCCGAGTACTTCGCCATGGGGTGCGCCGGTTCTATTTGTGAGAAAGATAGATGGCTCGCTCCGTATGTGCATATATTATCGGTAGTTGAACAAAGTTACAGTGAAGAACAAGTATCCGCTCCCCAGAATAGATGATTTATTTGATCAGCTACAGGGAGCCAGATATTTCTCTAAGATTGACTTGCGGTCCTGATATCATCAGGTTCGGGTACGTGAAAGAGATATTTCTAAAACAGCGTTCAGGACCCGATGTGGACACTTTGAATTTCTGGTTATGTCCTTCGGGTTGACGAATGCCCCAGCAATATTCATGGACCTGATGAACAGTATTTTCATACCATACCTGGACCTGTTCGTGATAGTGTTTATTGATGATATTCTGGTGTATTCTCGCTCTGAAACAGATCACCGGACTCATTTGCGGACAGTGCTCCAGATCCTCAGGGACCACCAGTTATATGCTAAATTTTCTAAGTGTGAGTTCTGGCTTAATTCAGTAGCCTTTCTAGGGCATATTGTGTCGGATGCTGGTATACAGGTTGACACGCAGAAGATAGAAGCAGTCAAATCATGGCCTAGGCCTACCACTCCGACCGAAGTCCATAGCTTTCTGGGATTAGCGGGATATTATAGGAGATTTTTCGAGGGATTCTCTACTATAGCGGCACCTATGACCAAATTGACACAGAAAGCAGTGAAGTTTCATTAGACAGAGGCATGCGAGCAGAGTTCTAGGAACTGAAAGACAGATTAACCTCTGCCCCAGTGTTAGCATTGCCAGAAGGTACAGAAGGGTATTCGGTGTATTCCAACGCATTAGGCGTCGGGTTAGGTTGTGTGCTGATGCATCATGGTAAAGTGATTGCATATGCTTCTAGACAGCTGAGGAAACACGAAAAGAATTACCCTACCCACGACCTGGAGTTAGCCGCAGTAATCCATGCCTTGAAAATACCTGTATGGCGTCCATGTTGATATTTTTACAGATCACAAGAGCCTACAGTAGATGTTCACTCAGAGGAGTTGAATCTGCGGCAACGTCGCTGGTTGGAGCTGTTAAAGGATTATGATGTGAATATTCCGTACCACCCGAGAAAAGCCAATGTTGTAGAAGATGCTCTCAGTCGTAAGTCCATGGGGAGTTTGGCGTATTTGCAGCTCGAGCAGTGGGAATTGGTCAGGGAGATACATCAGTTAGCTAGCCTAGCCGTTCGTGTAGTCGAAATAGAGGACAGTAGAGCGGTAATTCAGAACACTACCGTGTCATCATTAGTTGTGGAAGTGAAAGAACGGCAATATGAGGATCCTGACCTGATTCATCTCAAAGACAGAATCCAACTGGGTAAAGCGCCAGATTTTCAAGTAACTAAGAAAGAAGTGCTGTTATGTAAAGGCCGCCTCTGTGTTCCAGATGTTTCAGGGCTCCGCCAGCAGATTATGAATGAGGTACATCACGCCCGTTATTCTATTCACCCCGGTGCGATGAAAATGTACCACGATATCAAGGAAAACTACTGGTGGCCAGGTATGAAAAGAGAAATTGCTGAATTTGTAGCCCAGTGCCCTAACTGTGAACAGGTGAAAGCAGAACATCAGAAACCAGGCGGTTTGACTCAAGACATAGCTGTGCCTCTCTGGAAATGGGAAGCAGTAAATATGGATTTTATAACAGGATTACCCCGTACTAGACACAGACATGATTCTATATGGGTAATAGTTGATAGATTAACAAAATCAGCTCATTTCCTGCCAGTGAGAACTACTTTCTCGGCTGAAGATTATGCCGAATTGTATATTCGAGATATAGTCAGATTGCATGGAGTGCCAGTATCCATTATTTCGGACAGGGGAGCACAGTTTACGGCTAGATTTAGGCAATCGTTCAGAGAGGTCTGGGAACGCAGATTAATTTGAGTACAACATTCCACCCTCAGACAGATGGGCAGGCTGAACGCACAATTAGACGCTCGAAGATATGTTGCGAGCGTGTGTGTTAGATTTTGGTGGTAGATGGGATGAGAATTTGCCATTAATTGAATTTGCTTATAATAACAGCTACCACTCAGCCATCCAGATGGCGCCTTTTGAGGCATTATACGGGCGAAAATGCAGATCGCCGATTGGCTGGTTTGAAACAGGAAAATTAGCGTTGGTTGGGCCAGACATTGTTCAGCAGTCAGAGGAAAAGGTAAAGCTTATCCGAGAATGCTTACTGACTGCACAGAGCCACCAGAAATCATATGCAGATGTGCGGCGTAGAGACTTGGAGTTTGATGTGAATGACTAGGTATTTTTGAAAGTATCTCCGATGAAAGAGGTGATGAGATTCGGCAAGAAAGGTAAGCTCAGTCCGAGGTATGTTGGGCCTTATCAAATTCGTCGAAGGATAGGCTGAGTAGCATATGAGTTGAACTTGCCCCCAGAATTAGAATCCGTTCATCTGGTCTTTCATGTATCTATGCTGAGAAAATGCATAGGAGACCCATCCAGAGAAGTCCCAATCCACGATATTCAGGTTACGGAAGAGCTGGCCTATGAAGAGGTTCTAGTAGCTATCTTAGACAGACAGATTCGTAAATTGAGAACTAAAGATATTGCGTCTGTAAGGCAATGTGGCGTAACAGAAATCAAGAAGAGATGACGTGGGAGGCTGAGGAAGATATGAAAGCTAGATATCCTCACTTATTCCAGGCCTAGTCAGGCGATAGGTATGTCCGTATTATTACTTATGCAGTGCCTTGTGGTTATGTATGTATAAATGAGAAAGATTAATTTTTAGCTGTCAAGTGAATCCTAAAGTATTGTGTGCAGTGCCTGTATTGGAATTTTTTACATTTCAGGTTTTCGGGATAGTCCATATTACAGGGGAAACCCTACCAAAAAATTTTCTAAGTAATAAGTTGAAAAGTCCTCTAGATAGTTGTTTCCATTCGTGGACGAATGTTCATAAGGGGGGGAGAATGTTATACCCCGTAAGATTTCCGACACCTAGATGGCCTATTCGCACGTTGGTTAAGCATATTTGAAAGCCATACGTGCTAACAGAAAGGCCCGAGAAAGGATCGGACTAGCAACCTGTCGAACCATCACAGAGGGAGCCGGGGCAGAGCCCCTCCGCGATGGCAACATTTCACGGAGGTGGAGCCTCCACGTTGGCTTCGTGACACGTTGGGCCTGTCCAGGTCCATGTATATAAAGCCCCCACTTCGGTTTGTGAGGTTATATTCCTTATTTAATTTCCAAAAAACACAGAGAAATAGAGAGAGACAAAGAGGGGTAATATATTGTCGTTCAATTACGCTGCCAAACGTAGTCTAAACTCAAATTAACCTCAGGTACCGAGGTATTTAGCAGCAGGGAGCATTCTTACGGATTTAGTTTCGTGAAATTCGGCCGACAAATCATCGTGCTACCGGGCTAAGGTAAGTGGAATTTTTCTGAACTAGTGTCTATGTGTTCCTAGCTGTGAAGTGAATACTTCTCCCTTCTAGACTTCTGAAAAATAGCAAGTTTACGACCGTCTTTCGATAAGGCTAAGTTTAGGCTATAATTATATCGAATGTGACGCCGTCCTTCACAATAGTGTTGTATTTAGTACTAATTGACGTGTTTATGAATGCAGTTGGGAGATTTAGCTGGAATACTGACCGAGCCTCGTCCGACAGTCGGATAACTCGAGGTTAAGGTATGTAAAGTTGTTCTTCAGCAAGTTAGTATGTTTTAGCTTGGTAAATCATAGTAAATTCCGTATTTGAAGCTCTCGGAGTTGAATGTTGAGAATTAGGTAAGTCTAATAGATTCTGAGTTGTGTTACCGTATCGTATCCACTCTGAAAGTTAGTAAAGAATGCGCCAAAGGGATAGTTAGCATTCCAGATTCAGTATAGCTCATTGTGTGATTAGCAAGCATGTTGTAGAATAAAAAGATACAGATTTTTAGAATAAAGGCTAATAGAGTAAAATCAGATAGACAGATAGTTTTCTGGCTATAGATTAGCCATTCAGACAGATAGTACCCTTGCTACAGATTAGCCCATAGTTAAAGAAAGATGTCAGAATCAGTATAATCAGTAAAGAATCAGTTTGGTATAGAAACAGATCAGAATAAGAAATTAGATTTCAGATAGTCTTTTTCAGTTATACATGCTTGCTTTTTATATGTGCTATTTGTTTGTTCAGACTTGATATGGCGTGAGGGCACCTTATTGAGCGTCCTCGCCGCCCCTGGGTTGGTAATCGTGTTGCCCACTAAGCGGGTGGGTTTTACGTCACTCCAAGGATTGGCATACTGTCCCCAGCTTGGACGAAGATAGGATGAAGCTTTCCTCATAGCAGTCTGCTCAGCATTATAGGTGTTGCTCCGGTTTCAGATAGCCCTGTTGAGTTTTGTCTCCGGGGAACCAGACCCTATCTGTTACTGTCTACACAGGAGTCCTCTGGACCTAGACACGGTTGGTTATATAGGAGGCCATGGCCCGATCCGGAGACCCAGGGGGCCGGTAGAGGAGCTCTGAAGTGAGAAGATGAGTGGAGTGAATTATTTTTGGATGGTTTTGACCCTGGTAGGGGTATATAGATTGTTGGCTTGTTTGGCGCCATCCGGCTTATGGGGGTTGGTAATTGCTCTTGCTTGCTAAATGTTTATGTATTTATGTGCTTTATATATATTAGCTAATAGACAATAGGCCGCCGTGACTACAGAAACGCTCTTGCCTATCAGTGCTGAAAGGTTTGATCTAGTTCCTATCAGCTCTTCAGATTCAGTTATCTTCTGTCCACAGACTTGTTAGTCATGTTATCTGTATTCAGTTGTATTATTTCAGTTACTTTGCATACTCAGTACCAGAGGTACTAATGCCCAGTGGGGCGCTACAATACTTGCCTGCAGGTACTCATAGACGAGGAGGCGATCCCTCGTGATCTTAGCCAGCGCAGAGTCATCTGCTCCTGTCATCCTGAGCTTGATATTTCAGAGGTTTATATCATTTCCTTTTGTCGTATAGTACGGGTAGGTCGGGGCCCTATCCCGACCATCTTATCAGTATTCCTAGAGGCTTGCAGTCTGTATATATTTTCCTGTGGTCAGTTGAGCCGGTCGTGTGAGGTCGTGCAGTTTGTTATAGCTGTTTAGCATTTTAGTTTATGTTGGCCATGTGAGGCCTTAGTTTGATAGTAGTGGTGACCTTGCCGGTAACGTAGTCGTTCAGCATTCTATTGTTGAGTTACAGATAACTAGACAGTATGGTGGCCTTGTCGGCCCGCATAGGATCCTTGTTACCAAGATGTTTCTGGTTAGCTGTTATTATAGGTACAGGTGGCTATAGGCCCAGTGGGTCGGAGGCTGTGTTTACAGCCGTTATATAGCCCTTTGTTTCCGGAAATCTGAGTTAGAGCCAGCCAGGCACCAGATGTGCTCAGGCTCAGTAGTCTAGTAGTTCAGGTCCTAGTAGGGCACCAGGAGCCAGTCATATCCCCCCCCCCCCCAAGGCGGGGTATGACAAACTTGGTATCAGAGCAGGTCGTGTCCAGGGGAGTGTGCAAGTCGTGCTAAGTAGAGTCTTATCTATGGATGTGTTGTGCACCACATACTATAGGCAGGAGGCTGCGAGGCATGATAGGATGGTTATTCTTCTTTCATACTCAGTCGTGCCATAGCACAGTACAGTATAGGGTCGAGTTCCTAAAACTTATCATATCCTTTGTCTACAGATAAGAATGGCAGATCAGGGACACCCTGCCACAGGAAGAAGACTAGACACGGCAAGGGGAGAATGCACTAGCAGGATGCCTCAACTTTAGTTAGAGTCAGCCCGATCGGAGGGCGATATAGAGGCTTCATCACAGCCCTCTCAGCAGTCCTCCTCACATCAGGAGCCATTGGGCACTACACCGCCCTCGATAGCTCTTGTGCCTTCACCATCAGATCAGGAGGTTTGTAGCGTTGTAGTTATGTTGGCACAGATGATGGCCACACAGCGCCATCCAGTGCCACCTGTAGCAGCAGAGTCTTCAGGTGGGTCAGGTAGTTCCAGGGTCAGGGAATTTTTGGCACTAGGTCCTCCACAGTTCACTGGGTCAGATCAGGCAGAGGACCCTCAGGACTTTCTAGATCAGATGCAGAGGATATTTCGAGTTATGCATGTGACCCCTTCAGAGTCTGTTGAGCTGGTAGTGTTCCGGTTACGGGATATAGCTGTATTATGGTACGAGACTTGGGAAAGGTCCCGAGGGAGAGATGTTACCCCTCCAACCTGGACCGGCTTCTCGGAGGCCTTCCTGGACCGTTACTTGCCATGAGAGATCCGACAGGCTCGGATGGACCAGTTTCTGCATCTAGAGCAGGGGGCGAGGAGCGTACGCGAGTATGCTTTACAGTTTGACTCCTTAGCCCGTTATGCTCCAGCATTTGTTGATACCATGCCAGTGAGAGTCCATAGATTTATCATGGGTCTGAATCCGAAGTATATTGAGGCATGTATGACGGCGACATTGCGAGAGGATATGGACATTACCCGAGTACAGGCTTTTGCTCAGACCATAGTGGGTCTTAGAAAGCGGCAGCAGGGTAGTAGACAGACCAGATAGGAACAACGCCGCAGGGACAGACCAGATGAGATGCAAAGGGAAGTTCAGAGAGGACCCAGGCCTCGACTATCAGATAGACCCCCTAGACCCCCACCTCCACCACAACAGCAGCAGCGAGGTAGATATGTTCGTTGAGGGCAGTCAGAGCCCAGTGGCAGTTCCAGAATAGTAGAATCTCCGCAGCAGAGAAGGGGAGAGCAAAGCAGATTTGCACCATCACCTTGTCCCTATTATAATCGACCACACTCCGGAGCTTGTAGATATGGCTCCACTGGGTGTTATATTTGCGGACAGGAGGGGCATCGGATGAGAGATTGTCCGACTAGAGGTCAGGGGAGAAGAGACAGTCAGGACAGGGGATCCGTAAGGCCACGAGCCCCAGCAGCCTCAGTGGGGCGTGGGCCTTCAGTTTCAGTAGTAAGAGGCCGAGGTAGATCAGGAGCCTCCAGTTCAGGTACGGGTTCAAGCCGTACTTATGCACTAACAGGGAGAAATGATTCAGAGGTGTCTCCAGATGTAGTAACAGGTACGATGACTATTTGTTCCTACCCTGCTTGTGTATTGAGTGACCCAGGATCCACTCTGTCATATGTTACCCCTTTTGTGGCACGAAAGTTCAATATTGCACCAGAATTATTGCAGCAGCCCTTTTCAGTATCCACGCCCGTCGGTGACTCTATTATAGCTAGCAAAATTTACCGAGGGTGTATAGTAGAGGTTGCTGACCGTCAGACCACTGTAGATCTAGTCGAGTTAGAAATGATAGACTTCGATGCCATAATGGGTATGGATTGGCTAGTGACGTGCTTTGCCAATGTTGAATGTTGGACCAAGACGGTCCGATTCCACTTTCCAGGAGAAGCGGTGCGAGAGTGGAAAGGCAGCACAGCTACTCCAAAAGGTAGGTTTATTTCCTACCTTCAGGCAAGGAAATTGATAACTAAGGGATGTATTTACCACCTAGTCAGAGTTTAGGATGTTCGGGCAGAATCTCTGACACTCCAGTCTGTCCCGGTAGTGAACGAGTTCCCTGATGTGTTTCCAGATGAGTTACCTGGTCTTCCCTAAGAAAGAGAAATAGATTTTGATATTGATTTATTACCAGGAACTCAGCCTATATCAATTCCTCCCTATCATATGGCTCCTGCAAAACTCAAAGAGTTAAAGGAGCAGCTGAAAGATTTGCTAGATAAAGGTTTCATCAGGCTGAGTACTTTGTCATGGGGTGCGCTGGTTCTATTTGTGAGAAAGAAAGGTGGCTCGCTCCGTATGTGCATAGATTGTCGGCAGTTGAATAAAGTTACAGTGAAGAACAAGTATCCGCTCCCCAGAATAGATGATTTATTTGATCAGCTACAGGGAGCCAGATATTTTTCTAAGATTGACTTGCGGTCTGGATATCATCAGGTTCAGGTACGTGAAAGAGATATTCCTAAAACGACGTTCAGGACCCGATATGGACACTTTGAATTTCTAGTTATGTCCTTCGGGTTGACGAATGCCCCAGCAGTATTCATGGACCGGATGAACAGTATTTTCAGACCATACCTGGATTTGTTTGTGATAGTGTTTATTGATGATATTCTTGTGTATTCTTGCTCTGAAATAGATCACCGGACTCATTTGCGGACAGTGCTCCAGATCCTGAGGGACCGCCAGTTATATGCTAAATTTTCTAAGTGTGAGTTCTGGCTTAATTCAGTAGCCTCTCGAGGGCATATTGTGTCGGATGCTGGTATACAGGTTGACACGCAGAAGATAGAAGCAGTCAAATCATGGCCTAGGCCTACCACTCCGACCGAAGTTTGTAGCTTTCTGGGATTAGCGGGATATTATAGGAGATTTGTTGAGGGATTCTCTACTATAGCGGCACCTCTGACCAAATTGACACAGAAAGCAACGAAGTTTCAGTGGACAGAGGCATGCGAGCAGAGCTTCCAGTAACTGAAAGACAGATTAACCTCCGCCCCAGTGTTAGCATTACCGGAAGGTACAGAAGGCTATTCGGTGTATTGCAACGCATTAGGCGTCGGGTTAGGTTGTGTGTTGATGCAGCATGGTAAAGTGATTGCATATGCTTCTAGATATCTGAGGAAACACGAAAAGAATTACCCTACCCACGACCTGGAGTTAGCCGCAGTAACCCCCCCCCCCAAGGCGGGGCGTGACAAAGGTGGTAACAAAATTTGTGAAAAAGCACATTTCCACCAGGTTCGGGACACCCTGAGCCATTATCAGTGATGGAGGGGCTCATTTTGTAAATGCAAGTTTCAAGAATTTGCTAAGTATGGGGTGCGCCACAAGGTAGCAACAGCATATCATCCCCAAACTAGTGGGAAAGTGGAGGTGTCGAACAGATAAGTAAAGCAGATTCTACAGAAGACAGTGAATGCACAACATAGTGATTGGTCAAGCAAACTCGACGATGCGTTGTGGGCTTATAGAACTGCGTACAAGACACCAATTGGGACTTCTCCATACAGATTGGTCTATGGAAAGGCGTGTCATCTGCCTGTGGAGCTAGAACACCGAGCTTTCTGGGCCGTGAGGAAATTGAGCATGGATCTAGAGCTAGCCGGTAAGAAGAGGTTGATGCAACTCAGTGAACTTGATGAGTTTCGTTGGCATGCTTATGAAAATGCCAAGTGCTACAAAGAGAAAACAAAGAGGTGGCACGATAAGCATATGGTGCATCGGATGTTTGAGCCGGGGCAGAAAGTATTGCTATTCAATTCATGATTGAGGCTTTTTACAGGAAAATTGCGGTCCAAATGGTCAGGGTTGTTTGAGGTGGTAAGAATGACCCCGCACGGGGTGGTGGAGTTGTGGCAAGAAGATAGAAATGCCACGTTCTTGGTAAATGGGCAGCGATGGAAGCATTATTGGGGTGAGGACGTTATTCGAGAGAAGACGTCCATCACTCTAGAGGATGATTGAGCATTGAATGACATTGAGCCGCGACGGTAAATCAGGCGCTGCACGGGAGGACACCCGTGAAATTGTTGTAATAGATGAGTAGAAATATTTGAAAAAAAAGAGAAAAAAAATAAAAAGAGAAAAAGAAAATATATATATAATAAAAAAAAATTTTGCATTGAAACCTACGAATTCTAACAAATTTCTTGTGGTGAAGTGATTTTCAGGCGGAACGGAGAGCAAAAATGCAAAGAAACGCAAAGGAAAACAATCGAGGTGAGAAAAATAAAAATTGACACATTATAGTGAGCCTATGCAATGGCTCCGTGTCACGGAGGGGGTGCTCCGCGTTACCCTCTGTGACACGTTGAGTGTTATTTCGCGTCGGGTCACACCGGGTCGCCGGGTAACCCACGCAAAATATCACTTAAAACCCCCGACTTCCCTCAATTTCTTCATTATTTTCCCTTTCCTCTGTGACCAACACCCCAAATTCCCTTCTCCCCCAACGTGACACGGACCTAGGCATCGATTTTCTTCAAGTTTTCTTCAATTTCATCGGATTAAAGGTATGTTCTTGAACTTTACCTCATTTTTGCTTAAATTTTCGATTCTTGAACATGTGTAGTGATTGAAACTTGCCCTAAGTGAAAATTAAGCTTGAATTCATTTAAGTTATGATTGATTGATGTTCATAGTATTGTTGTGAGTATATGAACTCGATGAATGCATGTGTTATTGAATTTTTGCAAAATTGTTAGCTAGGGTTGGAATTTGAATATGAAGAAGACTAAAATTATTTGAAATGTTGAACAAAATTGGGTTGTGCATGTTCGATGAATTGAATTATGATGTGATTAATGTTGAATATGCTACGTAGACAAGGGGTTTTCGGGAGAATGAAGTTGGTAAATTGCATAGGGTGTTGAGAACAAATATTTTGCTAAGTTCTATGATGGTGGAAGTGAATTCTTGGCGATAATTTTATTCATTGTATGAAGTCTGAGTAGTACATAGTAATTGTTCCATCGATGTATATGAATGCACTAAGCCGGATGAATGTTAAGAATGAGAAAAATCATGAATGTCTTGTCGAATTGTTTTGATTGTGGCTAAAGACTAAGTGTGGGGTGACCTAATTAAACCCAACCTTAGTTGAAGCTAATTGTGACTTGAATACTATTGGGATTGTATGTTCGATTGTACAGGAACAATGTCATGCAGACAACACAAGGGAAAGGGCGCATCCACATCGGGCGCCGGCAGAAAAAGAATATGATTGGGAACAGCGGTTCCAGCAGCACCAGTGGTTCCGAGAGGTCAACGCCAACATTACGGAACCCGATGGGTGACTGACGAAGGGAAGAAATGGTATGCAAAACACAAAGAAACCAAATACTTCCCGGAAGAGCATATGTCAAGGGAGCCGCTGGCACAGGAATTCCCGCGGATTGTACACCAGATTGACACCGCTGGGCTTAACTTCATCTTTGAAGAGCCCAGGGAGTGCAATCTCCATCTGATTCGGGAGTTCTATGCCAAACCCCACCCTCCGCAGTCACACCGTCAAAATTAGGGTCCAGGTTGTCACTTTTGAGCCCCATCACCTAAATGCTATCTTAGGGGCATGGGACACAGATGCCCTTGTCCTTCGGCAGCTGAACATCACTCCACCTCATGCGACATCAGATGCACTCTATGTGGAACCCATTCGACAGCAAGGGTGGAGCAGGCATAAGGAGAGGGGCTACCACCAGACACTGCCCTACTAACAGATGAGCAGGGAAGCCAGGATCTGGCTTAAAATTGTGTGCTCATGCTTGATCCCGGGGGTGCACATGACAAATGTCACCCGGGATCGAGTCTGCTTGGGGTATGCTCTGATGAAGGGGCTTGAAATAAATGTTGGGGCGGTGATCATCTCCACCATGAAGAGAGCCCGACTGTATCAGGGGCACAGATACAGGTTCGGTGGTTTGCTTACCACGTTCCTGAGGGGGCACGATATCGAGGAGGAGGCCCTGGATTACATCCCACAGATTGACAGGCGTGCCTTGGATGTCACCAAGACCAAGGCACCTGACACTACTCATGGGCCGGTGCTCACACTAGCTGAGCGACATGCTCGGGATGATCAGTATATGGCCCGCATGTATGGGATGCAGATGTTGCAGTTGCGCATTGGCGGGGAGGCCTGCAATGGAGGATGAGCTATGGCAGCTTGAGATGGATTACCCATTCGACGAGAATACCCGAGCTCTATATAGAGTGGGGCCCACATTTGTCAAGCCTGTAGATGATGACGTCCCCACCGATGAGGAGACACAACGGGAGGACTCAGATGTTGAGTTAGATGAGGGTAGCGGGGGCGATTCTGATATGGGAGACGAGGCAATGGCACCTGATGAAGAAGTTGAATACTTCAATTGATCAGGGAGTTTCACCACCCACCTTTGTGATATGTTGAATTTTGTGAACACTGGGGACAGTGTTCGGTTTAAGTGTGGGGTGGGAGTAGTTAGGTGCCTGCTACTTTATTTTTGTTTATTTTTATGTTTTGTTGTTGTGCCGGTGAAAAATATGACCCTGTGACTTTGTGTTATGTGTTCTGTAATTAAGTGGTGTTGTAATGAATGTTAAGCTATTGTGTGCGTTGTTGTGTGCTGTGTGGAGCTATTGGTTTTTGTGTAAATATTTTTGTTTTCTATCGAAATTATCGAAATTTTTAAAATTTTTGTTAAATTTCTTTTATTTTGGTTTTCTCGGCCATTGTTTTCGGTGCTTTTACCGACAATAGTCCCATTGAACCGAAGTCATAGATAGTGATCGTTTCCTATGATGGATGGATGATGAACGTCTTAAGGGAAATGTAGTCGATAGGAGTAGTTTTTTCTTTCGTTCTTTCTTTTGTTTGTGTCTTAAACGTGTCGCTACTTCATGGTTCGAAATTCTTGTTACGTGTTGTACATGATATTAAGTTGCAAAGGTGATTCGTATAAAAGCATGCAAATGTGTAAACATGTTGAGATACCTAGGCCATAGAGTTCAATTCGGTGTGATCGAGCCTTAATAGTGAATTCTTGTAATTAGCTGATTGAAGAGTCTGTGAATAGGTCTTGAGTTGAGCATGTGCATTGAGTGTGAGGTGAGGGTTCAATTATTCCATGCTATTGTGAAGTGTCTAAAACTTGCCTGGTGTGTGTATGAAATGAAATGAAGGATGTGTATTGTAGGAAAGGATGTAGGTGTTTCTTTGATTAAACCGAAAGTTTCTCCATTATCATACCTACCTTGAATGTACATCCCAGTTAGCTCCATTGAGCCTTTAGCCTAATTTTTTTCTTTCTCTGAAGAGGTACAAACCAAGCTTAATCCCTTGTTTCCATTAGCCGTGAATTTGATCCAAAACTCTTAAGCACTCAAGAAAAATAATTTTCCCACAAAGTAAAGGAGTGAGAATTGTGAAAAGGAAAGAAAAGCGGAAGTGGTGAAAGTTAAAGAAAAGGTCAAAGGTGCACTTGAGAAATTAAATAAACTAAAGATGTATAACTAATCTTTTCCAGTAAGTCGAGTGTGCTTAAAGAAATGGGAACAAGAACAAAGAAAAAATTCTTCAAGAATGGGAGGATGAAGGAAGAAAAAAAATGACCGTAATGATGGTGGGATGTATTCAAAAGTGCTGAAGGAAGCTAGTTGCTATTATTGGTTAGCCCAGTATTTGCTAGTTCCTTAGCTTACATTACTACCCGTTAAGTCCTACGTGATCTTGCATCACTCGTCCTTATATTAGTGGAGTAATACACTAGAGGCAAGCCTATGGTTCATGACATGATGCATGTGAATTCCTTGGGAGAGCGAGCGAAATTGTATTCATATACCCCGAGATGTAGTGCTTTGGAAATCATATGATAGCAAAGGGGGTATTTTTATTGCTTTGTGAGAGCACATGCTTGATGAGAGATTAATTTCGTGTCCGATGTCTTGATCAGTTGATTTGCACAAGTTTGCCAAGATCGAGAATTGATTCTTGACCTTAGGAGGTCTTAATGTGACGTACTTAATTGTATTGATGAGACTATGCATGTTTGCTTGATGATTTGCTATAATTAAATAATCGGTATAGTCGTAGCTTGAATTGTTGAGCTAAAGTAGCTATGCATGAGTGTCAATTGCATGAGATGTGAGAATATTGTTCGAGGATGAACAAGAGTTTAAGTGTGAGGTAAGTGATGTTTGGCAGAATTTCATGCCCAAGTGATATTCAAATGCTTCATTTCGACTTGTTTGTATATCATTATTGTGTACATTCTCATGTGATTATGTGAATTTATACTGACCAACATGATTAGTGTTGTTTTGTAGGCAAAGTGGAACTTTGGAAAGCTAAGATACATGTTGGTAAAATCGAGAATGGACTTGGAAACAAGGAGTGAAAAAGGACATGGAAGATCAGCAAAAATAAAGGCTCCGCGATGGAGCCGTGTCACGTTGCCATCGCGGAGGCACTCTGCCACAAATGAAATAATTTTGTCAATTTCCATTGAAGGTGCACGATAGCACCATGTCACGTTGGCCAGGCTCCGCGATGCAGGTCGTGGCACATTGAGGTTAAATTGCCTGGGGGGGCCGACTTCCAGTGAAGGTCCGCGATACCTCTGTGGCACAGAGGGAGTTCTCCACGATACACTCCGTGCCACGTTGCTTGTTATTCTGGGAAAAATTCTCAATAGTATAAATAGCACACTTAGGTTTTATTTTAAACATTCTGACTTGGTTGAGCAAGAACGTGGGTTATAGGTAGTTGAGGGGACGAAAATTCTAGGGTTCTTCTCTATCTCTTTCTCTTTTATCTCAATTGTTTGTATAAATTCTACTTATTTGATGATGTTAAACCCACAAATGAGTGGCTAAATTCACTTCTTGCTGAGCTTAAGAACAATTGTAGTGGAATGTAATTGTTAATCATTTCAGTTTTAATCTTTTCTTCAATGGTTGTTCTATCAATTCTTGTTCTTACTACATTAATGTTTGGCAAATGCTAATGTATATCTAAAAAATGAAATTTTGATTTTGAAAAGGAAAGAAATTGGAAAGATGTGAATTGGTAGGATATGATCTCTTCCTAGTTTGGAAAATTGAGAATTGATTTACATTCAGAATAGAAATATATTTTAAAGTCTTATTAGTCAATTAAGGAATCGGGAATGTATGGCTAGAACATGAAATTCTTTTATCACAAAAATGTAGATTAAGATTCATGATTCTTAAGTTGGATAGGAGTCGAAAGTTCCAATTCGTAGGCAATAATTCTTGACTAGCAACTGAAGGAAAGATTAATTGAATTGTATTGATAAATTAATTCCCTGCATGTTCGTTTTAACCTCAGCTTGCTCATTACTATTGTTCAGACTCACTTCACAATTTTGCCTTAGATTCGTATTAATTAGTAAACTCAAACTCTCAAAATATTATTTATTTGGTTGTCTGCATTCTTAAAGATATAGTTCATTAACACTTAAATTAATTAGTATCGTAGCTTAGTCCCTGTGTGATCGATACTTGGCTTTACTTAAGCCACTTTACTACTTGTTCGACTACCTGCACTTGCGTGTAGTCACCACAGAAGCCCGAATAGAAGTGCGAACCTCCATCACTAATGATGGCTTTGAGAGTTGTTCGGTGCTATTCCGATTGGTATTATATAGTATATACCGACACGCAAGCGCACGTGGTCAAACAAGTAATAAAGTGGCTAAGTAAGCCAAGTATCGATCCAAGGAGGCTCAGGGTATGTAAAAATTGCCTAAGTATACTATATTCTTATTTCACTTCTAATTATGCTAACAACAATGTAACCAACAGTTACTTGAGTTTTTGTTTATAAAATATATACTAAAACTATTAACAATTATTTACGGTGAATTTAAACTATGGATATGAGCATGCCAAGGTTAAGAACAAGTAATGAATTCAGTTGTAATAATAATTCGGTTAATCTCTTCTTCATGTTGCTAGCCAAGAACAATAGCCTAGAAATTAAAACTCTCGTATTTAATTTCACTTGAGAATCATAAACCATTCGTCTACATTTCTGTGATCAAATGCAATTTACGACCTAGCAATACAATTCCGGTTCCTAAACTGACTAATACGGCTTTCAAGTATATTTCTATCAGGAAAGCACATCAAAACCCAATTTTCCCAAATCAAGTTAAGAACAATACCCTATTAATTCACAACTTTCCAATTTCTTGCTCTCTCGAGTGAAATTGGACTTTTTAGATGTACATTAATGTCGGCCAAGCACTAATACAGTAAGAACAAGAATTAATAGAACAACATGAAAGAAGAAGAAGAAAACCATATCATTTACAATCAAAATTCACTACACATGTTCAAAACATTAGCAAGGAAGAGAATTAGCCACTCGTTTGTGGATTGATCATCCTAAAACGAGTGTAAATCATACGTACAATTGATAGAAAGAATAAAAGAAGAGAAGAAATCTCTTAGCTTTTTCGTCCCTCAACTGCTGCTAACCCACGTCCTAGCTCCACCAAGTCTGAATTATGAAAAATAAACCTAAGTGTGCTATTTATATTAGTAGGAATCTTTCCCGGAATAACAACCAACGTGTCACGGAGTGCATCGCGGAGCACGGCCTCCGTGACACGCTACGGACGCGGAGGCTCTCTGGAAAATCACTCGAAATTGGCCCAGGCAGCACCCTGCCGCGTTGGCAGCGTGTCACGCTTCTTGGGCAGCGCGTTGGCAGCCCTTGGTCGTGGAGGCCACCTGCCGTGGCACGTTGCCAACGCGCAGGTGGGCTGTTGTGAGCGGCCTGCCTACCGTTGCACCTTGTCGACGCGCCGGTGGGCTGTTTTGTGCCTCCTCTTTGCCGACGTTCGCGTGTTAATTCCATTTCCAAGGTTCTACTTCACCAACTCATGGATTAGTTACTCAAACATCATCAAAACCTACAAAACAAATGCTAATCATGTTGGTTAGCACATATCTCCACATTATATAAAATTACATGAAAATGTATACAATAACTTAGATAAACAAGACTAATTTAAGTAATAAAGAGTATCTAGGGCATATATTTTTGCCCGTGATCAAGAGTCCCAAATATAGAAAATAGATTTCGCTTCAAGAATGTTGTGACACTCTTCCCTTCATTATTTGGAAGCGCAATTTCCTCCACCCATTTCGAAACATAGTCCACAGCAATTAGTATGTACTTCATCCTGTTTGAGCTCACAAATGGGCCCATGAAGTTAATTCCGCACACATCAAACAACTCATTGACTAGGATTGGAGTAAGAGGAAGCTCATGCCTCCTTGATATGCCTCCTTGACTTTGGCATGCATCAAATGCCTTTATGAAATCATGTGCATTCTGGTGAACGGTTAGCTAATAGTACCCACATTGCAGAATTTTGTGGGCAGTGTGAATCCCATTGTGGTGACCCCTAACAGGGGATGAATGACAGGTCTCCAATATGGTCACATCTCCAGCTCAGGCACGCATCTCTAAATCACCCCATCATCACATATGCGGAATAAGTGGGGCTCATTCAAGAAAAACTTCCGCACATCAGACATGAACTTCTTTCGTTAATGAAAAGATAGTTCTCTGGTACAATATCTCTCACCAGATAATTAGCAATGTCTACAAACCGTGGGATGAGATCCCATGAGGAAGATAAAACCCGCTTGTCGGGGAATGCATTTCTATGTCAAGCTCATCTCGATATGCTGCATCTGGTTTAAATCTTAATAAGTGATCCGCCACCTGGTTTTCGGTCCCTTTCGGGTCTTTTACCTCGAACTCGAACTCTTGCAACTATAGAACCCATCAAATCAATCGTGGCTTGGAATCCTTCTTTTCCATCAGATATCTCAAAGCAGCATGGTCTGTATGAACTATCACCTTAGTTCCAAGCAAGTACGCCCAAAACTTCTCGAATGCAAAAACTACAGCCAACAACTCCTGTTCTGTCACGGTGTAATTTTTATGAGCTGCATTAAGAGCCTTGCTAGCATATTAAATAGGATGGAAAATCTTTTCACGCCTATGACCCAACACAACTCCTAGGGCCACTCCGCTAGCATCACACATAACCTCGAATGGTAAGGACCAGTCAGGTGCCACTAATATTGGCGCAGTGGTCAATCTCTCTTTTAGGCATTCAAACCCCTTCAGACATTCCTCATCAAAAACAAACTTCACCTCTTTCTCAAGAAGTTTACACAAAGGATGTGCAATTTTGGAGAAGTCCTTGATAAATCTTCTATAAAATCCTACATCACCCAAAAAGCTTCAAACACCTTTTAAAGAAATTGGAGGTGGTAGACTAGCAATTACTTTGATTTTGGCCTGGTCCACCTCAATACCCTTACCTAAAATCTTATGGCCTATCATTATAGCTTCTTTGATCATGAAATGGCACTTTTCCCAGCTAAGCACCAAGTTGGTCTCTTCACATCGCTGCAGCACCTTGCTCAAATGAGCAAAACAATCTTCGAATGAATCACCCACCACCAAAATCCATAAAGACTTCACTGATGTCCTTCGTCATGTTAGAAAATATAGACATCATGAAACGTTGGAAAGTGGTGAGCCCATTAGATAACTCGAACAACATCCTCTTGAAAGCAAATGTACCATATGGATAGGTGAAAGTGGTTTTCTCTTAGTCTTCAGGGGCTATAGATATCTAATTGTACCCCGAATAACCATCAAGAAAATAGTACCATTCTCTTCTTGAAAGTCGATCTAGCATCTAATCCATACATTTCATTGGGAAATGATCTTTCTAAGACCAATGGTTCAACTTCCTATAGTCCATGCGTAGTCTCCAATCGGTGACAAGTTTGAGTGGAATGAGCTCATTGTTAGCATTTGGGACCACCGTGATTCCTCCCTTCTTCAGTACACACTGAATTGGCTCACCCATTTGCTATCAGCAATTGGGTAAACCACACTCGCATCTAACCACTTGATGATTTCATTCTTGACCACCTCTTGTATAGGTGGATTCAACTTACGCTGATGCTCAATGCTCGGAATACAATATGGCTCTAACTGGATCTTATGAGTGCAAATACGGGCTGGAATTCAAATAATGTTTGCAATGGTCCACCCAATGGCTTTTTTATATCTCTTAATAATGTAGACCAAAGCCACCACTTGCCATTCCTCCAGGTCAGCTGCAACAATGACCAGTAAAGTGTTACAGGTTCCCAAAAATACATACCACAAGTGAGATGGGAGTGTTTTGAGCTCCAATACGGAGGCTACACAATAGATGGCTTGGCTGGTGGGGTCACCCAATTCTTCAGGTCAAGATCAATCTTCTTTGTAGAATAAGAGTATGACCCTATAGCAGCAAGTGCATTAACTATCTCCTCACCCCCATGGATCTCCTCATCACCAACATTCATCAAAACTGGTGCTAAGTCATCAAGAATCAATAACTTCTCAATGGGCGTAATTTGAAACTTAAGTTAAACTAACATCAATTACTGAGACCACCCTCATTTTATTTGACTGCTTCATGGAAGGCATACATTGAATGTCACCTCCTCATTGTTCAATAGAAATTTCAGCTGTCCAGTTTCCATATCTACAAGAGCACGTCCAGTGGCAAGGAATGGTCGCCCCAAGATAATGGGGACCTCGAAATCAACTTCACAGTCCAGGATGACAAAATCAGACGGAAATATAAAGGACTCCACCTTTACTAAAACATCATAGAGAATTCCCACTGGATTTTTCATCGTATGATCTGCCATCAGAAGCCGCACTATAGTCAGTTTGGGGGCTCCCAAGCCCAACTATCTAAACACTGCTAGCGGCATCAAATTATTACTAGCACCCAGAACACATAGTGCCATAGCAAAAATAAAGGATCCAATAGTGCACGTGATCTTGGGCAAATTTATATGCCCAAGTGATACTCAAAAGTACCATTTTAGCCTTGTTTATCTATCAATGTGTATACATTCTCAAGTAATTGGTAATAAAATGTGAATTTATGCTAACCAACATGATTAGCATTGTTTTTCAGGTAAAATGTAATTTCGGGAAACTAAAATGCATGTTGGAGGATATCGGGGTTGGACTTGGATGCGAGCAAGGGACAAGACATTGGACAACATAAAATAAAGGGGCTCCGCAATGGAGCCGTGTCACGCTGCCATCGCGGAGGCCTTCTGCCTGAATGGGAATTTTCAGCCCAATTCCAGTGTGGGTTCGCGATGGGTCCGTGGCACGGTGGCTTGGCTCCGCGTTGCACGCTGTGCCACGTTGGGCTTTATTTCCTGGACCCCCAGTTCCAGTGAAGGTCCGCGTCCGTAGCGTGTCACGGAGGCAGTGCTCCGCGATGCACTCCGTGACACGTTGCTTGTTATTCCGGAAAAAATTCCCACCAGTATAAATAGAACACTTAGGTTCATTTTTCAATATTCTGCCTCGGTGGAGCAAGAACGTGGGTTACAGGCAGTTGAGGGGATGAAATTATCAGGGTTTTTCTCTCTTTCCTTCTCCTTGTATTCAATTGCTTGTATGTTTTACACTCATTTAATGATGTTTAATCCACAAATGAGTGGCAAATTCATCTTCTTGCTGAGGTTATGAAAAATTGTAATGAAATGTGATCATTGATTCTCTGGTTTTTCATCTTTTCTTCCATGGTTGTTCTATTAATACTTGTTCTTACTACATTAATGTGTGGCCTACGTTAATGTATATCTAAAAAGTCCAGTTTCACTCGAGAGAGCAAGAAATTGGAAAGTTGTGAATTAATAGGATATGATCTTTTCTTGGTTTGGGAAAATTGGGAATTGATTTACTTTCTGGATAGAAATATACCTGAAAGTTGTATTAGTCAATTTAGGAACCGGGTTTGTATGGCTAGAACATGAATTGCATTTAATCACAGAAATGTAGGTGGATGGTTCATGATTCTTAAGTGAGGTTAAATACGAGAGTTTTAATCTCTTGGCAATAGTTCTTGGCTAGCAACCGGAGGAAAAGACTAACCAAATTATATCGATAATTAATTTCATTACATGTTCGTTTAACCTCAGCATACTCTCATTCATAGTTCAGACTCAAATTATATAGTTATTTTAGATTTAGCATAAAAATTATAAAACTAAATATCAAACTTTTGGTTACACTGTTGTCTGCATTTTTAGAATCGAAATATAGTACACTTTAGAAGATTGCACTTCATCCCAGTCCCTGTGGGATCGATACTTGGCTTACTTGAGCCACTTTACTACTTGTTCGACCACGTGCACTTGCGTGTGAGTTATATACCCATATAACAAACAGACCGAGCAAGTTTTTCGCGCCGTTGCTGGGAACTTGGCATTTGGTGAATTTGTTTTAAGTGTTCATTTACTGTATTTTTATTTTCTTAGTGTTGACAATTTGGTCTTAGCCTATATTTTGCAGACTTAATTTCTGTTGAACACTGGCAAGAACAAGGAGCTGGTGGACTCGTATATAGAGCCACAAAGAATATTTCATAGTAAGCAGAGAGAAGCTCTAGAAAGAAAGCTGCAGTTGCTCAGACAGACGATCATGGAGCAACAACAGAATCCACCGGTAGTCCGGGCAGTGTTTGTGCCCGAAGAAGTAGCAGCTCGGCCGGTTCGCGAGGTGGCAATCCCACATGCTAATAACGTCACATCTAGCATCCGCACACCTGAGCCAGGAGGGAGGTTTGAACTTAAGCAGAATATGGTGCAATTGCTGCACACTAGCGGGCAGTTTACCGGTCTCCCTCATGAAGATCCACAGCAGCATCTCCAAAATTTTTTGGAGATAAGTGACACTTACATACCCACTGGAGTGTCATCAGATTATGTCCGGCTTATATTTTTCCCATTTTCTCTATTGGGAGAAGCCAAGAGGTGGTTGAAAGCTAAGCCACCGAATTCTATTTCTACGTGGGATGATCTTGCAAGGAAATTCTTGATACAGTTTTTTCCCTCCGGTAAAACAGCAAGACTTAGAGGTCAAATTCTAAGTTTCAAACAGAGAGAGGGAGAGAATTTATATCAGGCCCGGGAGAGATTCAAATCCATGTTGCGGGATTGTCCTCATCATCATCAGTCTAATGATGTGCTGGTGCACACTTTTATAGAGGGTTTGGAACCCCACACAAAAATATTGCTAGACTCGGCAGCTGGAGGACAAGCGCTGGAGAAGACTTATGAGGAGCTGTATATCTTGTTGAACCGTATTTCGCAGGCAATCCGGAATGAAATGCTGATTCATCAAGAGGCGGGACAAGGAAAGCAGAAGGAGTGCTAGAAGTGGATGGGTTTACTACTATTGCTTCACAGATAGCTGCATTACAAAATCAACTTAACACCCACTTCAGCAACATGACAATGAACCAGCCCCAAGCCCCAGTTAATGCAGTGCAGCAGATGTGGTGTGAAGTGTGTGGAAGCAGTGAGCACTCAGCTGAGTGTTGTGGAGCCAATCCTGACTTGGTAAACTTTGTGGGTAATGTACAAAGGAACCACCAACAGTATGGTAATAGCTACAATTCCAATTGGAGGAATCACCCTAATTTCTCCTGGGGTAGCAACAACCATCAGGGGCAAAGTTCGGGTCAGGGTGTGCAAAGGAACCAAGGAGGGCAGCAGAATTATCAAGCACAATTCATAAACAACAATGCACCTCCTCCACCACCATCACTCAGCATTGAGTAGATGTTCAAGACCATGATAGCTAACCAAGCTCAATTGCAGGCTGACTATGTGAAATTGGCAGCGGAAGTGAAAAACAACCAGTTAGCTACCAAGGCACTTGAATATCAATTTGGGCAATTTGCTGGAGCCCAAAACACAAGGCCTAGAGGAGGAATTCCGAGGGACACAGATCCCAATCCCAAGCAGGTGAATGCAGTGACCACTAGGAGTGGTTTGCAGCTGAAAGAGGTGGAACCAGAAAGACCACCTCAACAATCGGGAGCAGCAAAAGTTGAGAGGGAGCAAAGTACTGAAAGGGAGAAGACTAAGGAAGATGAATCAGAAAGACCACCACCCCGGTTCCCTCAACAATTAAAGAAACACAAGGAGGAGGCGTGTTTCAAGAAATTCATGGAGGTGCTGAAATAGATACATATTAACTTACCTCTTGTTGATGTTTTGCAGGGAGTGCCGAAGTATGCTAAGTATATAAAGGACATTGTGGCAAACGAAAGTCGGTTGACTGAGTATGCTACGGTGGCTCTAACAGAGGAGTACACTTCTCGGATTCAAAATAGACTGCCCACAAAGCTCAAAGACCCTGGGAGCTTTACTATACAGATTACTATTGGGCAGAGCATCCGAGCTCGTAGATTATGTGATTTGGGAGCGAGCATAAATTTGATGCCGTCATTGGTATTCAGAAAGTTGGGTCTAGGGAGTCCTAGACCCACAATAGTAATCTTGCAATTGGCGGATTGATCCTTAGCCAGACCTGATGGCATTGTGGAGGACGTTCTGGAACAAGTTGGCTCCCTAATTTTCCTGGTAGATTTTGTAGTGCTGGATTTTGAACCAGACATGGAAGTCCCATTTATTTTGCAATGTCCTTTCTTGGCAACCGGGAAAGCACTAATTGACGTAGCTGCGGGGCAGCTAACAATGCGAGCACACGACAAGGTGGAGGTGTTCGATGTGTACAAGGCACCCAAGCTCCCAATGGTGCACGAAGAACTCTCGGTGATCAATGTGATTGATCAAGGCGATAATGAGCAGATTAAGGATTCACAAGAGTTAATGGGAAAACCACCGGATCGGTGTAAGCACTACTGGGGGGAGGACGGTGATCGAGAGAAATCGTCCATCACCCTAGAGGACAACTGAGCTTAACGACGTCGAGCCACGACGGTAAACCAGGCACTGCACGGGAGGCAATCCGTGAAATTTTTTTTTTCTCTTTGTAAATTGTAAATAGATTTTTCTTTTTCTTTTTCTTGATTTACAACAAAATTTTTCGTTTTAGTTTTTGTTTTTATTTTTTTAGTTAGAGGAAACCTATAATTCTAACCAATTTTGTATAGTGAGATGAATTTCAGGTCAAACGGAGGAAAATATGCACGGAATCGCGAAGGAAAATTTGAGGTATGAAAATTAACAAAAAAGTGGCAAAACAGTGAGCTGGGGCGATAGCTCCGTGTCACGGAGGTGGACCTCCGCGTTACCCTCCGTGACACGTTGAGGTTTAATCCGGAAACTTTAAAAATTTCCAGAATGGGTTCGCGATAGCTCTGTGTCACGGAGGCAGTGCACCGCGATGCACTCCGTGACGCGTTTCCGTGTATATCACGATGGGTCACACCGGGTCGCCGGGTGACCCACGCGATTTTCCTACTTTTTAACCCCGAAAACCCCTCCCTTTCCCTTATTTTTAAATCACTCCGTGACCAAACTCCCCAAAACCCATCCCCCTTCAACGTGACACGAAGTAGGCTAAGAAAATCATCAAGTTTGCATAAATTCTTCAACTTCAAGGTATGTTCTTCGATTCCACCTCAATTCTTGTCGAATTTCTTTGATATTGAGCATGTGAGGTGAGCTAAATTGCCCTAAGTAGAAATTAATCATGAATTCAATTTAATTATTGTTGATGAATGTTCGGAATATCGTTATGTTTGCTTGAACTCGTCAATTGTATAACTAAATCGAATTTGCTTGATAATATCATTTCTAGGGCTTGTTTTTGAATTTGAAGTGAAAAATGTAGTGAACTTGTGAAAGTCATATCGGGATGTACATGTTGAATGAGATGAGTCGATGTACTAATTGTTTGGATGTTAATAGAACGAAGGATTCTCGGGTTAGAGGAATATTGAAATCTGCAAGAATTGGGTTGGTTGTATAGGTTCGTGTAGATAAATTGTTGTTGTTGTTTTCGTTTCTTTGTTTTTCCTTGCTAAGTTCGATGGGTTAAAAGGTTATCGATGGTAATGATTGTTGTTAGTTGTACGAAGTCTGAGTAGTACATAGAATATATACCATCGAATTTTTCGTATACACTAAGCATGTCTGTATAAGTTTATTGTTTATTTGTGTAAATAAAGATAATCTTGTCGGTGTGTTGTAACTGTAGTTAAGGACTAAGTGTGGGGTAACCTAGCTTAACCCGACCTTAGTCGAAGTTAATATCCATTGGCTTAACATTGATATTGACTACTTGGGTTGACAGGTAAAATGGCAAGCAGGCAAGAAAAAGGGAAAGGCGCATCAACTTCTGGCGCCGGAAGGAAGCGAATTAGACTGGGCACAGCAGTCCCAGCAGCACCAACAGTTCCATACGGCCAACACCGCCAATACGGAACAAGATGGGTGACGGATGAGGGGAAGAAGTGGTACGCAAAGCACAAAGAAAACAAATATTTCCCCGAGGAGCATATAGCACGGGAACCATTGGCACAGGAGTTCCCTAGGATTGTACACCGGATCGAGGCAGCTGGGCTCAAGTTCATCTTTGAAGAGCCCAAGGAATGTAACTTGCACCTGATTCGAGAATTTTATGCCAACTGGAACCCGACTATCAGAAGTCACACCATCAAAATCAGAGGGCAAATAGTCACTTTGGAGCCCCACCACCTCATTGCCATCATAGAAGCGCGGGACACAGACGCCCACGTGCTTCGATAGCTGAACATTACCCCACCGTATGCGGACATCAAACGCACCCTGTGTGGGACCCGATCGACAGCTAGATGGAGCAGACACAAGGAGAGGGGCTACCATCAGACTTTTCCGTATTCACAGATGAACAGGGAAGCTAGAATATGGCTGAAGATAGTCTGTTCCTGCCTAATCCTGGGGGTACATATGTCAGATGTAACCCGGGATCGTGTATGCCTGTTGTACGCCCTGATGAAAGGGCTGGAGATCAACGTGGGGGCGGTGATTATCTCCGCCATGAAGAGAGCCCGGTTGCATCAGGGGCACAGGTATGTCTTTGGTGGACTACTCACCACCTTCTTCAGGGGCCTAGATGTCGAGGAGGACGCCCTTAACTATATCCCACAGATGGAGCGGCGGGCCTTAGATGTTACTAAAACTAAGGCACCCGACACCACCCACGGGCCAGTGCTTACACTTGGCGATCCACATGCTCGTGATGATCAGTATATGGCTCGCATGTATGGGATGCAGATGCTCCAGCTGAGGATAGGCGGGAGGCCGGCGACAGAGGAGGAGCTATGGCAGCTTGAGCTAGACTACCCCTTCGGCGAGAATGCTGGGGCTCTATGCCGAGTGGGGCCAGCATTTGTAGAGCCCACGGATGATGACATCCCCACAGACGAGGATACACATTGGGCGGACTCCGATGTGGAGTCCGATGATGACGACGGTGTCGATTCAGACATGGGAGATGAAGCAGCAGCACCCGACGAAGAAGTGGAGTACTTTGATTGATCAGGGAGTTCCGCCACCCGATTTTTTTTCTATTTTAATTCTTGTGAACAATGGGGACAGTGTTCGAGATAAGTGTGGGGTGGGAGTAGTTAGGTGTTGGGCTGTGCTGTATGTATGTATGCTCTAATCTATTGTCGTGCCTATGAAATTTTGTTGTTCCCTGTGATTTATGAATTGTTAAGTTGTTCTGTATTGTAAATTTATGTGAAGTTGATGTGTGTTGCTGAATGTTGCTAGCTGATTTTGTATATATTTTTGTTATCAAAATGATCGATATTTTTTAAAATATTTTGTACATATTTTTTCTATCGAAATGATCGATATTTTCAACATTTTTTTACTTTTTGAGTTTCTCGGCGTTTGTTTTCGGTTCTTTTACTGAGAATGGTCCCATTGAACCGAAGTCATAGTAGTGACTGTTCCCTATGATGGATGGATGACCACCATCTTAAGGGAATGTAGTCGTTAGGAGCAGTTTTTTTGAATTATTTTTCAGTTTTTTTCTTTGGTGGGTTGCATCCCAAAAACCTGTAGTTACTGTATGGTTGCGAAATTCTGGTTGTGTGTTGTACATGATATTTTGAGATACCTAGGCCATAGAGTTCGATTCAGTGTGATTGAGGCTTAATGTTAGAATTCCTCTAATTAGCTGATTAAAGAGTCAGTGAATACATCTTGAATTGAGCATGTGCAAAAAGTGTGAAGTGAGGTGTTGTTATTCCATGCTATTGTGAAGTGTCTAGAACTTGCCTGGTGTGTGTGAAATGTTCGGGTGTTCCGGTATAGGTTATATATTATAAACCGACACGCAAGCGCACGTGGTCAAACAAGTAATAAAGTGGCTAAGTAGCCAAGTATCGATCCAAGGAGGCTCAAGATATGTAAAGTTGCCTAGTTTACTATATTCCTATTTCACTTCTAATTATGCTAACAACAATGTAACCAACAGTTACTTGAGTTTTTGTTTCTAAACTATATATACTAAAATTAATAACAACTATTTACTGTGAATTTAGACAATGGACATGAACATGCCAAGGTTAAGAACAAGTAATGAACTTGATAATCATGATAATTTGGTTAATCTCTTCTTCATGTTGCTAGCCAAGAACATTCGCCTAGAAATTAAAACTCTCGTATTTAATATCACTTTAGAATCATAAACCATCCGTCTACATTTCTGTGATCAAATGCAATTTATGACCTAGCAATACAATTCCGGTTCCTAAATTGACTAATACGGCTTTCAAGTATATTTCTATCAGGAAAGCACATCAAAACCCAATTTTCCCAAATCAAGTTAAGAACAATACCCTATTAATTCACAACTTTCCAATTTCTTGCTCTTTCGAGTGAAATTGGACTTTTTAGATGTACATTAACGTCGGCCACACACTAATGCAGTAAGAACAACAATTAATAGAACAACATGGAAGAAGAAGAAGAAAACCATATCAATTATAATCAAAATTCATTACAAGTGTCAAAACCTCAGCAAGGAAGAGAATTAGCCACTCATTTGTGGATTGATCATCCTAAAATGAGTGTAAATCATACGTACAATTGATAGAAAGAAGAAAAGAAGAGAAGAAATCCCTTAGCTTTTTCGTTCCTCAACTGCTCCTAACCCACGACCTTGCTCTCCACATCTGAACTCAGTCTAAAAACTAAAAACTGCTTAAAATAAACCTAAGTGTGCTATTTATACTAGTGGGAAATTTTTCCCGGAATAACAAGCAACGTGTCATGGAGGCCAACGCGGAGCACTGCCTCCGTGACACGGCGTGGACGCGGACCTTCACTGGAATTCTAGGATCCGGTAAATTAGCCTGAACGTGGCATGGAGGCCAACGGGGAGGCCTCTCTCCGTGCCACGGAGCTGACGTGAAGGCACACTGGAATTTGCCATTTTAATTCCTGTTCAGGCAGTGTGCTACCGCGATGGTATCATGGCACGGCTCCATCGCGGAGCCCCTATAAAATGTGCATTCCAATGTCTTTTCCACGCTCGCATCCAAGTCCAACTCCGATATAGTTCCAACATGCATTTTAGCTCCTAAAAATCACATTTACCTGCAAAACAAATGCTAATCATGTTGGTTAGTATAAATTCGCATTTTATTACCGATTACATGATATTATATACACATTGCACAATAAACAAGGTAAAAATGATATGTTTGAGTATCACTTGGGCATATAAATCTGCCCAAGATCATGCAAAACGAAATGAAGGAGGTGTATTATAGGAAAGGATGTAGGCATTTCTTTGTTTTAACCGAGAGTTTCTATTTTTCCTTGTCGTACCCACCTTGATTGTATACCCTAGTTATCCCGTTGAGCCTTTAGCCTATTATTTTTTTTCTTTTGTCAAAAAGTGTAAACCGAGCTTAATCCCTTCTTTTCATTAGCCGTAAAGTCAATACAAAACTCTTAAGCGCTTAAGAAGAGAAAATCATTTTCCCAAAGTGTCAAAGAGTGAGAATGGTGAAAAGAAAAAGAAAAGCAGAGCGATAGAAGAAAAGAAAAGGTTGAAGGTGCACTTGCTATAAATAAACTATAATGAAGGTGCATGAATAATATTTATTGTTGTGTCAAGTGTGCTTAATACGATGGGCCAAACTAAAGAAAAACATCAAGAATGGGATGATGAAAAAAAGAAACAATGTCCATGAGTTGATGGGATGTGTTGAAAAGGCGCTTAAGGATGCTAGTGGCTATTATTGGCTAACCCAATATTTACTAGTTCCGTAGCTTCCATTACAACCAGTTAAAGTCCTACATTGGCCTCCGCGTTGGCCTCCGTGCCACGAAGCTGACGCGAAGGCACACTGGAATTTGCCATTTTAATTCCTGTTCAGGCAGTGTGCTACCGCGATGGTAGCGTGGCATGGCTCCATCGCGGAGCCCCTATAAAATGTGCATTCCAATGTCTTTTCCACGCTCGCATCCAAGTCCAACTCCGATATAGTTCCAACATGCATTTTAGCTCCTAAAAATCACATTTACCTGCAAAACAAATGCTAATCATGTTGGTTAGTATAAATTCGCATTTTATTACCGATTACATGATATTATATACACATTGCACAACAAACAAGGTAAAAATGATACGTTTGAGTATCACTTGGGCATATAAATCTGCCCAAGATCACTTACCCCACACTTAAATCCTTGTTCGTCCTCGCACAACACATACACAAATCATGCAAATTACATCCCAACCTTTGTCACTATGGTGCAACAATTTACGCTACGGTCATACCGATTATTCAATTTTTGCAAATCCTCAAGAAAACATGCTTGGTCGTACAATACAATGACCTTTAATACATCAAGACTTCCTAGACTTTAAGAATTGATTCTTGATATCGGCAAACTCATGCAAATCAACTAATCAAGATATCCGACACGCAAATCAATCTTTCATCAAGCATGTGCCCTCACACTCAAGAGAATCGTCCCCTTTATGTTCATGCAGCACACAAACATTCAAGTAGGGGCATATAAAAATTAATTTCACTCACTCTCCCAAAAGAATTCACATGCCTCATGTCATGACCCATACGCTTGCCCTTAGTGTATTACTCCACTAATATAAAGAAATGCAATGTAAGATCACGTAGGACTTTAATGGGTTGTAACGGGGCTATGGATCTAGTATATATATTGGATTAGCCAATAATAGTCGCTAGCATCCTTAAGCGCCTTTTCAACTCATTCCCATCGACTTATGGACATTGTTCCTCTCTTTTCTCTTTTTCTCCCACTCATGCTGGTTTCCTTTCGTACAACCCATTTCATAAAACACACTTGACACAAAACAAAGGGTTTTCATGTACCCTCACTATCATTTAATTATAGCAAGTGCCTCTTCAACATCATCTTTTCTTTCCTCACTCTGCTTTTCTTTTTCTTTTCACTCTTTAACACTTTGGGAAACATTGTCTTTTCTTTGTAAGAGCTTAAGAGTTTCGTATAGACTTTAAGGCTAATGAAAAGAAGGTATAAAGCTTAGTTTATACAATTTTGGACAAAAGAAAGAAAGAAATCGGCTAAAGGTTCAACGGGCTAACTAGGGTATACAACACATAGAAAGGTAGAGTTTGACAAGAAAAAAAATGGAAACTATCGGTTAAAACAAAGAAATGCCTACATCCTTTCCAACCCTACACTTCCTTCATTTCGTTTTGTACACACACCAGGCAAGTTCTAGACAATTCACAATGGCATGGAATAACAATACCTCACTTCACACTTCATGAACATGCTCGAATCAAGATGCATTCACAGACCCTCTAATTAGCCAATCACATGAATTCAAAATTAAGCCTCAATCATACTGAATCAAATTCTATAGCCCAGGTAACTCAACATATTTACAGAATTGCATGCTTTCAAACGAATCATTTCCACATTTTGAACATCAGTTACAACACACAATGAAATTTTAGCAACCATAAGCAACTACAGTTTATTGATGCAATCCACCAAAGAAAAATTAAAAACAAATTAAAAATCCTACTCCTACCGACTACATTTCCCTTAAGACGGTCGTCATCCATCCATCATAGGGAACGGTCACTAACTATGACATCGGTTCAATGGGACTATTCTCGGTAAAAGAACCGAAAACAAACTCCAAGAAACCCAAAAAAATAAAAATTGAAAAATTTTGCAACACATCGATCATTTCGATAGAAAGAAAATATTAACAATTTCAAAATATTTTCGCGAAAATTTTGAATAATACCGATAATCTCGATAGAAAAAAAAATTTACAAAATATTTACACTGGCAACCATAACTTTTCATACCACACATCATTAACCACACAAAAAAAAATATATAGATACACCACAAATCAGTTCACCACAGGGAAATCACAAACATTCATCCAAACAAAGGAAAAACATACAGCAAATTAGAGCCCAAGTCCCAGCACCTAACTACTCCCCACCCCACACTTAAATCGAACACTGTCCCCAGTGTTCACAAAAATTACAAAAGAACAAATTCGGGTGGTGGAACTCCCTGATCAGTCGAAATATTCGACTTCTTCATCTGGTGCTGCGGCCTCGTCGTCCATATCTGAATCAGCTCCATCGTCGTCATCGGACTCCACATCGGAGTCCTCACGACGTGTCTCCTCATCAGTAGGGACATCATCATCTGTAGGCTCCACGAAGACTGGTCCCACCCGACATAAGGCTCTGGCGTTCTCGCCAAAGGGGTAGTCCAGCTCCAGCTGCCATAATTCTTCCTCGGTGGCTGGTCTCCCACCAATCCGTAGCTGTAGCATCTGCATGCCAAACATACGGGCCATGTACTGATCGTCCCGAGCATGTCGCTTGCCCAAAGTCAGTACTGGTCCGTGTGTAGTGTCAGGGGCCTTAGTCTTTGTCACATCGAGGGCCCTCCGCTCCAACTGCGGAATGTAGTCCAAGGCTTCTTCCTCAATGTCGAGGCCTCGGAGGAAGGTGGTGATGAGTCCGCCAAACCCGTATCTATGGCCCTGGTGTAGTCTTGCTCTCTTCATGGTAGATATAATGACCGCCCCAACATTAATCTCAAGCCCTTTCATAAGGGAATACACCAAGCAGACACGGTCCCGGGTCACGTCCGTCATATGAACTCCCGGGATCAAACATGAACACACAATCTTCATCCATATTCTGGCCTCCCTGTTCATCTGCGAATAAGGCAGAGTCTGGTGGTAACCCCTCTCCTTATGTCTACTCCATCGGGCTATGGATCGAGCCCCACACAACGTACATCTGATGTCGGCATACGGTGGGGTGATGTTTAGCTGGCGGAGAACGTGAGCGTCTGTGTCCCGCGCTCCGACGATGGCATTCAGCTGCTGGGGTTCCAGAGTGACAATCTGCCCTCTGATTTTCACTGTGTGGCTTCTGATGGCCGGGTTCCAGTTTGCATAAAATTCCCGGACCAAATAAAGGTTGCACTCCTTGGGCTCCTGAAAAATAAAGCTGAGCCCAGTTGCTTCAATTCTCTGTACAATGCGAGGGAACTCCTGTGCGAGTGGTTCCCGTGCAATATGTTCTTCCGGGAAGTACTTGCTCTCCTTATGCTTATTATACCATTTCTTTCCTTCCTCGGTTACCCATCTTGTTCCGTATTGGCGGCGTTGGCCGCGCGGAACAGTTGGTGCAGCTGGGACTGCGGTGCCCAGTCTCATCCTTTTCCTACCGGTGCCTGAGGTAGAAGCACCCTTGCCTTTATCTTGTCTGCTCGCCATTGTACCTGTCAATTTACACAAACAAGCACAAGTTAAGCTAAAAACTTGTTAACTTCGGCTAAGGTCGGGTTACACAACATTTACCCCACACTTAGGCCTTAGCTACTTCTATAAAATTACGGCAAGGATAACTCTAATTACACCACAGACAACACTATACACTTCATGCTTAGTGCGTTCACAAAAAAAGAAAAAATTTCGACAGCATAACGGTTAGCGTACTACTCAGACTTCATACAGCTAATCCCAATCCTACTATCGCTAACAATTCACACATCGCACTTCGCAACAAAAACAACAACAAAATAAAAACAATGATAAAAACATTCTATATACAATCTAATCCAAACAATCTAACCAATTTACACACTTTTTGCATTTTCCCAAAAAAAAATTCGAGAATTTGTCGTCTTTTAACATTTACACAATATTTACCACGACTTCTCTCAATTTACAAACACACCCCGGCATCTAATTTGCCGACTTATCAAGTCACTCAAGTTAAATTCAACAACTCATGCCCTAGAATACAATTCTATAATCAAATTCGAATTATTTACGCAATCGATAAGTTCAAACGCTAAATACAACAATCCAAACATATATCAATCACAAATAATCCAACATTCATGTTTAATTTCTACCTAGGGTGATATATCTCACCTCACATGCCCAAATTTGACTAAAATCGCCAAAAAAATTGAGATAGATGATGAAAACATACCTTTGAATTGAGAAACCGAAGAAACTTGACGTATTCCTTGCCTAGGAACGTGGCAAGGTGCTTGGGGAGGGGGAAATAGCTGTTTTGGTCGCGGAGGGAAGAGGGAATGGGAAGAAATGGGGCGAAATCGGGGGTTTTAATTTAAGAAAACACGCGGGTCACCCGGCAACCCGGTGTGACCGGGCACCAAATACACGGCAACGTGTCACGGAGGGTAACGCGGAGACCCTCCTCCGTGACACGGAGCCAACGCGTTGGCTTACTGGATTTTTGAAAAATCCGGATTTTGCCTTCAACGTGTCACAGAGGGTAACGCGGAGCCCTACCTCCGCGACACGGCGCCAACGCGCCAGTGCACTGTTTCTTCAATTAATTTAATTTTTCATACCTTGCCTCATTTTCTCGATTCCATGTATATTTCCTCCGTTATACCTGAAAATCACCTCACTAAACAAAAATTGGTTAGATTAATAGATTTCCCTAACTAAAATAAAAAATACTAACTAAAATGAAAATCTAAACCTAATCAAGAAAAGAAAAAGAAATGTCACACCCCGCCTTGGGGGGGTACGACTGGCACCTGGTGCCCTACTAAGATCTGGCCTGCTAGACTGTTAAGCCTGGGCGCGTCTGGCGCCTGGCTGGCTCTAACCCAGATTTCTGGAAACAAAGGGCTATATGACGGCTGTAAATATAGCCCCCGGCCCATTGGCCTATCGCCTGCTGTACCTGTCTTGGCAGCTAACCAGAAATATAGTAACTCAAGGGAAACCTATACGGGCCGACAAGGCCACCATGCTGTCTAGTTATCTGCTGCTTAATCAAAAAGCACAAAAAGAAGCTACGTGACCGGCAAGGTCACCACTACTGACAACTATGGCCTCACACGACCATCACAGAAGTAAGAAAGAGTAAAGGCAACTATACAACTGCACGGCCCCACACGACCGGCTCATCTGACCACAGGGACTACATACAGAATGCAAGCCTCTAGGAATAGTAATAGAACTAATCGGGACAGGGCCCCGACCTACCCATTCTATATACAACAAAAGGAACTGAACTACACCTCTGAAATTCAGCCTCCGGATGACTGGAGCTGAATAGTCAACCACTGATAGGGAGTCACGTAGAATCACCTGCTCGTCTAGGAGTACCTGCAGGCAAGTAATGCAGCGCCCCACTGGGCGTCAGTACCACTGGTACTGAGTATGTAAAGCAACTGAAATACTATAACTGAAAATAACATCTGAAAGCAATAATATGACTGATGAAGCTGAAGTAGGAGGAATAACTTACTGTCTGATGATGTAGATCGCACCTGTTCTTACTGATACCGAAGGAAGTAGGAATCATACCTGGAAGCGTATCATTCTACTACCAACCCACTCGCGTCTAATATAACATGGCATAGTATACATAACATAACACAGCACATACAAACCTTACCCGGCCCCCATAAGCCGGGAGGTACAATCAACACAGAATCTATGCCCCTACTCCGGTTATCCCATCTCCTATAGTGGCTGTAAGCATCCTGCGGGTCCCTAGGTATGCACTTGGGCTCGCTGAGCCCCTGACTATAACTGTACCTGAGTCCGAAGGACTCTAAATTAACACCCCGGGCGTACCCGCTCGACGGGGGTGTATAAGGGCCGACCAAGGCACAATATGGGGAAACTGGCATCCCATCTTCGTCCCCTTGCGGGACGGCATATCACTCCGTAGAGCGACGTATCCTCGTCCTCTGGCGGATGAGTCGATACAGCTATCAACCCTGGGCGGTCAGGAATGCTAGGTAATCCAACCCCAATCAATACAATGGTCTCGACTAATCATGCTATCTGTGTATCTCATAAGCCAAAACTAATAGGCGTAAGGTATTATATAAATCATATACTGGGCTAATAATAGCAATCTGTAGGTGTCTGATACATGCTGAGACAGGTAAGTATAAATATGAATATAGTTCCCTGTCTAACTGTACTGGGGCAAAGGCTATACAAGCGGGTGTTTCTGCTGAAGGCTATTGTTGTTCACTAGGTTTCTGTATTAACATGATTTCCTATTTCTAACATGCTTTCTAAACCATATACAGTTACTATTCTATATCTGGAATGCTTTACTGATGTTGTACTACCTTGTGAGGTTTCATCTAAACACAACAATATCTTGGCAGGGCACATTATATCACATACTGAATATACGGCCAATCTTAATCATTTATATTCGAATCTATATCATACGGATAGGTATCGTACACGTTACGGCCCAAAACTGCTCATATTGCACCAATATGCAAAATAACACGATAATCGATTTCTAAACATGCAACTGGTCTGTAAATTACTATACTGCTTTGATGTTACTCAACTTGCCGAGGAAACTTAACTTTACATACCTTATCTTTGAATATTCGTCCGTCGGACGAGGCTCGGCCGGTACTTCTACTGCTTTCTCCCAACTGCATTCATAAATACGTCAATCAATACTAAATACAACGTTATTTCAAAAGGCAACGTCACTTTCGATATAGTTTATAGCCTAAACTTAGGCTTATCGAAAGACGGTCGGAAACTCGCTATTTTTCAGCGGCCCAGAAGGGAGAAATATTTACTTCTCAACTAGGAACACATAGACATAAATTTGGAGCAATTCTACTTACTTTAGTTCGGCGGCTCGCCGATTCGTCCGCCGTATTTCGCAAAACTAACTCCGTAGAAATGCTCTCTGTTGCTAAATACCTTGGTATCTAGGATTAATTTGGATTTGGGCAGCGTTTGGCTGCGTAATCGGACGAAAATATTTAATTTTCCTACGTTTTTCTCTGGTTGCAGCGTGTTCTGGAAATTTTTAGATGTTTTCTGATTTTGAACTGAAGTGGAGGCTTTTATACTTGGGCCTAGACCTGGGCAACGTGTCACGGAGCCATCGCGGAGGCCTCACCTCCGTGACACGCTGCCATCGCGGAGGGGCTCTGCCTCGGCTCCTCCCGCGATGGTTCGACAGGTTTCTCGTCCGATCTTTTCCCGGGCCTTTCCCTAGCACGTATGGCTTTCAATTATGCTTAACCAACGTGTGAGTAGGTCGTCTAAGTGCAGGGAATTCTACGGGGTATAACAAGAAAAATAAAAATTGGAAATAAAAATAAAAACAAAAATAAAGATAAAAATTAACTACACTGTGCAAAAAGAAGAAAAATAAAATATTTTTCTCACGGGTTGCCTCCCGTGCAGCGCCTGATTTACCGTCGCGGCTCGACGTCCTTTATGCTCACTTGTCTACTAGGGCGATGAATGATTTGTCCCGATCATGGTCATCCCCCCAGTAGTTCTCAACCTTATCCGGTGGCCTTCCTAGTAACTCTTGGGAATCACTCATTCCATTAGCATTCCCATGATCAATCACATTGATCACCGAGAGTTCCTTATAAACAGTCGGGAGCTTAGGTACCTTGTACACATCGAACACTTCGACCTTGTCATGTGCTCGCATCGTGAGTTGACCCGCAGCTACATCAATTAATGCTTTTCCGGTTGCCAAAAAGGGTCGTCCCAAAATAAATGGGACTTCCGCATCTGGTTCAAAATCCAGAACAATAAAATCGACCGGAAAAATGAGGGAGCCTACTTGCACTAACACATCCTCCACAATACCATCCGATTTAGCTAAGGACCTGTCTGCTAGCTGCAAGATTACCGTTATAGGTCTAGGACTCCCTAGACCTAACTTTCTGAATACCGAAGATGGCATCAGATTTATGCTTGCCCCCAAGTCGCATAATCCACGAGCTCGGATACTTTGCCCAATCGTAAGCTGGATAGTAAAACTTCCAGGGTCTTTCAGTTTTGTGGGCAACCTATTCTGAATACGGGAAGTGCATTCCTCCGTTAAAGCTACCGTGGCATACTCAGTCAAACAACTTTTGTTAGCCACGATGTCTTTAATATATTTCGCATATTTTGGCACTCCCTGCAAGACATCAACAAGAGGTAAGTTAACATGTACCTGTTTAAGTACCTCCATGAATTTCTGGAAACACGCCTCCTCCTTGTGTTTCTTAAGTCGTTGAGGGAACGGGGGTGGAGGCCTTTCTGATTCTACTTCTTTAGTCTTCCCCTTATCTGAGATTTGCTCTCCCTCAACATCTGCTGCTCCTGACTTTTGAGGCGGTCTTTCCGGTTCCACCTCCTTTAACTGTAAACCACTCCTCGTGGTCACTGCATTTACCTACTTCAGATTAGGATCCGTGTCGCTAGGTAGTCCTCCTCTAGGTCTCGTATTTTGGGCACTAGCAAATTGCCCAAACTGATATTCAAGAGCCTTGGTCGCCAACTTATTATTCTTCACTTCGGCTGCCAATTTAACATAGTCAGCCTGCAATTGTGCCTGATTAGCGATCATGGTTTTGAACATCTCCTCAATGGTCGGTGATGGTGGTGGAGGAGGGGCATTGTGATTTCTGAATTGAGCTTGATAATTTTGTTGCCCTCCTTGGTTTCTGTGCATACCCCGCCCGGAACTTTGGCCTTGTTGATTGTTGCTACCCCACGAAAAATTCGGATGGTTCCTCCAATTTGAGTTGTAGCCACTACCAAACTGCTGCAGATTTCTCTGTGCATTGCCCACAAAGTTAACAGAATCAGGATTTGCACCACAACATTCAGCTGAATGCTCACTACTACCACACACTTCACACCACATCTGTTGGACAACATTGACCGAAGCTGAAGGCTGGTTCAAGTTCATATTGCTGAAGTGGTTGTTTAACTGATTTTGCAAAGCGGCTATCTGTGCAGCGATAGCTGTAAATCCATCCACTTCAAGCACTCCCGCTGCTTTCCTTGCTCCACCTCGAGATGAATCTGCATTCCATTCTGGATTGCCTTGTGAAATTCGGTTGAGCAAAGTGTACAACTCCTCGTAAGTCTTTTCCAGCGCTTGCCCTCCAGCTGCTGAATCTAACAGGATTTTAGTGTGGGGTTCCAAACCCTCAATAAATGTGTGTACCAACACCTCATTGGACTGATGATGATGAGGGCTGTCCCGCAACATGGATTTAAATCTTTCCCAGGCTTGATATAGATTTTCTCCCTCCCTCTGTTTAAAACTTAGAATTTGACTTCTAAGTCTGTCTATTTTACCAGAAGGAAAAAATTTGATCAAAAACTTCCGTGCGAGATCATCCCACGTTGATATAGAATTGAGTGGTTCAACTTTTAACCACCTCTTGGCTTCACCAAGTAAGGAAAATGGAAATAAGGTGAGCCGAACATAATCAGGTGACACTCCAGCGGGTATATAAGTGTCACTTATCTCCAAAAAGTTTTGGAGATGTTGTTGTGGATCTTCATGAGGGAGACCGGTAAATTGCCTGCTTGTGTGCAAAAGTTGCACCATATTCTGCTTTAATTCAAACCTCCCTCCAGGCTCTGGTTTGCGGATACTAGAATGTACATTGTTGGCGTGTGGGATTGCCACCTCGCGAACTGGCCTTGCTGCTGCTTCATCGGGCACTAACACTGCCCTCACAACTGGTGGATTTTGTTGCTCCATAATAGATTGTCGGAACAACTGCAGCTTCTTTTGTAGAGCTTCTCTACGTTGACTATAAAATTCACGTTCAGGCTCTAAGTAAGATTCCACCAGCTCCTTGTCCCTTGCCAGTGTTCACAGAAACAAAATCTGCAAAATACAGGCTAAGACCAAGTTGTTAACACTTTAAGAAAATAAAAATAAAAATACAGTAAATTTACACTAAACACAATTTCACAAATCGCCTAGCCTCCCCAGCAACGGCGCCAAAAACTTGTTCGGGTGTTCCGGTATAGGTTATATATTATAAACTGACACGCAAGCGCACGTGGTCAAACAAGTAATAAAGTGGCTAAGTAGCCAAGTATCGATCCAAGGAGGCTCAAGATATGTAAAGTTGCCTAGTTTACTATATTCCTATTTCACTTCTAATTATGCTAACAACAATGTAACCAATAGTTACTTGAGTTTTTGTTTCTAAACTATATATACTAAATTTAATAACAACTATTTACTGTGAATTTAGACAATGGATATGAACATGCCAAGGTTATGAACAAGTAATGAACTTGATAATCATGATAAATTGGTTAATCTCTTCTTCATGTTGCTAGCCAAGAACATTCGCCTAGAAATTAAAACTCTCGTATTTAATTTCACTTTAGAATCATAAACCATCCGTCTACATTTCTGTGATCAAATGCAATTTATGACCTAGCAATACAATTCCGGTTCCTAAATTGACTAATATGGCTTTCAAGTATATTTCTATCAGGAAAGCACATCAAAACCCAATTTTCCCAAATCAAGTTAAGAACAATACCCTATTAATTCACAACTTTCCAATTTCTTGCTCTTTCGAGTGAAATTGGACTTTTTAGATGTACATTAATGTCGGCCACACACTAATGCAGTAAGAACAAGAATTAATAGAACAACATGGAAGAAGAAGAAGAAAACCATATCAATTATAATCAAAATTCATTACAAGCGTCAAAACCTCAGCAAGGAAGAGAATTAGCCACTCATTTGTGGATTGATCATCCTAAAATGAGTGTAAATCATACGTACAATTGATAGAAAGAAGAAAAGAAGAGAAGAAATCCCTTAGCTTTTTCGTTCCTCAACTGCTCCTAACCCACGTCCTTGCTCTCCACTTCTGAACTCAGTCTAAAAACTAAAAACTGCTTAAAATAAACCTAAGTGTGCTATTTATACTAGTGGGAAATTTTTCCCGGAATAACAAGCAACGTGTCACGGAGGCCAACGCGGAGCACTGCCTCCGTGACACGGCGTGGACGCGGACCTTCACTGGAATTCCAGGATCCGGTAAATTAGCCTCAATGTGGCACGGAGGCCAACGCGGAGGGCTCTCTCCGTGCCACGGAGCTGACGTGAAGGCACACTGGAAATTATATACACATTGCACAACAAACAAGGTAAAAATGATATGTTTGAGTATCACTTGGGCATATAAATCTGCCCAAGATCATGCAAAACGAAATGAAGGAGGTGTATTATAGGAAAGGATGTAGGCATTTCTTTGTTTTAACCGAGAGTTTCTATTTTTCCTTGTCGTACCCACCTTGATTGTATACCCTAGTCAGCCCGTTGAGCCTTTAGCCTATTATTTTTTTTCTTTTGTCAAAAAGTGTAAACTGAGCTTAATCCCTTCTTTTCATTAGCCGTAAAGTCAATACAAAACTCTTAAGCGCTTAAGAAGAGAAAATCATTTTCCCAAAGTGTCAAAGAATGAGAATGGTGAAAAGAAAAAGAAAAGCAGAGCGATAGAAGAAAAGAAAAGGTTGAAGGTGCACTTGCTATAAATAAACTATAATGAAGGTGCATGAATAATATTTATTGTTGTGTCAAGTGTGCTTAATACGATGGGCCAAACTAAAGAAAAACATCAAGAATGGGATGATGAAAAAAAGAAACAATGTCCATGAGTTGATGGGATGTGTTGAAAAGGCGCTTAAGGATGCTAGTGGCTATTATTGGCTAACCCAATATTTACTAGTTCCGTAGCTTCCATTACAACCAGTTAAATTCCTACGTGATCTTACATCACACTTCTTTATATTAGTGGAGTAATACACTAGGGGCAAGCTTATGGGTCATGACATGATGCATGTGAATTCATTTGGGAGAGAGAGCGAAATTGTGTTTACATGCCCCTGCTTAAAATTTTGTGAGTCATATGAGTAAAAAGGGGAAGATTCTCTTGTGTTGTGAGGGCACATTCTTGATGAGAGATTAATTTTTGTGTCAGATATCTTGATCAGCTGATTTGCATGAGTTTGCCAATATCGAGAGTCGATTCTTAAAGTCTAGGAGGTCTTGATGTATTGAAGGTCATTGCATTGATAGGACCATGCATGTTTTCTTGATGATTTGTTGTATTGAATAATCGATATGACCGTAGCCTAAATTGTCGAATTAAAGTAGCGAGGTTGGGATGTAAATTGCATGAAGTGTAGGATTGTTGTTCGAGGACGAACAAGGATTTAAGTGTGGGGTAAGTGATCTTGGGCAAATTTATATGCCCAAGTGATACTCAAAATTATCCATTTTAGCCTTGTTTATCTACCAATGTGTTTACATTCTCATGTAATTGGTAATAAAATGTGAATTTATACTAACCAACATGATTAGCATTGTTTTTTAGGTAAAATGTAATTTCGGAAAGCTAAAATGCATGTTGGAGGATATCGGGGTTGGACTTGGAAGCGAGCAAGGGACAAGACATTGGACAGCATAAAATAAAGGGGCTCCGCGATGGAGCCATGTCACGCTGCCATCGCGGAGGCCTTCTGCCTGGATGGGAATTTTCAGCCCAATTCTAGTGTGGGTTCGCGATGGGTCCGTGGCACGGTGGCTTGGCTCCACGTTGCATGCCGTGCCACGTTGGGATTTATTTCCTGGACCCCTAGTTCCAGTGAAGGTCCACGTCCGTAGCATGTCACGGAGGCAATGCTCCGCGATGCACTCTGTGACACGTTGTTTGTTATTCTGGGAAAAATTCCCACCAGTATAAATAGAACACTTAGGTTCATTTTTCAATATTCTGACTTGGCGGAGCAAGAACGTGGGTTACAGGCAGTTGAGGAGACGAAATTATTAGGGTTTTTCTCTCTTTCCTTCTCCTTGTATTCAATTGCTTGTATGTTTTACACTCATTTAATGATGTTTAACCCACAAATGAGTGGCTAATTCATCTTCTTGCTGAGGTTATGAACAATTGTAATGAAATGTGATCGTCGATTCTCTGGTTTTTCATCTTTTCTTCCATGGTTGTTCTATTAATTCTTGTTCTTACTGCATTAGTGTGTGGCCTACGTTAATGTATATCTAAAAATTCTGGTTTCACTCGAGAGAGCAAGAAATTGAAAAGTTGTGAATTAATAGGATATGATCTTTTCTTGGTTTGGGAAAATTGGGAATTGATTTACTTTCAGGATAGAAATATACCTGAAAGTCGTATTAGTCAATTTAGGAACCAGGTTTGTATGGCTAGAACATGAATTGCATTTAATCACATAAATGTAGGTGGATGGTTCATGATTCTTAAGTGAGGTTAAATACGAGAATTTTAATCTCTTGGCAATAGTTCTTGGCTAGCAACCGGAGGAAAAGACTAACCAAATTATATTGATAATTAATTTCATTACATGTTCGTTTAACCTCAGCATTCTCTCATTCATAGTTCAAACTCAAATTAGATAGTTATTTTAGATTTAGCATAAAAATTATAAAACTAAATATCAAACTTTTGGTTACACTGTTGTCTGCATTTTTAGAATCGAAATATAGTATACTTGAGCAGATTGCACTTCATCCCAGTCCTTGTGGGACCGATACTTGGCTTACTTGAGCCACTTTACTACTTGTTCGACCACGTGCACTTGCGTGTGAGTTATATACCCATATAACAAACAGACCGAACAGCACGTATGGTGAATGCTCCAGGGTCTTCCTTTTTCTAAACAAGAGAATGGGATGCAATTGCACTACAGTGGTGCAAATTATTTGCAGGTTTGAAGCTTATGGTCCTTTTTCTAATGACAAGGTCCTTTATGAATTTAGCATAGCCGGACATCTGCTCAAGCGCCTCGACTAATGGGATGTTCACAAATAATTGTTTCAACATTGAAATAAACTTGTGATACTTTCCATCTCCGGCCTTTTTCTAGAACCACTGTGGAAAAGGGGGAGGAGGTCTAGGAATAGGTGTGATCTTTTGTTGTGCCTCCTTCTCCTTCTCTTTGCCAGATCCATACTCCCTTGCATTACTAGGAGCTGTCTTCTCCACTGAATCATCAACCAATGTATGATCCCCAGAATCTGCCATCCTATCATCATCAATCACTAAGGGCTCTGCTATCTCATCAACCACAACCAGCCTTGAAGGATCACTTATCGCCTCCCAACCCCTAGTAGTGACTGTCATGCAATGATTGTCATTTTTCAAATTTTAAACTGTACTGCTGGGAAGCGTGCCATTCTGCCTCTGGTTCATTGCAATAGACATCTAACTAAGCTGCTGCTCAATCTTCTTAATAGCCACAACATGTGATTCCACCTTTTGATTCATACCAGAAATATCAGTGCGGAGCTCCTTGAAATGACCATCTGTCGCCTCCATTTGCTTAAGTACCTTGGACAACATTTCTTCCACCCTTGAACCACTAGACTCTCGCTCACGGTTCCTTGGAGGAACATAAAGACCGTTTTTGTCAATCTTGTACTCCTTACACTTTTTCCAGTCTCTATTGTCTCTGTATTGACCTCGGTTGTAATTGTTATCCCTGTAGTAGTTCCGACCTTGGTTCCCCTGACCTTGATGCCAAGAGTCCGTGTTAGACCCTTGGGTGATAGTCCAAAAACCCGCCCCTTGATCGTTCAAATAGTTTGCTTCCTCCTCTGATTCTGATTCACCTTCATCATTTCTCGGGGCCTTGCCTTGAGAACCCACAACATTCACCTTTTCAGCCCCATTTCCCATCAAATTCTTAGCAATCAGCCCTATTGTGTTCTTTATTTTAGCAATATCCTGATCTCGCTCTTCATCCTTCCTTCTCTGCTCCACAAACATGCCTACAGCATAAGTACCAGCCGGAGTCTCCAACTCTCTTGTGTGCCATGCATGGCTGGTTTTAGTGATACTGTCAAGTAGCTCAGCAGCTTCAACATATGTGTGATTCATGAATGTTTCGCTAGACATGGTATCAGCCACCACCTTAGTGTTAGCATTTAGAGACATATAGAAAATTTCCACCAATATATCATCCGGGATACTGTGGTTGGGCACCCTTTTGAGCTTCTTATTAAACCTCAACCATGTCTCATGAAGTGCCTCAAAACATAACTGCCTAAAGTTGTGTCTCTCATATTTCAACTAGAAATCTCTGGATTGTGGGAAAGATCTTTCAAGAAAAGGTCTTTTCAAAGTAAAAGCTCATTCTTAAAAGCCAAATGAGTTCGTAAATTACCAACTTATCAACAATATATTTCACTAGTGCCTCCACTACTGAACTGAATTTAATCAGAAACTACTACTAGTAGTAGACTTGTCTTTGTTAGGGTATTGTTCAGTGACTTCATGGCCAATGTACTTTTCAATCTTAACCTTTTATTAAGCTCTCTCTTAAAACTAGGCAAAAGAAGAGCATAGATGTTATAAACTACTATAGTTGGTACCTAAAAGTAACTTTATTTAAGAGAAGCAGAACTAAAATCCAGTGTTTGGATTGACAAAGAGCAATAAAGTAACTTGATTTAAGAGTAGCAGAACTAAAATCCAGTGTTTGGATTGACAAATAACAACAAAGTAACTTGATTTAAGAGAAGCGGGACTGAAATCCAATTCTATCTTGGCACCTAAAATAGCAGTGTTCGACATCTCCAAACCTAGTACATCCAGCAACCTACTCATCTATGTACTACTTGAAGCCATCAAATAAGCTTAGGATTAGTGGATCAAACGATTTAGCCTACATCCTAAACATTCATACTTTAATCCATAACAGAGTAAAATAATGTATATGTTGAACAACATATTTCACTAGCGCGTCCACTACGTACTAAACTGAATCAGAAACTACTGCTACTACTAGACTTGTCTTTATTAGGGTATTGTTCAATGGTTTCTTAACTAGTGTACTTATCAATCTTAACTCATATTAAGTGCTTTCTTAAAACTAGGCAAAACAAGAACGTAGTTGTTATAAAGTACTATCTTGGCACATAAAAGTAACTTAATTTAAGAGAAGCATAAAAGTATTTTTTTGTTGCTTCTTGGCCAGTTTACTTCATCTACTAGATAAGGCATTGAGATACTATATGATCAATGATTTCCTCCTCTATCTAACATAAATGACATAATAGATAATGTATGATTTTTAACTTAGTCAATCTATCTTTATTAAGCAGTCTACTATCGGTGACCAGATATAATATAAAGCACCATTTAGGTGCTTCCATGTTATTAAAAATCAACTTTTACTTTTTGAAAACTTGTTGAATGATCTTTATCTTGTTGGGTGAACTTTCAACTACTCTACTTTTTTATATTAGGTTGACATGAATCCATCAAAATTTAGAACTCTAGAATGGGATCAACTTCATAAGACTAACAAGCGTGCATACATTCCACTTGGTGCCTTGGCAAGGGAACAAGGAAAAAGCTTAAAAGCTTTGGGCTCTGCCGGAGTAAGGGCTGAACAAAGAACTCCAATTTGCCAAAGTAAAAACATTAATCCATCAACATCTTATCAAACTAATCCAATATAGAATTCTAATATCCTTGGACCTCCTAGTTTTGATCCAATTGAAGATGATGTTCCCCTCTCTCTGGAAGTTGAAGCGATGCGAGATACTCAGACAAATGAAATAAGCATTTTATTGTCTCAAATTATAATTTTTTTTATTTCTAGTGTAGTAAAACTCTTTTTATGTCTTACTTAAAATTTATTTTCAATTGCACCTAAATCTGAAAAAAAAAAGTGAGGAACAAACATTTGTAAAAATGTTGCACGACTCAAACTTGGAGAAAATTTGAGTGTCACTTTTTACCCAATCTGATTGTCGGGAAGCATTATGCCTCATTTGTGAGACACTTGGGTATTTTAGTTTGTGATCATAATATGTCTCTATTACGAGTACACTCACGGACGGACATCGAAGAAGATAAGCTATAACATATGTAGGATGTTTTTATAGTAAGGACTTAGAGAATTAATTTCTTAATGTTAAATTGTATTTCTCTAGTTTGCTTGAAATTTTGAGTTCGATGTTTAATGATACTTATATAATATTATAGGATAAATTTGTAAGTGAATATATGAATGATCACAAACAACATATCTTGCAACACATGAGAAGGTTGTGGAATAATTGGAGGGGATTACTGCACAAGAATATGAAGTCTAAGTCATTTTATGATGATCTAACAGATGTGCCAAAGGGGGTATACACGAGTAATTGGGAATGGCTGGTTAAGGAGAATTTTGTAAGTGAAAATTGTAAGGTATGACTTCATAGCAACTACTTATTAGAATGTTATTTAAAGTGACTGATTAAAATTTTATGGTGTGATGTTAATATAGGAAATAAGTGCAAGAAACTTAGTCAATAGGTCTAAATTGAGTATTCCTCCTGGTACGGGTAGTAAGCCTATTAGAGCGATTATTTATGAATTGGTAAGTAAATATTGAAAGTCTTTATGAAGCTTCTTATTTGTTAAAATGATTTTTGCTACCTATTTATTTATATGTGAAGGGAGGTAAAGATGGCAAGCCACCGAACATGGATACTATCTTTTTCGAGACTCATAAGAAGGACAAGAAGCTTGTCGAACCTGAAATAAATGAAAAATATGTATGTTTAGTGATAAATTTAATCTTACATTATTTTACATGATGTGCTATATTATTTTAATTTTGTTGTATTTTTGTAGGTTGAAATCCAAAATTTGCTTTAATCTGATTCATCTCTTATTAATATTGAGGTTGTAATAAAGTGCTTCGGACCTTAAAATAAGAGTCATGTAGTTGGACTTGGTGGTGGAATAACTGCTAAGGAGTTGAAAGGTGGGAACTCTTCAAAGGTTGCGTCGTTAGATAAGTTGAAAGCAAGTGAAAAAATAAAATGAATTGCTAAATAAAACACATTGATGAGTTAGGAAAATGTGAAAGTATGGATGAACTAGAGCGTAAATATGAATGACTTGCAAGTGCAATGTTTAAGCAACCTTCATCACAATCATCTCACGTGATCAATAGATTAAACCATTTAATAGGTTAGTAGATTAATGCTCTGTTGCAAGTGCAGTGTTTTGTTACCTTAGCTATCCATTGTTGATGTGATAGGTAATTTTTGGGTGTGATTTTCATAAAGAACATGTAGTCTTAATGGTCATGTCCCATTTGTTGTGTTCCCCACATCCTCTAACCAAAATTTCTTTATAATAGTGAGTTTGCCTCAAATAATCTCAATATAATTGTGTCTATTAATGCTATGTCCCCTTAAGTGAACATTCTATCATCTCAAAGAGGTGATTTTTTATGGCTTAAAGGTTGCCAATATTCATCTAAACTATGTTTGGGATCGTTGCTGAATGTAGTTTTAGCAGATTAACATTATTTTGTTGCGTTAAAAAGACTTGAGTATTAACTAGGTTGTTTGATGGAATTGAAGGAAAGAGAGAAGGAGAGGGTTTACCACTTTGAGGGAAATCAATTGATTGTTAAATGAAATTTCAAAATTAGTGGAGTTAGATTTTAGGTGTCCAAATTCTAATCGGTTAGAGAATTTATCTTCTTATAGCTTATGCTGCTTAGTGGTGGTTACTATTTACTGTTTTTTCCTCCTATTCAGCATGGTAGTGGTTGGGACATAAATGTTGTTCCACGATTACTATATGTATGTTTGACACTCTTTTTTGGGATTTGAACCACCTCCATTTATTTTATTGATAACATCTAATTGTTAATCTAGAATATGAGTGTGTTTCTCATTTAATTTCTTCTAATAAGCTTTATTTTCTCTTCCAAAGGAAGGTAAGAAAAGCTTGCTTTCAGCAAAAAACTTATCCATAAAAATCTTGTCTAATACCATGAATGATAAAAAAGAATCTAAATAAGCTTGTTGATGATGTTCAAATCCACTCCTCACAAGGAGGAAGTATTAACAATCGTCGCAATATAAATACCCAACTAAGAGCCAGGGTCGAATCCACAAGGAATAGCGATTGGATGAAATAAAAGTTGACTATTGAATTGAAATAATATTGCATAATTGTATTAAAACTGGAAAAATCAATATTGGGGGAAAGTGAGATCACAAAATTTGAATTAAAATCAACTACCAATTAAAGCAAGGCAACCAAATTGAATGAACAAATATGAGAAAGGGTCACGGGTGTGCTATTGATGGGGCTTCGATTGGATTGGAATTAACTAGGAAATAGAATTATTACTCATAAGAATAAATATCCATGGAAAAGGTAGCACCCGATATTTTTCAACCACTTGGGTGCTTTTTGCCTCAGGTTTTCTCAAACCCCAAGATTCTGAACAATTCACCCACTATGACTTGGGTCAGATTTATGTTGTTTCTAGACTCAAATCTCTAATGGGTGGATGACTATAGGTTTTGACTATCTCTAGCCCAACCTCACACAATCAAGACCTGATTACCCACCATTACTTTCTCACTCATATTCAATGTCCCTTTTTCAAGTAAAGCCGAAATAAGTAGACATAACCCACATTTGCAACTATGGGCAATTCACTTATCAATAGGAAGAAAATAATAGATTTATACTAAATGAGTAATTATAAGATCAATCTAGTAATACCAAATTCAATTTCACCCCAATCATGCACACCACACCCCTAGCAAAGTATTTACCCACTCATACATGAGAAATATAAGATGATATTAACAAATAAGCTCATTAAATTCATCATCAAGAGTTAATATCAAGCTCAAAATTATTTCCAATGGTGGTTTGTACCTTGAAGAAGAGGAATAAAAAAAACTATTCAATATTTCTCTCTCTAACTCTACAAATCTGGATTAGAATATATGCAGTACTTTCTAGGGAATAGGTTTAAAAATCTCCTAAAATCACGTGCTGGATGATTTTTCCCTCCTGAAGACGACCTTACTTGCGAGTCACCGACGTTTCGCCAGTGTCCATCCGTAGGGTGCCGCTTTGTCGTAGCTGGGGCCAGTGACTTCAGATCTGGCCGGCGTTGGCACCGGCAGTTCGCAGGTGCTGGCCAGCATTCTGCCGGTGCACCTTCCACTTCACACCAGTGTGCTCCTACGTTTGGCCGGCGTTTCGCTAGTCTCATCTGGTGGAACACAATTCCCCTTCTTCAGACTTCATACTTTTATTCAATTTCTTATTTTTTCTCTTTAAATTGAATGCCCAAAAAAAAGAGAAATAACATAAAATCCTCCTAAATGACTTGAAAATCAAGAAAAAACTCATGTTTAAAAGCCTAATGAATTAGTAAATTACCAACTCATCAAACCCCCAAACTTGCAAAATTGCTTGTCCTCAAGCAAGACAATTCTTTAGAGCTGAACCATTGGAGCAAGCATGTCATTCTACATGAGATTTTGCACAAGAGACCACTACAATTCAAAAAACCCCAAAATCACTCACAAACTCAAAATAAAATAGGAGTCTCAACACTATATACAAATGCTTCAAGAGATGACCACAACCAATTTCCATGATTCACAGTTGATTCATTCATTCAAAACAAGGGGCATGGTTGATAAAAGAAAGCTTATATAGCATCTTAAGTCATTAAAAATTCACATTCAAAGTTTGTCTTAAAGCTCACTATATTCTTGTCTCAATCACATCTTTTGGCATGTGCAAGCACGTTCCCCAAGCAGGTGATGCTACTCACATCAAGAGAGAAAGCCATTTAATTATCAAGAAATTCACACTCAAGAGATTATAGAATGAAAAAAATACACTCGCTCTCATAAAGAAATTCTCATGCACATAACTTGACCTATAGGCTCTCCCTTTGTGTAACTCGCCACTAATATAGAGTTGCCACAATTAAAATTAATTAGGACTCTGAGCTCATGATGAAGGCTAGGGGTAAAAGTAGGATGACGTTTTAGTTATACTAACTTGAACCTCCCTAATGCCCTTTTTTGTGAACACTTTTGCATACTCCATTTTTTTCTTGAGATCACCCACACCTTATCTCTCCTTGAACAATATTTTTACTATTGACATAAGACCCATCCTTATCTCTCCTTGGTTACCACTTTTAATCTCATTTAAGTAAGAAGCAACACCTTTCCACAATTTAGTTCTTTTCACCCAACCAATTCGTTCATTTTTTCATAAAGTGGTGCTACCTCACATTGAAGTTCACATTATTTTTCCCATTTTTCTTTTTGCAACCCTCAAACTCAGCCTTCTGCCCCATCTTTCCCTTTTCTATTCCCACACTTTTGGGATTTCAAGCATCAATTTTGCATTTCTTCTCACAACTAGAACTAGGGAGGATGGGTGCCAAAGAGGGATTACAAATGGGGTAATGGGCTTGTATTGTGGTTCTCAAGGAAAAGGTTTATAGGCTTAACATTGGCTAACAAGAATTCATGCTCGACGAAGTCATTTCTCCTTGAGTCACTCTTGGGGCAAGTTTTAAACAATTGTTCATGCAAGAGACTAAACTAAAACTTTTTCCACAAAGAATCACCCTCCAAGGGGTTCACACCATTTTCATTACCACATCAAGAGTCATAAAATAAGATATCATGTGAATCAAGAAGCCAAACAAAGAATGTCACATTCCAAACATAGGCACCAATCGAGACACGAAACCTTGAACTATAAATGGCTCCAAGTTTGTCATGCCCCACCTTAGGAAACATGACTGTCACATAGTGCCAAACTAGATCTAACTGGCCTGGCTAGACTTATGCACTTCTGGTGCATGCTGGCAACTCAATTCAAGAATACAATGAGCTATATTAATTACAACCTCCGGCCGATAAGGCCGTATACCCACCTATAAACGAAAATAGCAAACAAACAACAAGTAACAAAAGGGAATCCTATGCGGGCCAACAAGACCACCATGTTGTCTAGTTATAACTGAAATGAAAACAGGCAACTAAACTGCGCTATAGCCGACAAGGCCGCTAACTAACGGCTAAACAAGACCCCGCACGACCATCACATGAAATAAAATATAAATAGGCCCCGCACAGCCAATAACAAAATGAACAACTAGAAATCTATAATCTGCAAGCCTCTAGGAGTGGAATAATGGTAGAGATAGGGCCCCGACCTACCCATAAACTATACAATCAAAAGAGAAAATCTTCTAATTATTAGCTTCGAAGGAAGGGAGCTAACTATACTTGTAACTATGTCTAAATGCTAAGAAGGTCCTGATCTGCATCTATCTGCACCTGCAGGCAAGTAATGCAACACCCCAAGGATGGGCGTCAGTACAATATGTCCAAATATGTAAGGCAGTAAAAGAAAATGACTTAATAACACTGATAATGAAACCGAACAATCCAATAGGAGGGATAGAGAATTAACCTGATATAACTTTATGACTTGCTGTACAACTAACATTAAACTATACAAACACAAACCTTACCTGGCCCCCATAAGCCCGGAAGATACATCCAGCATAGAATCACCCGTCGGGGGCGCCCATATGCCCTGGCGAGTTTACTTCAATATATATACCTCTAATTAGATTCAAATGAGTCAATATGTAACTATAGCCGCCCTATCGGTTCCCTGGTTCTGCCACTAAGCCAGCTTGGCTCCTGATCTGTAGCTGCATTTGAGTCCAGTGGACTCCTAGTAACTGCACCCTAGGAGCAAGGCATGACAAGGGTGTGATGTTGATATGACGTAAAGATAATATTCCAGCCATGGAATGGACTGTAATATGGTCCTTGGTCCTCAGCATCGTCCCTTGGGATGGCATATTGCTCCCAAGAGCAACGTCATATAGCCCCTGGCAAGCGACGACACAGCTAGTAACCGTGAGGTTGGTCACGGAAGGCTATACAGGGCAGGGTCAATCCCAAACTAAACATAAAGTACTAATCTCAACTAACAATAGCACCTAGTCACAATAAATATACTTCTGACTTTCTTATGAGGCTCAAGCTATATTAGGAAGTAACTTCCAAAGGAATTCACGTTGTTGTTTCCCAAATAACCGACGAATTTCAACTTGTATTTGTCAGCACTTTTCAACTGTAAATTTAAGACTGAATGAATGGGTCTAATTTCAATACTAATTTCGTCAAAAGTAGTAACTTTTGATACTAATAGAAACTATAATTCAACTTCATAAAATACAGCCGAAAACCTATAATTTCCTGAGAGTTCAGAAGGGGGAAATTCTTACCTAAAGCATGTGGTCATTTAGGAATCAATTTGGAGCAATTCTGACAACTTCTACTTGGTGGAGTTCCTATTTGCCCAAGCATATTTTTTAGAAATAACTCGGTAGTAATGCTTCCCATAGGCCCAAAACTCGATAATCGAATTAGTTTAAGATTAGACGGCATTTGGTAGTGTAATCGGATGAAAAACTATTGAATCCCTCGTTTTTCTCTCACTTGGCCGAACATGATATTTGGGAAATGATTAAAGTTTGAAGGAGGGGCCTATATATACTTTCCTACGTGGCGGACTGGGGGAGCCTTGCATCACCCATCACGACAACCCAGTGCCGCGCCGCGTCCCTCAAGGCGCCAGCAGGCTTGGCCCGCCACGCTGACCAGTGCGCTGCTGGCTGGCGCACGCGCTGGCCCTGTGTGCACTAGTCCCATCCAACCCCGCTTCCGAGGCTTTTTCTACATGCTTCACGCTTTCTTTATTCATCACAATCCGTGCGTATACCTACTAATCGATGGCATTTTACTAGGTGTAACATCCTCCCCGCTTAGGAACATTCATCTTCGAATGACAAAGGAGTTAACTTACTTAACCAAGATTTAGAAAATATTTCGGCAGAGTCTCATCTTTAACATGGACAATCGGAATACCTGAAATACAAAAAAGTCCAATATAGGCACCTCGTAGGATGCTATAACAACCATTACGTAATAAAAAGGGGTAGCTAAGCAACAGTACAGATAGCAGAAGTAGTAAAATAATAAATGAATAACAACATCACCTTTAACTATATAATCTAGATCAACCCTTGAATAGGTGAGGATATCTGGACCTCATATCATCCTCATCCTCCTAGGTCATCTCTTCTTTATTCCTATTCCTCCATAATACTTTAACAGAGGCGACATATTTTGTTCTCAACCTAAGAACCTATCAATCTAATATGGCTAATGGAACCTCTTCGTAGTCTAAATCCTCAGTAACCTGAACATCCTCGACTGACATAACTTGGGACGGGTCCCCTATACACTTTCGTAGCATTGACACTTGAAAGACCGGGTGAACAGATTCTAACTCTGGAGGTAAGTCTACCTCATATGCCACTTGGCCTATTCTCCGGAGGATTCGATATGGGCCAATAAATCTAGGGCTAATCTTGCCCTTCTTACGAAACCTCATCACGCCTTTATGGGAGAAACCTTAAGAAACACCCAATTATCAACCTCGAATTCCAAATCTCTACATTGCACATCAAAATAAGACTTTTGGCACCTCTGAGCTGTTAACAAGTGCTCTGTGATGAGTTTGACTTTCTCTTCTGACTGGTAAATCATATCAGGTCCTACTAACTCTGACTCCCCTACTTCAAACCACCCGATCGGGGATCTGTATTTTCGCTCAATAAGGTGCCCTGTGAATTGTCGAATGATAACTGTTGTTGTAAGAAAATTCAATAAGGGGTAAATGCTCATCCCAACTACCCCCAAAGTCTAACACACACGCCCGCAATATATCCTCAAGCGTCTGAATTGTACGTTCTTCCTGCCCATCTGTTTGAGGATGGAATGCTGTACTTAAATTAACCTGTGTTCCCAAGCCTTTCTAAATGACTGCCAGAATCTAGCTGTGAATTGTGCCCCCTGTTAGAAATTATAGAAGTCGGGACACCATGTAATCGAACTATCTCTCTGATATACAATTCAGCATAATCCTCGGCCGAGAACGTGGTCCTGATTGGCAAGAAATGAGCTGATTTCATTAATCTATCAAAAATTACCCAGATAGAATCAAATCAACGTCTGGTATAGGGTAATCCTGTCACAAAATCCATATTGATTGCTTCCCATTTCCACATAGGTACCGCTATCTCTTGTGTCAATCCGCCGGGTTTTTGATGTTCAACTTTTACTTGCTGACAGTTAGGGAATTGTACTACAAATCCTGCTACACACTTTTTCATTCTAGGTCACCAGTAATTCTCCTTTATGTCACTATACATTTTGTTGAACTCGGATGAAGGGAGTATCGAGAGTAGTGTACCTCGTCCATAATCTGCTGGTGGAGCCCTGCTACATCTGGGACCCCATTTGGGCATCCATCCCAATGTCTCTCAGTATTACCACATAATGTGCATCTATACCCATCATAGGAAAGAGAAGGTGCACTCATCTCCCTTCTAGGGGCATATTTGCAATCTTGTCAATAGTGTGGTCCTCCACAATAGGGACATGAGTCGTTATAATAAGGGTTGCCACCAAAAAACCTCCTTTCATTTCATGATGCAATCATTCAGCTACAAATAGCAATAAGAACAAAAAAATCAAAACAAGATGTAAAAAAAATGCAAAACTAGTTTGAATCAATAAATAACTAATGGCTTATCACAACTCAATTCTTTGACAATGGCGCCATTTTTGATAACATCAAAAATACAATCCTATTTTACAAAAGAGCGTAAACAGTCAATGTATAAAAATAAATATCCCAACGGATGTCGAGGTCAAATCCTACAGAGAATTGAGTTGATAATTCAAGAATTATGAACTAATTCAAACTAGAGCGTACAATTGTTCAACATTTGAAGAGTAAAATTGGGGAAAATTAATAGAGAAAATAACTATCTAATTCTAAACTAAGACTAATTGGGGGGAATTCAAACTGAAGCAATCACAAGTGAGAGGTTAGGGGCATTCTATAGATGGGATCATAATTAAATCGGGAATTGACTAGCCTTAGATTCTCTCACAAGTTCAACAAGTGTAAGTAATCTCCGAAAGTGGATAATCTCAGCTTCTCAGCCTATTGACTACCTCTTGCTAGAGTTTTATCAAAACTCTAGCCACAACTTAGCTCAAACTGATTTGATTTGGATTAGCAATTGTACTATTCCTAGCTATTAGTTGCTAATAAGGAATGAGAAAGAAATTTCAGCAATTTTTAGCCTAATTTCACAATCTCTTATCCATACCCACTACTATATTCTTTTCAATACTTAATTATTCTCTCTCAAGCAATAATCATGCAAGAATAAATAGACCCATATTATAATCAATGGATCTTCATTAACAGATTGAAGAGAATCTAATATATTTACACTTAATTGAACAATATGAAGATGAATCTAGAAATACCCATCTATATTAAATAAGAATCCAAGAGAAATTTATCAAAATCCAATAAAATTAACAAACCCACCATGAATATATTTCTAACTAGAAAATTAGTAAAGCATATTTAAAGATAGAGTGAAGATACCAAGAGGATTCCCCTCACATTCATTGCATTAGCTTCACAATATCTTACAACAATGGTGGAATTCCTCCAAAATGGGTTAAAGAAAAAGAAGAAGAAAAGCACTACCTAACTCTACAAATCTATGGAGAAAAGATGCTACTAAAAATTCTATGAAGAAGATGAATTCAAGATGATTGAATTAACGAATGAATAAATTTCCCCTTGTTTGGCAGACAATGGAGGTTATATATCTATACTTTCTTTTGTAAAACTTCCGCAAATACCCTTGAAGATTCTAGATGCTTTGGAGACTTTTTTGGACCCTTTTACCCTTCATTGGATGGCCTCATCGGCGAGGAACCGCTGTTTCACCAATGGCAATTCATGGAGAACCAAATTATGGCCGGTTGAAAACAGTGGCCTGGCAGGGGTGAACTAGCGGTTCAGGGGCGTTTAGCTAGTCCATTCCGCAAAGGGTCGATTGTTTAGCCGATCTGGGAAGTAGCTTTAGGGTTTTTCCCTTTCAGGTCCGCGTTTAGCCAATTCAAAGCATGTCCTTGCACCTCTTTTTGAGCTCAAATCTTCCCTTATATTTGATTCCTCTCTCTCATTCTAACTCATCAAGTTTCATCTCAAATTCCATGTGTTTTGCTCGATTTCATTCTTTATTTACTCACGTGCGGTACCTACAAAGAATTGAAGAGAAAGGCATTAAATCCACATATATGACTCAAAAACTAAGCAGAAACCATGATTAGGAGCCTAATGACCGCTAGATCCCAAGACCCCATCTTCGGTTACCTCAAAATATGATACTTCATCTCGCTGAACTTTATCTGTTAGTTGTACCAAGTTAGGATCTTCATACTTCCACTCTTGTACCTCTACAACCAGGGATAATACTACAGTATTCTGAATCACTACCCCGCCGTCTCCCGAGTCTACTACTCAGATGACAAGGCTGGCTAACTGGTGCAATTCTTGGGCCAGCTCCCGCTGTTCGAGCCTCAAATGTGCTAAACTCACCATTAATCTACCACTAGGGGCATCTACTACAATATTAGCCTTCCTTGGATGATATAAAATATTCACGTCGTAGTCTTTTAATAATTCTAACCAGCGACGCTGCCATAGATTCAACTCTTTCTGTGTAAAGATGTACTGGAGGCTTCTATGATCAGTAAAAATGTCCACGTGCACCCCATAAAGGTAATGTCTCCAATTTTTTAAGGAGTGAACTACTGCTGCTAACTCCAGGTCGTGAGTGGGATAGTTCTTTTCATGCTTTTATAGCTGCCTTGAAGAATAAGCAATTACGTTACCATGTTGCATCAAAACACACCCTAACCCAACGCCTGAAGCATCACAATACACTGCGTAACCCTCTGAACCTTCTAGCAAAGCTAGTACTGGCGCTGATGTCAACTGTTTTTCAACTCTTGAAAACTCTGTTCACATGCTTCATTCCAGTAAAATTTAGCTGCTTTCTGAGTTAACTTGGTCAAAGGTGCTGGTAGAGTAGAAAATCCCTCTAAAAACCTTCTGTAATACCCAGCTAACCCCAAGAAACTGCGTACCTCAGTTGGAGTTGTAGGCCTAGGCCATGTCTTTACTGCCTCAATTTTCTGTGAATCTACCTAAATACCAGCGTCCGGCAAAATATTGCCCAAAAAGGCTACATAATTCAACCAGAACTCACATTTAGAAAATTTTGCATATAACTGGCGATCCCTGAGAACCTGGAGCAGTGTTCGCAAATGATCTCGGTGTTCTGCTACTGAATGGGAATACACCAGAATGTCATCAATGAATAGTATCACAAACAAGTCTAGATATAGCCTGAAGATACTATTCATAAAATCCATGAATACCGCTGGGGCATTTGTCAACCTAAAGGACATGACTAGGAATTCAAAATGACCATACCTTGTTCTGAAATCTGTCTTTGTGATATCTTTCTCCCTAACCCGTACATGGTGATACCCTAACCTTAAGTCGATCTTAGAGAAATACTTCTCCCCTTGTAACTGATCAAACAAATCATCTATCTTGAGAAGAAGGTATTTATTTTTGATGGTAACCTTATTTAACTACCTATAATCTATACACATGCGGAGGGAGCCATCTTTCTTTCTCACAAAAACTGGCGTACCACACGGTGATGTACTCGGCATAATGAAGCCCTTATCTAGAAAATCTTTCAGCTGTTTCTTCAGTTCTCTCAATTCATTCGGAGCCATTCGGTATGGCGGGATGGATGTAGGTTGAGTACCTGGTAATAGGTTTATAGAAAAATCAATACATTCTTGGGGAATACTAGGAAATTCATCTAGGAACACGTCTGGAAATTCATTGACTACTGAATGGACTGGAGAGTCAGGGATTCTTCTTTGACATCCTGAACCTTGGCAATATGATAGATGCAACCCTTTTCTATTGACTTTCTTTCCCAAAGATAGGATATGAACCTACATTTTGGTGTGGCTGCATTTCCTTTCCACTCTCGCATTACCTCCCCTAAAAAGTGGAATTGGACAGTCTTGGTCCAACATTCTACATTGGCATAACATGGCGCTAGCCAATCCATAGACATAATTGCATCAAAATCAATCATTTATAGTTCTACTAAATCTGCTGAAGTCTGGCGACCACTAATCTCTATCGTGCAACCCCGATAGATCCGTTTAGCTATAATAAAATCACCGATAGGCATAGACACTGAAAAGGGTTGCTAAAGAAATTCTAGCATTATATGGAACTTCCGGGGCCACTAATGGTGTATCATAAGACAATCTTGAACCTGGGTCTATCAAAACATAAACTGAATCACAAAAGATGTCAACCATACCTATCACAACATCAGGCGGCGACTCCAACTCCTGTCGCCCTAGTAAAGCTTATGTGCGATTCGAACTGGTGCCCGAACAAGATGCCCCTGACCTTCCTCAGCCTCTACCGACTGGAGTTAATGGCCTGCACCCTGCTGGAGGCGCCGGGGCACGTGACCCTACAAAGATCTGTCCTGTTGGTCTCGATCACCCTGACCTCTAGCTGGACAGTCTCTCATCATGTGAGCCTCTTCTCCACAGGTGTAACAAGCAGTAGAACTGTTCCTGCATTCCCCAAGATGACGTCAGCTATAGATAGGACAATGTGGCACGGTGGGTCTACTCTGCTCTAACCCTCTCTGTTGTTTAAAGTTGATCCTCGTGAGCCCTCGTCGTGTCCTGACTGCCCTCGACGGTCTAATCTACCATCCTCCTGCTATTGTGGAGGTGGGGGTCTAGGTGGTATGCCTGATAGTCGTGGACTAGGTCTGCCCTAAAACTTTGCTTGGGTGTCTCTAGGTCTAGCCCTGTGGCGTTGCTCCTGATTTACCCTCTGTATCTCCTACTGTTTCTATCTAATCCCCTTAATACTTTGATAAAATGCTTGAATATGGGCGATATACATGTCCTCTCATAGCATCGTCGTAACACAAGTCTCCACATACTCTAGGAGCATCCCCATAATAAACTGGTGCAGTTTAGCTAGCATAGTGTCTACAAAAGCTAGTGCATATCGGGCCAAAAAATCAAATCTCATAGCATACTCCCAAACTCTCATCGAGCCCTGCTCTAGATGCAAAAATTGATCTAACTGGGCTTGTCAAATTTCCCGCAGAAAATAATGATCTAGGAAGGCCTCTAAAAAGCTGGACCAAGTTGCAGGAGAAACATCTCTACCTCGTGACCTTTACCAACTCTCATACCATTACACTGCTATGTCTTGTAGTCAAAATACAGCTAACTCAACCGAGTCCGCAGGCGTGGCACACATTACATTGAAAATCTATTGCAGCTGGTCCAAGAAGTCTTGAGGGTCCTCATCTCGGTCCGTCCTTATGAACTGTGAGGGGCTCTGAGTGAGGAACTCTCAGACCCTCAAACTACCAGGTCCTCCCGAAGACTTAGCAACCACAATTGCCACTGGTTGACGCTGCATGGCCATCATCTGAGATAGCATGAAGACAACGCTTCTAGCCTCCTGATATGATGGTATAAATATGGGAACTGCTGGAGGTTGTGCTGAAACATCTACCACTCTAAATGGAACTTGGCATGGAAGAGACTGCTGGGGAGACCGAGATGACATCTCCCTATCGCCCTCACGTCTGGCTGGCTCTGACAGAGGCACCCTGCTAGTGCCTTCCCCCACCGCTATATCTAACTTCCGTCCGGTGTTAGTCAATCGAGTTCCAACATTTCTCTGTAGACAAGCAGAATATAGTAAGCTTAGGGACTCAACCCTATACAGCACGTCTATATCATGATTTGAAGAGAAAGAAGAGTAACCATCCTATCATGCCTCGTAGCCTCCTGTCTATAGAATGTGGTGCACAACACACCCATAGGCAAAACTTACTTGACATGGCTTGCAGACTCCTTGGGATACGACCTTCTCTGATACCATATTTTTCACGCCCCACCTTAGGAGGCATGACTGGAACCTAGTGCCACACTGGAATTTGACTGGCCTGGCTAGGCTTATGCACGTCTGGTGCATGCCTGAAACTCAATTCAAGAATACAACGAGCTATATCTCAGCTATAATTACAGCCTCCGGCTGACAAGGCCGTATAGCCACCTATAAACGAAAACAACTAACTAACAACAAGCAATAAAAGGGAATACTATTTGGGCCAACAAGAACACCGTGCTTTCTAGTTATAACTGAAATGAAAATAGGCAACTAAACTGCGCTATAACAAACAAGGCCTCTAACTAAGAGCTAAACAAGGCCCCACACGGCCATCACATGATATAAAACATATATAGGCCCCACACAACCAACAACAAAATGAACAACTTGAAATCTATAATATGCAAGCCTCTAGGAGTGGAATAATGGTCGAGATAGGGCCCTGACCTACCCATAAACTATAAAATCAAAAGAGCAAACCTTTTAACTATTAGCTCCAAAGAAAGGGAGCTAACTGTATTGCTGACTCAGGCTGAAAGCGAAGAAGGTCCTAATCTACATCTATCCGCACCTGCAGGCAAGTAATGCAGCGCCTCAAGGATGGGCATCAGTATAATATGTACCGTATATGTAAGGCAGTAAAATAAAATGATTGAATAACACTGATAATGAAACTGAACAATCCAGTAGGAGGGATAGAGAATTAACCTGATATAACTTTATAATATGCTGGACAATTAACATTAAACATCAAGTCAAAATGAGTCAACAGGTAACTATAGCTGCCCTACCGGTCCCCTGGGTCTTCCACTGAGCCTGCTTAGCTTCTGATCTATAGCTTTGTCTGAGTCTGGTGGACTTCTAGTAACTGCACCCTGGGCACCAGGCCCGACAAGGGTGTGATGCTGATACGACATAAAGATAATAGTCCAGCCATAGAATGGACTGTAATATGGCCCTTGAGCCTCTAAATCATCCATTGGGATGGCATATCACTCTTTAGAGTAACATCATATAACCCCTGGCAGGCGACAACACAGATAGTAACCATAGGGTTGGTCACGGAAGGCTATACAAGGCAAGGTCAATCCCAAACTAAACATAAAGTACTAATCTCAACGAACAATAGCAGCTAGTCACAATAAACATACTTCTGACTTTCTTACGAGGCTCAATCTATATTACAATACTATAGGAAGTAACTTGTCGAAGGAATTTGCCCTAACATACCTCCATTGTTGTTTCCTAAATAACCGACGAGTTTCAACTTGTATTTGTCACCTCTTTTCAACTATAACTTTAAGACTGAAAGATGGGTCTAATTTCAATACTACTTTCGGCAAAAACGGTAACTTTCGATACTAGTAGCAACTATACTTCAACTTTGTAAAATACGGCCAAAAACCTATAATATCCCAAGAGTCTAGAAGGGAGAAATTCTTACCGAAAGCTTGTGGTCATCTAGGAATCAATTTGGAGAAATTCTGATAACTTCTACTCGGTGAAGTTCCGATTTGTCGAGCATATTATTGAGAAATAACTCCATATTAATGCTTCCCGTAGGCCAAAAACACATTACCCGAAGGTACTTTGAGATTAGATGGTGTTTGGTAGCGTAATCGGATGAAAAATTGTTGAATCCCTCGAGTTTTCTCTCACTTGGCCGGACATGATATTTGGGAAATGATTCAAGTTTGAAAGAGAGGACTATATATATTTGCCTAGGTGGTGGACTGGGGGCGCCTCGCGCCATCCATCGTGGCAACCCAGTGTTGCGCCACGCCCCTGAAGGTACAGCAGACCTGGCGCACCACGCTAGATAGTGCGCTGCTGGTTGGCGCGTCACGCTAGTCCCGTCCAACCCCGCTTCCGAGAGATTTTCAACACGCATCACGCTCTCTTTATTCGTCAGAATCCATGCGTACACCTACTAACCCATGGAATTTTATGGGGTGTAACAAAGTCAACACATGGCATGAACATGATAACTACCTCAACATATTTAAGGCGAAAAGAAACTGAATTCGAAAATAATGGAAGTGTCACGCCCCAAATCTATACCCTGGATGAGACACGGTACTTGGAGTCACAAGTAACCCCCAAGTCAACCCATGGTCTATCATAACACTTGCTTTCTAAGTAAATACATAGCAGAATCTTTGAAATAATAAAATAAATCATTTTATGAAAAAGAACTAAATCATAAGTTTTATACAACTAGAAGCAAAACTGAAAAATATGAAAACTCTATCTGCATCTAAAAGCCATCTATCTGATGAGTTGCTGGGACAAGACCCCAGCTAACTCCAATTCTAACGGAAAGAAAATAAGACTGAAAGAAAATAATCCTTGTCCCCCAAAAATGAGGACTCACCAATGATGCAGCTGAGAACTCCTGAAGGTGATCTGCTAATGAAGTTGAGACTGAGATCCTACAATTGTATCATAAAATGATACAATATAAAAGGTATGCGCCAGTACTTCGGATGTACTAAGTAAGTAGGAGAAACCATACACAAGGAGTAAAATAATTCAACTGGAAAGACATGCAATGACAAACTAAAAAAGCTGAAACGGAATAACTGTGACTACTGAGATGGTGAAAATGACCCTATCTGATCAATGACATGCCCTAAATCTAAGATTCTAATCTGAAACACTATACTAAACTGATCTGAACTGAGACTGAACTAAGTTGACTAGTGGGAGAGTTTATAAACGACATATAACCATGTGAGCTAGACGTGGAGTCCAATGTATACACCCTATCAATAGGACCCAATGTACCTTGCAAGGGTATAAAGGCATGAGCTAAGTGATCACAAGTTCGGGCCATGAGGATAATAAGATATATCATACGGTGGCAACATAGTTTTGGGAACCTGGGTGAGCTGGAACCCCAATCCGCTCAGTGATAAGTCCTACTCATACTGGATAGTCCTAGACTGACTATTAAGCTGATAGCTCAAAACTAGGGCCAAAGACTAAGTTAGGAATACCTATCTGGAAGCACCCTGAGAGTCTTATCTGACCGAATTCTGAAACTGGGTTCTATGACTGGTCAGAGCTGCTTATCTGGAAGCGTCGTAACCATCTAAAGAGCAAATTGTAATCTAAAGTTGGGGTCCTACGGCTAGTCAGAGCTGCTTATATGAAAGTGTCATGACCACCTAAAGAACCACTAAAATCTGATACTGAGTCTAATATTGATAGTTGGGAGGTATCATGGACACCTCAAGGATTAGCTGATTAGCTGACATTTTTTTGGACAACACTAAGGTTGCTAAAAATCTGACTGAGACTAGACTGACATGATTTTGACTGAGATTTTTAACATAAATTAAATACATGTGCATCCCAAAACTAATAGAACCATGCTACCGGGAAAACTAGTTCAACCCGCAAGTTTCTAATTTCTATTGACCTGTGACTAGGGCTAAATTATACTACTAGCTGCACTCTTTCACAATTTCTAGAAATAGGGAATAAATACAAAATCTAAAATCATGAGAAATATTCCCTTTGAATCCACAAAGATAACTATCTGAACACTTTTCACATTTCGAAACTACGGGGCTATAACTATAGAGAAGAAATTAGACAAAGGTTTTTAGGGACACGAGGGAAGAACTATTCCCTCGTTGAATTTCCACAGACCTGATAAGGAAGTCCGAAGAAATTGCTTGAGAATCTGAGGAGAAGTACTGGTTCTTGCTTTGAGTGCTCCTAAGTGAATTTTACAATTGTTTTCTAAAGGTCTGAGTAGGGAATGAGGGAGAAGAACCGCTTAATCCCTCTAAATCCTCTTAACTTAAACTTAAACAATGTAGTTTAGGGTTTAAATAGGATGGAAATTGCAAAAATAACCCTGGAAATACAATCTGAAAACTAGCCGATAGGGACCCAATGGGTCACTCAACGAGTTGTAGGTTGTGACCACAACTCTTTGGAACTTGTAATACCTTGGAAGCCCAAAGATCAGGCCTGGGAGTTAAAATAGAGAAAACTAGAAATCTGGCACCAGGTCAAGGAACGAGTCATTCTGTGACCCGTGGGGTAGACCATGAGTCATGACTGGGTGGTGAAGTGTAGGGTGTGAGTTGAAATTTTGGGATTTAAGGTCCCCACGGACCTAACCACAAGTCGTGGTCAGTCCCCACGACTCATTGAGTCAGCCGTGGGCAAGGGATTGAGGAAAGTGAAGGGGGTCTAGCAGTGTACCCTATGAAAGGTCCCCACGAGTTGTAGTCAGTCACCATGAATTATGGTCAATCACCACGATTCCTAGGATGGGTCGTGGTCAGCAGGATAGAATTTATTTGAAATTAAGGTAGTGCATGTGATGAGTAATTACCACAACTCGTGTTCACTGGTAACGAATCGTGAGGTCCCCCATGATGAGGCCTAGAAGAACCCTCAGGCAGTGTACTTGATGATTGATGCCTTGAGTCCTGGCATAGAGGGATGAGTCATCTAGTCCCTCGTAAGGACTAGCAGTCAGTTATTTCCTACAAATTTAGTAAGGTCTTTTCCGTAATTCCAATGATCCTATGGCCTAAACTACGTTGTTTTAAGTTATGAATGATGAGTTTTAAGAGGGTTATGTTCATTTTAGGTCATTCTTACTCATGCATGCATGTTGAAGATTAGAGAGGTGATCAAGCTTATTCTCCTTCAAGTTCTCTTCAATCCTTCCTTTGGAAATTAGAGAAGCGTACAAACCAGATATAATTAGGTTTGTAGGTTTATGAATGGGTGAATCTGTTCACACCCATGTCCAACCTCTCTCTAAATCAGGAAATTCCTATGTTGAATCTATGGGGTTTTAACCCAATGCATGAAATTCCTAATTTACTACATGGGCATGATTTAAAGGTTCTTCTATTATTGAATTATGCTTCATGGGTAAGTTTTACATTGTTTTCAATTAAAATCATGTTTCAATCTTTATAAATTTAATATGCCCATTTATGAGAAATTCATGAAAGTTGAGATTTATGATGAATGTTCATGTATGATGGAGTATTAATGATGAAAAGCATGTTATAATGTTACTCATGTTTATAATCATGTTTTCAAATGAGTTGAGTATTTTAAAGCATGTTAAAGTATTGGGCAATGCCCACATGTTCAAGTATGATTTATGATTTTCCGAAATTAAGTTTCCACATGGTTTTGGAGCGAAGACTCCCAATTATTTTTCATATTGTGGTATGGTTTGAGATAAAGCTTCTTTTTTTATATAATTTCATATTTGAGATGTATTTTATTATTGAACTTCGTTAATAGACGATGGTGAGCTTCATTGAAGAACTATGGAGAGCATATGCATATTGTTCGGAGTAGTGTCTAGCACTGAGTAGGCTAAGGGTCGATCACCCTATGCCTCAGAACTACGCGCCAATGTAGGTTTATAATATTATACATATATTACTTTGGGACCTTCCTTGTGAGCTATCCGCTGCCCCGATTGGGCCCCGAGCTAGTTGTCGATATCATGGTATCGTCCTTAGCCCTGGAAGGCTTTGGACGGCTCTACCCACTTGAGTATGATAGTTGGGACCACGTATGCTCTATCGTGATATGTCGATTAAAAGACGAGTCTCTCATTGTTCCTTATGATTTCAGTTATGTATATTCATCATGTATGATATATATATCTACAAATGTTTTAAAGAAGGTTTGACCCACTGTTCAATTTTATTTGTGGTTATCAGATTTCAGCTTTGGATCAATCGAATCTGTTATGTTGTTATGTTGTGTTAGGATCATGTTTTCAGAAAAATAACATGCAAGACCTACTCTCAGATTCTTATTTCTTTATGTTTTATACTACGCATGTCTTAAATTATTTTACTTATTTATGTGGTTTTACTTACCTTGCATACTCAGTACATTTCATGTATTGACTGTATTCTCTATGTTGTATCATTTCATGATACAGGCCCCAGCTTTCAGACTCAGCTCTGTTCTTAGACAGCCTTTGAGAGTTAACATCTAACACTTGTTCATGAGTCCTCATCTCCGTAGGACCAAGCTTTATCAGATTCCTCTATGTATTTTCAGTTTTCAATTTAATGAGTTAGTTGGGGTCTTGTCCCACAACTCATCAGACTTAGAGGCTTTTAAGACAAAAAGAATGTATAAATCTTCAGATTGTGTGTATTCTCATGTTACAGTTATTTTAGACTTTCGCTAAGATTATCATGTTAATTCTTCCATTTTATTGATTGAGATAGCTGTATGTTCATGCCAAGGGTAGGCTTGGAGTCTCTCGAGGCTCCTTGTCCCGTGTTGCAATTCGGGCCTCCGTTTCGGTCGTGACAAACTTGGTATTAGAGAAATAGGTTTGAAGTGTCCTAGGGTATCTGAAATCCACGTTGAGTAGAGTCTTTTTCATAGGTGTGAAGTGCGCTACACTTATGACTGAGAGGCTACGAAGCATTTAGGAAATGATTCCCTTATTTCATGATCTATGTCGTGCGATAAATATCCCAGTATCCTTCTAATTCATGTTATTCACGATTGCCGAATCATGGATCCCTATAAAGTAAATGGTAGGTGGAATGGAAATGGAAAAGGCCATGGGGATGGCAACGGAGACGGGCACCAACAAGCCCCTCCAGTCTAGGAGCACCATGTACCGGAGCCGGTTGCTGATGCAGAATTTCGGGCAGCTATTCAGATGCTCGTGCAGGCCTTCACCACTTAGGCCAATCAGCAAGCAGTTGCACATATTCCATAAAATGGAAACATGGCGGCAGCTCGAGTCAAAGATTTCTTAAGAATGAACCCGCTAGAGTTCCTTGGGTCAAAAGTAGATGAGGACCTTCATGAGTTCATTGATGAGATTGTAAAGATCACCCAAGTCATGGGGGTGAAATAGGGTCGAGTGTGATGAGTTAGCCTCATACCAGCTGAAAGGGGTCGTACATATCTGGTTTTGACAATAGAAGGATAGTAGGGCCAACGGAGCAGGCCTTGTCACTTGGGAGGAGTTCTATGTTGCATTCCTAGATTGGTTTTTCCCTCGTGAGATGAGGAAATTGAAGGAAGCCGAGTTCATTAATCTTAAACAAGGGAGAATGATGGTGAAGGAGTATGCCCTTGGTTTCACTCGCCTATTGAAGTATGCCTCAGAGTTAGTGGATGATTAGAGTGCGCGGGTGAGTAGGTTTGTACATGGCGTGGCGGGCTATTTGGACAAGGATTGCAGGACTACTGTGCTCAACAGGATATGGATTTCTCTCGAATAGTCTTGTACGCCCAACAGATAGAGGCGGCACATATGAGGGAGAGACAGGCCAAGAGGCCAGAACCGATAGCTATAGATTCTCTTAGCCGAGGTCAGGTGGTGGGTACCAATAGTAGACCCACCAGAGATCTTCATCCCTAGCATCTTCAGCATTGAGTGCACCATTGGAACCTAGGAACGACCAGAAGGGGTGAGCATCAGGCTCTAGGAGTCAGAGCAGTAAGCCCGTGGATTCTAGCATCCGAATTTGTGGTAGGTGTGGTCAAGGGCACACCAGCTAGTGCTTAGCAGGTTCAGGTGCTTGTTTTGAGTGTGGGAAGCTTGGACATATGCTCAGGGATTTCCCAGTAGCAAGACAGAGCCATGATGGGGGTTGAGGCCCAGTTTCTAGTTCAGTAGCACGTTCCTCAAAGTAGGGTGCTTCGACTAGTTTAGTTGGCGGTCAGCTCTAGAACAGATTTTATGCCCTTGCATCCCACTAGGAGTAGGACACTTCACCCGATGTGGTCACTGGTATGTTACAAGTTTATCATCTTGATGTTTATGCTTTGTTAGATCTAGGGGCCACTTTGTCTTTTGTGACACCTTACGTGGCTAGTAATTTCGGAGTCAGTCCCGAAATCTTGTCAGAACCCTTCTCAGTCTCTACTCTAGTGGGTGATTCAGTTGTAGCTAGACAGGTGTATAGAGGCTGTTTGGTCACAGTCCTTCATAAAATCACCTTATCATTTCTAGTAGAGTTATCCAAGATCGATTTTGATGTTATCCTCAGCATGGATTGGCTATTTGCATGTTATGCCTCGGTTAATTATAGAATCCAGGTAGTAGAGTTTAGATATCTGGGTGAGCTAGTCTTAGAGTGGAAGGGAAGTTCAGTTGTTCCTGTAGGTCATTTCATTTCCTACATTAAGGCCAAAAAGATGATTTTCCAAAGGTTGGGTGTAACATCTAGTTAGGGTTAAGGATGCGAAGTCCGAGACCCCAACTATCCAGTCAGTTCCAATAGTATGCGAGTATCCAGAAGTGTTCCTTGATGATTACTGGTTGTTCCTCCCGAGAGGGAAATTGATTTTTGCATTAGCCTTCTTCCCGAAACCCAGCCTATATTTATTCCTCCTAACATAATTGCTCCAACTGAGCTAAAAGAGTTAAAGGAGCAGTTGAAGGATATTTTGGATAAGGGTTTCATTAGACCGAGCAAGTCCCCATGGGGTGCACCAATTCTCTTTGTCTGAAAGAAAGATGGTTCTCTTCGTATGTGTATTTATTATCGGCAATTGAACAAGGTCACTATCAAGAATAGGTATACTCTACCCAGTATTGATGATTTATTTAACTAGCTTCAGGCTGCCAAGTGCTTTTCGAAGATAGATCTCAAAATTGGGTACCATCAGCTCAAAGTTCGGGAGTGCAATATCCCGAAGACTGCCTTTAGGATGCGGTGTGGTCATTATGATTTTGTAGTTACGTCTTTGGGCTAACAAATGCTCCTGCAGATTTTATGCACTTGATGAACAAGGTGTTTAAGCCATACCTGGATAGATTTATGATTGTGTTTATTGATGACATCTTGATATACTCTCGGAGCAAGGAGGAGCATGCCGCTCATTTGAGGGTGGTGCTACAGACCCTCAAAGATCGTCAACTATATGCTAAATTTAGCAAGAACAAGTTTTGGGTGGACTCAGTGGCATTTTTAGGCTATGTGGTATCAAGTGAGGGTATAAAAGTGGACTCCCAGAAAATAGAAGCGGTGAAGAATTGGCCTAGATTGGTGAATCCTTCGGATATCCGGAGCTTTTTGGGCTTAGTAGGCTACTATCAGAGATTTATTGAAGGTTTCTCATCTATTGCAGCACCCTTGAACAAATTGGCCCAGAAGAAGGTGAAATTCAAATGGCTAGAGGCTTGTGAGAGGAGCTTTCATGAGTTGAAGGCTCGACTTACCTCAGCATCGGTGTTGACCCTACCGAGGGTACCTATGGGTTTGTGGTGTATTGTGATGCTTTAAGGGTCGGACTTGGGTTTGTATTGATGCAGCGTGGAAAAGTTATAGCATATGCCTCCAGACATCTAAAAGTTCATAAGAAGAATTACCCGACCAATGATCTTGAATTGGCAGCGGTGGTATTCTCCTTGAAGATATGGAGACATTATTTGTACGGGGTCCACATGGATGTGTTTACAGACCATAAGAGTTTACAATATGTGCTTACCTATAAGGATCTCAATTTTCACAAAGGAGGTGGTTGGAGCTACTCAAGGACAATGATATGAGTGTTTTTTACAATTCGGGTAAGGCCAATGTAGTAGCAGATGCACTTAGTAGACTCTCTATGGAGAGTGTGTCCCATGTGGGTGAGGGGAAGAAGGAACTGGTAAAGGATGTGCATCAACTTATAAGGTTGGGAGTTCTGTTGGTTGACTCGACCGATGGCGGTGTTCTTGTTCGAGATGGATCGGAATCGTCCTTGGTGACGGATGTGAAAGCTAGACAAGATGAAGACCCTATTTTGGTAAAGTTAAAGGAAGTTGTTCAAAATTAGAAGGTAGAGGTCTTCTCTAAAGGGGGAGATCATGTGCTCCGATACTAGGGTTGCTTATGTGTTCCGGATGTTGATAATTTGCGAAATCAGATGTTGCATGAGGTTCACGGTTCCAGGTATTCAATCCATCCAGGTGCCACCAAGATGTACCATGACTTACGGGAAGTCTATTGGTGGAATGGCATGAAGAAGGACATCGCAGAATTTGTGGCTAAGTGTACAAACTTGTCACGCCCCAAAACTGGGGTAGGGCACAACTGGCACTCGATTCATGATTGATCGAGAAGCCGTCTATATGACATCTGTAACTATAACACTTAGGCCAACCAGGCCACCTGCCACAATCAACTGAAGAATAAACTGGACCCATAAGGTATCAACAATATAGGGTAAACAATCGAAATGCAACTAAGGCAATTAGTGTGCTAACCAAGAAAAATTAAGCCGACGAGGCCACAAACTGAATAACACTGTACACACTAAGTCCACAAAGCCTCTAAAGAGTAAACTAACTGATGGTCGAAACAGGGCTCCGACCTACCCATACCTCCATCTCAAAACTCAAGCATAAATAACTAAGCCCTAGCTCCAGGAAGAAAGGAGCATGCCAACCATCTGTTGATCTCACGAATTACTACTGAACTAACCATCCTGACCTCTTCCTACACCTGTGGCAAGAACGCAGGTCCACAAGCAAGGGGATGTTAGTACAAATGAAATGTACTGGTATGTAAAGCTGAAACTGTAACCATGAGATAACAATCCTGTAATAACTAACTTAGCAACATATAGAGGATAAATATAACCTGGAACTCTGCAACCTGTAATTGATAACAACTTACTATAACATAACTGAACTCAAGATAACTGAACCAGGAATAAGGAATGGTAACAACCTGGAATCTTGGAATCTGAAACCTGATAATAACTCTATAAAGAGATGAAAATGCAATTAAGAAATGCACAAGAAAGAAACTATAACTGTAATGTCAGGGACCACCCAACCGTAAATCTATATATAAAATTAGTCCAGCCGGTGTACCATACCGGGGTAAAATAAAAATATCTCCAGCTGATGTACCACACCAGAGTAAAATAAAAAGATCTCCAGTCAATGTACCACACTGACGTAAAATAAAAATATCTCCAACCAATGTACCACACCAGGGTAAAACAAAAATATCTCTAGCCGATGTACCACACCAAGGTAAAATAAAAAGATCTCCAGCCTATGTACCACACCGGGGTAAAATAAAAAGAAAGCTTAATCACCATCATAAATGGAGCTGACAAAGCTCATATAAATTATCTGAATAATGGAAACCATAAAATATGTTGATCAGTAACTATAACATGTGTAGTATCTTACAACGACTCCTAATGCTACAATTATTCCATACACATATAGGTCTTTCATTTAGCATTTAAATACATACATATGCCGTGAATGAATTCTCGGGAAGTTCCTAGAACTGGAATATCATAAAGACATGTGTAGACTCACATTCATAATTTTAATCATCTCCTAGCAATTCTAACACGAGGAGCAGAGAGGAATCACTTAACCTAACATTTTCTATTAACAATCTTAGCATTTATTTGGTGCTTATACTCATTTGACTTTCATATTTTCATATCAAGAATTGTGAGCATACCTCATTCATTGCACATCATATTACATCTCGAGGTAACTTATGAACAGGAAGACATAACTTGTGTATCTCAAACCTGGAGCTCTTTAATATACAAATTCTAGGCAACTGTCTAGGGGATGCCTTAAAATAAATAAAGACTTATAGTCGTGCTTCAGACAACGTAGAAAAAGCTCATGTGAAACATTGCAATATATGTGGAGCTTAGAAAAGCTTAGAAACATTATAAAGAGTTTAGAAGCTTCCAAGAAGAAAAATCCTTTAAAACTTGAGAAAGTTACTCCAACTCATAGAACAAATAATCAAAAATAATTGTTTAAAAAGGACGACGAAGAACTTCTCATTAACTTGAGTCACTATCTTAAAATATTCAATTCTAATCATTCCTTAAGAAGTTAACACTTTACTATCCTTCTATTAGCTTAACACAACTGAACATAACCACCTTTATTTATAATCTTTTTTGCTAAATGTCATAACAACAAGGTAAATCTTGTTGGCTATTTGCCTAACTCATTAAAAATCGTAACACTTATCACCTAAAAACAACCTTTGGATTTACTTTTTGTATTCACCATGAATTCTTTTCCAACCAGGATTCGTAATTCCCTACTTAATTATTTACTCTCGTGTTCATTATTCAAGAATTTTTCATATGCACTTACCTTTTTACCTAATTTCCAACCTTATCTCTTAAACATCGTCTTGTTCATATTTGGTATCTCTCAAAGGTTCTTGAAATCAACTATGGACAGAGGGAATATAACTCACATTTTACCTTAAAAGGTCTAATATTTACTCTTACCTATCCTTTGCTACCAGAGCATCAACCTTTACTCTTAGGTTAATTTCCTTACACATCTAAAACTTTCAAAGAACATATGATGTGTCTACTTAAAGCCTTAAGCAATTCTCAAGAGGTCTAGATAACTCAAGATCTCTAATAAACATATAGCAACTTTCGGAAGGTAATCCTTACTTCTTTAGTGCATAATTTGAACATAAGCATAAAAGCTTATATATATATCATGATTTTCGTATAACCTGTTAATATCAAGATATTGTGCATGACTTGCAAATAAAGATGGTTCCATAGAAATATTAATAGTTTATCCATTCGGGCCCTATTTTCCAAGTTTAACATATCGGTTAATTAAGATATCCTCATAAAATGGTAGATTTAAGATATCCTCATAAAATAGTAGAAGTGAAGGATTGGCCTAAACCTACCTCTCCTATTGAAATTAGGAGTTTCCTGGGCTTAGTGGGTTATTACCGATGATTTGTTGAAGGCTTCTCCTCTATAGAATCTCCTCTGACTATGTTAACTCAGAAGAAGGTGAAATTTCATTGGTCAGATGAGTGTGAGAAGAGTTTTCCATGAGTTGAAGACTCGAGTCACTACTGCTCCAGTTTTGACCCTACCAGAAGGAACAGATGGGTTGGTTGTTTATTGTGATGCTTCTAGAGTTGGTCTCGGTTGCGTTCTGATGAATCGAGGCAAATTAAATAAACTACGCCTCCAGACAACTCTAAGTTTATGAGAAAAACTATCCAACTCATGACTTGGAGATGGCAGCGATGGTATTTGCGTTAAAAATAAGAAGGCACTACTTATATGGAGCTCACGTAGATGTATTTATAGATCATAAGAGTCTGCAGTATGTGTTCAGTCAGAAGGACCTAAATCTTCGTCAGTGAAGGTGGTTAGAACTACTGAAAGACTATGACATGAGCATGCTATATCACTCGGGCAAGCCCAATATGGTGGCTGATGCCATAAGTTGAATATCTATCGGTAGCATGGCTCATGTAGAAGAAGGAAAAAAGGAGCTGGCTAAAGATATTCATAGGCTAGCCCGATTGGGAGTACAGTTGGTGGATATGACCGAGGGTGGTTTAGTTATGCAGAGCGGGTCAGATTCCTCTTTAGTTGTGGAGGTTAAGTCCAGATAGGATGAAGATCCTATCTTGCTTAAGATGAAGGAAGCAATTCTCAGAAAAGAAATAGAAGCTTTCTCCAAAGGGGGAGATGGTGTGCTCCGTTACCAAGTTAGATTATGTGTACCGGATACTGGCGAGTTGAGACAATAGATATTAGTTGAAGTGCATAGTTTTAGATATTTCATTTACCTTGGTGCTACTAATATGTACCGTGATTTACGGGATATTTATTGGTGGAATGACATGAAAAGAGATATTGCTGAATTTGTAGCTAAGTACCCAAACTTCCAACAAGTAAAGGTGGAACACTAGAGACTGGGAGGTATGAATCAGGATATCAGTATACCCACATGGAAGTGGGAAGAAATAAACATGGACTTCATTAGGGGTCTACCTCAGACTCGTTGGCAACATTACTCTATCTAGGTAGTAGTGGACCTGATGACTAAGTCAGCACATTTCCTCCTAGTTAAAACCATAGATTCAGCTAAGGACTATGTTAGACTTTATATTTGAGAGCTAGTCAAACTTCATAGGGTGCCCTTGTCCATTACTTCAGACAGAGGTACCCAATTCACCTCACTTCTGGAAGTCTTTTCAGAAAGGTACCTAGGTCAAGCTCAATACAACTTTTCACCTGCAGATAGATGGACAAGCTAATCGGACTATTCATACCTTAGAAGATATGCTAAGAGCGTGTGCAATCAGTTTTAAGGTTAATTGGGATGACCATTTGCCTATTATCGAGTTTGCGTATAACAACAGCTATCACTCTAGCATTCAGATGGCCCCATTTGAGGCATGACATGGTAGGTGGTGTAGATCCCCTATAGGCTGGTTTGAGGTTGGAGAATCTACCTTGATAGGGCCAGACTCGGTTCATGAAGCAATGTAGAAAGTTCCACTCATTCAAGAAAGGTTGAAAACAGCTCAGAGCCGTCAGAAATCTTATGACGATGTGCGGAGAAGAGAATTGGAGTTTGCAATTGATGACTGGGTATACCTGAAAATTTCGCCCATGAAAGGGGTGATGAGTTTTGGAAAGAAGGGGAAACTCAGTCTGAGATATGTGGGACCTTATAGAATTTTGAGGCGTATCGACAATGTGGCCTATGAGCTAGAGTACCTTCAGAACTAGTAGTTGTACACCCAGTTTTCCATGTGTCACTTCTGAAGAAGTGCATTGGGGATCCAACCTTAGTTGTGCCATTAGACATCATGGAAATAAGGGATAATCTAACATATGAGGAGGTACCAGTCCAGATCCTTGACCGTCAGGTCCGTAAGTTGAGGAATAAGGAAATAGCCTCAGTCAAGGTCCTATGGAGGAATCAGCTGGTTGAAGGAGCTACGTGGGAGGCCAAAGTAGAAATGATGGCCAAATACCCACACTTGTTCTCTTCCAGTTCAGTTCTAGAATCAGGTACTAAATCCTTTCTCAGTACTCTACTCAGTTCCGTACTCATCAGCTCTATTTCGATTTCCTATACGCATCCTAGTTGCATTAGCTCTGTTAGTACACTTAAGTTAATTTGGAGTTGGTTACTCCTTCAGAAATCAGTTCATAGTCTCAATTTTAGAAATCCCAGCTTTTTTTTCTAGTTTTAGTCATCATTTGAGGACAAATGATCCCAAGGGGGAGATATTATAACACCCCTAAACTTTCCTAGACCAAATTCAGACATTTGATGAAAAACCATGAGAAAACCAGAAATTTATCTGTCTCAGACGACTCCCGCAACGGACCGTTCATGGAAACAATGGACTATTGTAACTGGTCGTGGGTTATAGCAGATTTCCTCCAGGGGGAACAACGAGTCATAGGACGACCCGTTGATCCTAACAACGAGCCATCTTGTCATCCGTTGAATCCCGAGTTCAGAGGTCTACTGGACCCTTCCCCGAGATGATGAGAGGGAACAACGGCTCGTGATAGCCTCCAACGAGCCATTGTTACCACTTGTTGTCTGCTTCTAGGCCCCAACAGTGTAGACCACGAGTCTATACAATGAGCCGTTGCTCGTACCAATGAGTCATTTTATTGACTGTTATTTCAAGGCCTTGTTTTCCCACCAATACCTATGGAAGGTATCAGCGACCCATTGTTCCTTTCAATGAATCATTGTACCCTACCATGGAACAGTTCCAGTGAACCTAGTGTTTGAACCCAAAAACCACAGCCAGATTCAACGGGTCGTCGTCCCTACCAACGACCCGTTCTGAGGCCCATTGGTTCCTATCGGCCAAATTTCAGTTTTAGTTCCCAGAGTTACTTTTGTAATTTTTCATATTTTTAGTCCCTAAACCATGTCGTTTTGGGTTCTTATAGGGGGAAGTTAAAGGGTTAGAAGGACCTTTTTATTCATTTCTCTCAATTTCCCTCAAGAATAGTGCATAGAAACTCTGACAAAAGCACAGAGCAGGAGCAAGGGTTTGATTTCTTCTCAGTTCATCTCAGGGATTGTTATACCCCGTTGAATTCCCGGCACCTAGACGACCTATTCGCACGTTGGTTAAGCATATTTGAAGGCCATACATGCTGGGGAGAGGCCCAGGAAAAGATCGGACGAGAAACCCGTCGAACCATCGCAGGAGGAGCCGAGGCAGAGCCCCTCCGCGATGGCAGCGTGTCACGGAGGAGAGGCCTCCACGATGGCTCCGTGACACGTTGCCCAAGTTCAGTCCCAAGTATATAAAGCCCCCACTTCGGTTTAAAATCACTTATCACCTTAAAATTTCCAGAAAAGAGCAGTGAATAGAGGGAGACGAAGGAAAATTGTATATTTTCGTCCGATTACGCTGCCAAACGCTGCCTAAACACAAATTAATCCTAGATACCAAATTATTTAGAAGCAGAGAGCATTTCTATGGATTTAGTTTCGTGAAATACGGCCGACGAATCGGCGAGCCACCGAACTAAGGTAAGTAGAATTGCTCTAAATTAATGTCTATGTGTTCCTAGCTGAGAAGTGAATATTTCTCCCTTCTGGGCCGCTGAAAAATAGCGAGTTTTTGACCGCCTTTCGATAAGCCTAAGTTTAGGCTATAAACTATATCGAAAGTGACGTTGCTCTTTACAATAAAGTTGTATTTAGTATTAATTGATGTATTTATGAATGCAGTTGGGAGAAAATAGTTGAAGTACCGGCCGAGCCTCGTCTGACGGACGAATAAGTCAAAGATAAGGTATGTAAAGTTAGTTTCCTCGGCAAGTTAAGTAATTTTGAGACAGTATGGCATTTTACAGACCAGTAGAATGTTCAGAAGTCGAGTATTGCATTATTATGAACATTGGTACAATGTAAGAAGCTTTGGGTTGTAACATGTACGAGACCTATCAGTATGTCATAGATTCAGACGTAAGTGATTAAGATTGCCTAGTATATTCAGTATGTGATGTAATATGCCATGTTAAGATATTGTTGTGTTTAGCTGAAACCCTGCGAAGTAGTACAGTATCTGTAAAGCACTTCAGAAATAGAATAGTAGACTAAAATGAAGTTTAGAAAGCATGTCAAGAATAGTAAATCATGTTGCTATAAGAAAGTCTGTATACAGCACAGTTCAGCAGAAAGACTATATTTGTACATACATATATAGTACTTCCAGCCTCAGCATGTATTAAGTAAGTACATATTTCTATCACTAGTCCAGCATATAGTGTATACAGAATCTTAGTAAACAGTAGAGTTTTCAGCAGAAACATTATCTTATATAGCATTTGCCCAGTACAGCCCGACAGGAGACTATATTCATATTTGTACATCTTTACCTGCCTCAGCACGTATTAAATACGTACAGATTACTATCATTCGCTCAGCATGTAATATATACGGTACTTTACCCTTATTAGCCTCAGCATGTGAGATACATAGACAGTATTACCAGTTGAAACCATTGTATTGTTTGGGGTTGGATTACTTAGCATCCATGACCGCTCAGGGTTAATAGCTGTATCGACTCGTCCGCCAGAGGACGAGGATACGTCACTCTATGGAGTGGCATGCCGTCCCGCCAGGGGACGAAGATGGGATGCCAGTTTTCCCCATATTTGTGCCTTGATCGGCCCTTATACACCCCAGTCGAGCGGATACGCCCGGGTGCAGATTCAGGAGTCCTCCGGACTCAGATGCAGTTATAGTCAGGGGCTCAGCGAGCCCAAGTGCATACCCAGGGGACCGGCGGGATGCTTACAGCCAGTATAGGAGATGGGATAACCGGGGTAGGGGTATAGATTCTGTGTTGATTGTACCTCCCGGCTATGGGGGCCGGGTAAGGTTGTGTATGCCATGTTATGTTATGTGTGTTATGCTATATCATAGTAGATACGAGCAGATTAGTAGTAGAATGATACGTCTCTAGGTATGATTCCTACTCCCTTCAGTATGATTAAGAACAGGTACGATCTACACCATCAGATAGTTAATCTAGTTCTTTTTATTCCAGTTTCGTCAATTATGCTATTGATTTCAGATATCTCTTTCAGTTATTGCTTTACATACTCAGTACCCGCGGTACTGACGCCCAGTGGGGCGCTGCATTACTTGCCTGCAGGTACCCATAGACGAGCAGGCGATACCACGTGATCCCCATCAGCGGTTGAGTATTCAGCTCCCGTCATCCGGAGACTGAATTTCTAGAGGTGTAGTCCAGTTCCTTTTGTTGTACAGTACGGGTAGGTCGGGGCCCTGTCCCGATCATTTCTATTATTCTTCCTAGAGGCTTGCAGTATGTATATATTCCCTGTGGTTAGATGAGCCGGTCGTGTGAGGCCGTGCAGTTGTATAGCTGGTAGTATTCTTTCTTTCTATTATGATGGTCGTGTGGGGCCATAGTTGCCAGTAGTGGTGACCTTGCCGGTCACGTAGTTTCTTTCGTGCTTAATGATTGAGTTGCAGATAACTAGACAGCATGGTGGCCTTGTCAGCCCGCATAGTTTCCCCTGAGATGATATGTTTCTGGTCAACTGCTAGTACAGGTACAGAAGGCTATAGGCCAATGGGTCGGGGGCTGTGTTTACAGCCGTTATATAGCCCTTTGTTTCCAGAGATGTGAGTTAGAGCCAGCCAGGCACCAGATGTGCCCAGGCTTAATAGTCCAGCAGGTCAGGTCCTAGTAGGGCACCAGGTGCCAGTCATACCCCCAGGGCGGGGTGTGACAAACTTGGTATCAGAGCAGGTCGTATTCCAGGGAGTCTGCAAGCCGTGCTAAGCAGAGTCTTGTCCATGGATGTGTTGTGCACCACATACTATGGATAGGAGGCTGCAAGGCATGATAGGATGGTTGTCTTTTATTCTTATTCAGTCGTGCTGTAGAGCGGTACAGTTTAGGGTTGAGTCCCTAAAAATCTTACCATATTCTTTGGTTACAGATAATGTCAGACCAGCGCCATCCTATCACGGGTCGGAACTTAGACATTGCAGCAGGGGAAGGCACCAGCAGGATGCCTCCCACTCATTTGGAGACATCCCGATCAGAGGGCACTACCGAGGCATCATCCCAGCCTCCTCAACAGTCTCCACCACGTCAGGAGCCACTTGGGGCGACACTACCTTCAGCAGCCCCTATATTGACTCCTTCTGACCAGGAGGTTAGGAGTGTTGTAGTTATGTTAGCACAGATGATGGCTGCTCAGCGTCAGCCAATGCCATCTACAGTTGTAGAATCATCAGGAGGGCCCGGTAGTTCGAGGGTCCGAGAGTTATTAGCTTTGAATCCCCCAGAATTTATAGGTACAGATCGGACAGAGGACCCTCAGGATTTTCTGGACCAAATGCAGAGGATCTTCAGGGTTATGCATGCCACGTCTACCGAGTCAGTTGAGTTGGCAGCATTCCGGTTACGGGATATTGCGGTGCTATGGTATGAAAGCTGGGAGAGGTCCTGAGGGAGAGATGTTTCCCCTCCCACCTGGTCCAGTTTTTCGGGAGCCTTTCTGGATCATTATTTTCCGCGGGAGATTCGACAGGCCCGGGTGGATCAGTTCCTACATCTAGAACAGGGGGCCATGAGTGTTCAGGAATATTCCTTGCAGTTTGATTCTTTAGCCCGATATGCACCGGCCTTCGTTGATACCATGGCATCCAGAGTGCATCGCTTTATTACGGGGTTGAATCCAGAATATGTTGAGATTTGCACTACAGCCACACTGCGAGAGGACATGGACATTGCTCGCATTTAGGCATTTGCCCATAATATTGAGCGCATCAGACAGTGACAACGAGAGATCAGAAGGGTCAATCAGGAACAGCGTTGCCGGGACAGGCCAGCTGAGTTACAGAGAGAGGCCCGGGGAGGACCCAGGCCCCGATTGTCAGACAGGCCGCCCAGGCCCCCGCCTCCGCCACAGTCACAAGGGGGTAGGTCCAGCCGCAGGGGGCAGTCAGGGGCTGGTAGAGGCTCGCAGATGGAAGATTCACCATCACAGAGGAGGGCAGAGCGGGGTCCTCCAGTACAGGTGCGGGTCCAAGCCGCACGTATGCCTTACCAGGGAGGCAAGATTCAGAAGCGTCGCCTGATGTTGTGACAGGTATGCTAACTATCTGTTCACACCCTGCTTATGTGTTAATTGATCCAGCGTCTACCTTGTCCTATATTACTCCATTTGTGGCACGGAAGTTTAGTATTGTACCAGAATCATTACAGCAGCCCTTCTTAGTATCTACGCCCGTCGGTGACTCTATCACAGCTAGTCGAATCTACGGCGGGTGTACAGTAGAGATTATTGACCGTCAGACCACAGTAGATTTGGTCGAGTTAGAAATGATAGACTTCGATGCCATAATGGGTATGGACTGGTTGGTACCATGCTTTGCCAACGTTGAATGTTGGACCAAGACGGTCTGGTTCCACTTCCCAGGGGAAGCAGTATAGGAGTGGAAGGGCAGCACCGCTACGCCAAAAGGTAGGTTTATTTCCTACCTTCAGGCGAGGAAGTTGATATCTAAGGGGTGTATTTATCATCTGGTCAGAGTTCAGGATGTCCAAGCAGAATCTCCGACACTCCAGTCTGTCCCAGTGGTGAATGAATTCCCAGATGTATTTCCTGATGAGTTACCTGGTATTCCTCCAGAAAGGGAAATAGACTTTGCTATCGATCTATTACCAGGCACTCAGCCAATATCAATACCTCCCTATCGTATGGCTCCTGCAGAACTCAGAAAATTAAAGGAGCAGTTGAAAGACTTGTTAGATAAAGGTTTTACCAGACCGAGTACCTCCCCGTGGGGTGCGCCAGTCTTGTTTGTGAGGAAGAAAGATGGCTCGCTCCGAATGTGTATAGAATATCGGCAGCTAAACAAAGTTACAGTAAAGAACAAGTATCCGCTTCCCAGAATTGATGACTTATTTGATCAGCTACAGGGAGCCAGATACTTTTCTAAGATTGACTTGCGGTCCGGATATCACCAGGTCCGAGTACGTGAGAGAGATATTCCTAAGACAGCGTTCAGGACCCGATATGGACAGTTTGAATTTCTAGTTATGTCCTTCGGGTTAACGAATGCCCCAGCAGTCTTTATGGACCTGATTAACAGCATTTTCAGACCTTTCCTGGACTTGTTCGTGATAGTATTCATTGATGATATTCTGGTGTATTCTCGCTCTGAAGCAGATCACCGAACTCATTTGCGGACAGTGCTCCAGATTCTCAGGGACCGCCAGTTGTATGCTAAATTTTCGAAGTGTGAATTCTGGCTTAACTCAGTGGCCTTCTTAGGGCATATTGTCTCAGATGTTGGTATACAGGTAGATAAGCAGAAGATAGAAGCAGTTAAGTCATGGCCTAGGCCTACCACCCCGACTGAAGTTCGTAGCTTCCTAGGGTTGGCAGTATATTATCGGAGGTTCATTGAGGGATTCTCAACCATTGCAGCACCTTTAACTAAATTAACACAGAAAGCAGCAAAGTTTCAGTGGACGGAGGCATGCGAGCAGAGTTTCCAGGAACTGAAAGACAGATTAACCTCCGCCCCAGTATTAGCATTGCCGGAAGGCACAGAGGGTTATTCAGTCTATTGCGACGCATCAGGTGTCGGATTGGGTTATGTGTTGATGCAGCATGGTAGAGCAATTGCATATGCCTCCAGACAGCTGAGAAAACACAAAAAGAATTATCCTACCCATGACCTGGAATTGGCCGCAGTAATTCATGCCTTGAAGATGTGGAGGCATTATCTGTACGGCGTCCATGTTGATATTTATACAGATCATAAGAGCTTACAGTACATTTTCACTCAGAGGGAGTTGAATCTGCGGCAACGCCGCTGGTTAGAGTTGTTAAAAGACTATGATGTGAATATTCTATACCATCCCGGAAAAGCTAATGTTGTGGCAGATGCCCTGAGCCGTAAGTCAATGGGGAGTTTAGCGTATTTGCGACCTGAGAAGCAGAAATTGGCCAAGGAAATTCATCAGCTAGCTAGCCTAGCCATTCGAGTAATAGAAATAGAAAATAATGAAGCAGTAATTCAGAATTCGGCAGTGTCATCGTTAGTTACAGAGGTAAAGGTATGACAGTATGAGGATCCCGATTTAGTCCAGCTCAGAGATAGGGTTCAGAAGGGTAAGGAGCTAGATTTTCAAATAACCGAGGATGGTGTGCTACATTGTAAGGGCCGCCTTTGTGTCCCGAATGTCACAGGACTTCGTGGGCAGATCATGCATGAGGTACACTACGCTCGCTATTCCCTTCACCCAGGGGCGACGAAAATGTACCACAACATCAGAGATATCTACTGGTGGCCAGGTATGAAAACTGAGATAGCTGAATTTGTGTCTAGATGTTCTAATTGTCAGCAGGTAAAAGCCGAGCACCAGAAACTGGGTGGTTTGACGCAAGAGATAACGGTACCTATGTGGAAATGGGAAGCAATAAACATGGATTTTGTAACAGGGTTACCCCGTACTAGACGCAGAAATGATTCCATTTGGGTAATAGTTGACAGGCTAACAACATCAGCTCATTTCCTGCCAGTAAGGGCTACGTTCTCAGCTGAGGATTATGCCGAGTTATATATCAGAGAAGTAGTCAGATTGCATGGGGTGCCGGAATCTATCATTTTAGATAGGGGAGCACAGTTTACAGCTAGATTCTGGCAGTCGTTTCAGAAAGGTTTGGGGACGCAGATTAACTTGAGCACAACATTCCATCCTCAAACAGATGGGCAAGCGGAACGTACGATTCAGACGCTCGAAGACATGCTACGAGCGTGTGTGTTAGATTTTGGGGGTAGCTGGGATGAACACCTTTCGTTAATTAAATTTGCTTGTAATAACAGCTACCATTCATCTATTCACATGGCGCCTTTCGAGGCATTATACGGGCGAAAATGTAGATCGCCGGTGGGCTGGTTTGAAATAGGAGAATCAGCATTTGTTGGCCCAGACATTGTTCGGCAGTCCGAGGAAAAGATAAAGTTTATCTGAGAGCGTTTACTGACCGCTCAGAGCCGCCAGAAGTCATACGCAGATAGGCAGTGCAGAAATCTAGAATTTTCAGTAAACGACTGGGTATATCTGAAAGTGTCCCCGATGAAAGGGGTAATAAGGTTTGGCAAGAAAGGCAAGCTTAGCCCAAGATTCATTGGGCCATATCAGATTCGGCGGAGAATAGGCCGCGTGGCATACGAGTTGAACTTGCCTCCAGAATTTGCATCCGTTCACCCAATATTCCATGTTTCTATGTTAAGGAAGTTCGTAGGGGACCCTTCTACAGTAGTTCCAGTTCAGGATGTTCAGGTTACAGAGGAGTTAGCCTATGAAGAGGTTCCCGTAGCTATCTTAGACAGACAAATTCGCAGGCTGAGAACTAAAGATGTTGCATCTGTCAAAGTATTGTGGCGTAACAGAAATCAGGAGGAAATGACGTGGGAAGCTGAAGAAGATATGAAAAACAGATATCCTTACCTATTTCAGGCCTAGTCAAATGACAGGTATGTCCGTATTATTACTTATACAGTACCTTATGGTTGTATGTTTGTAAATGAGAAAGAAGAAGTGATATTTAGTTGTCCAGTGGATCTTAGGATATTGTATGCAGTGCCTGTGTTGGACTTTTCTGCGTTTCAGGTTTTTGCGATAGTCCATATTACAGGGGAAACTCTGCCAAAATTTTTCCAGAAAGTAAAGTAAGCAGTCCTCTAGATAACAGTGTACATTCGAGGACGAATGTTCTTAAGGGGGGAGAATGTTATACCCCGTAGAATTCCCGGCACCTAGAAGATCTATTCGCACGTTGGTTAAGCATATTTGAAGGCCATACGTGCTGGGGATAGGCCCGGGAAAAAGATCGGATGAGAAACCCGTCGAACCATCGCGGGAGGAGCTGAGGCAGAGCCCCTCCGCGATGGCAGCGTGTCACGGAGGAGAGGCCTCCGCGATGGCTACGTGACACGTTGCCCAAGTTCAGGCCCAAGTATATAAAGCTCCCACTTCGGTTTAAAATCACTTATCTCCTTAAAATTTCCAGAAAAGCGCAGTGAATACAGGGAGACGAAGGAAAATTGTATATTTTCGTCCAATTACGCTGCCAAACGCTGCCTAAACTCAAATTAATCCTAGATACCAAAGTATTTAGCAGCAGAGAGCATTTCAACGGATTTAGTTTCGTGAAATACGGCCGACGAATCGGCGAGCCACCGAACTAAGGTAAGTAGAATTGCTCTAAATTAATGTCTATGTGTTCCTAGCTGAGAAGTGAATATTTCTCCCTTCTGGGCTGCTGAAAAATAGCGAGTTTTCGACTGCCTTTCGATAAGCCTAAGTTTAGGCTATAAACTATATCGAAAGTGATGTTGCTCTTTACAATAAAGTTGTATTTAGTATTAATTGACGTATTTATGAATGCAGTTGGGAGAAAATAGTTGAAGTACCGGCCGAGCCTCGTCCGACGGACGAATAAGTCAAAGATAAGGTATGTAAAGTTAGTTTCCTCGGCAAGTTAAGTAATTTTGAGACAGTATGGCATTTTACAGACCAATAGAATGTTCAGAAGTCGAGTATTGCAATATTATGAACATTGGTACAATGTAAGGAGCTTTGGGTTCTAACGTGTACGAGACCTATCAGTATGTCATAGATTCGGACGTAAGTGATTAAGATTGCCTAGTATATTCAGTATGTGATGTAATATGCCATGTTAAGATATTGTTGTGTTTAGCTGAAACCCCGCGAAATAGTACAGTATCTGTAAAGCACTTAAGAAATAGAATAGCAGACTAAAATGAAGTTTAGAAAGCATGTCAGGAATAGTAAATCATGTTGCTATAAGAAAGTCAGTATACAACACAGTTCAGCAGAAAGACTATATTCGTACATACATATATAGTACTTTCAGCCTCAGCATGTATTAAGTACATATTTCTATCACTAGTCCAGCATATAGTGTATACAGAAACTTAGTAAACAGCAGAGTTTTCAGCAGAAACATTATCTTATATAGCATTTGCCCAGTACAGCCCGGCAGGAGACTATATTAATATTTGTACATCTTTACCTGCCTCAGCACGTATTAAATACGTACAGATTACTATCATTAGCTCAGCATGTAATATATACGGTACTTTACCCTTATTAGCCTCAGCATGTGAGATACATAGACAGTATTACCAATTGAGACCATTGTATTGTTTGGGGTTGGATTACCTAGCATCCATGACCGCCCAGGGTTAATAGCTATATCGACTCATCCGCCAGAGGACGAGGATACGTCACTCTATGGAGTAGCATGCCGTCCCGCCAGGGGACGAAGATGGGATGCCAGTTTTTCCCCATATTTGTGCCTTGATCGGCCCTTATACACCCCAGTCGAGCGGATACGCCCGGGTGCAGATTCAGGAGTCCTTCGGACTCAGATGCAGTTATAGTCAGGGGCTCAGTGAGCCCAAGTGCATACCCAGGGGACCGGCGGGATGCTTACAGCCAGTATAGGAGATGGGATGACCGGGGTAGGGGTATAGATTCTGTGTTGATTGTACCTCCCGGCTTATGGGGGCCGGGTAAGGTTGTGTATGCCATGTTATGTTATGTGTGTTATGCTATATCATAGTAGATACGAGCAGATTAGTAGTAGAATGATACGTCTCCAGGTATGATTCCTACTCCCTTCAGTATGATTAAGAACAGGTACGATCTACACCATCAGATAGTTAATCTAGTTCTTCTTATTCCAGTTTCGTCAGTTATGCTATTGATTTCAGATATCTCTTTCAGTTATTGCTTTACATACTTAGTACCCATGGTACTGACGCCCAGTGGGGTGCTGCATTACTTGCCTACAGGTACCCATAGACGAGCAGGCGATACCACGTGATCCCCATCAACGGTTGAGTATTCAGCTCCCGTCATCCGGAGACTGAATTTCTAGAGGTGTAGTCCAGTTCCTTTTGTTGTATAGTACGGGTAGGTCGGGGCCCTGTCCCGATCATTTCTATTATTCTTCCTAGAGGCATGCAGTCTGTATATATTCCCTGTGGTCAGATGAGCCGGTCGTGTGAGGCCGTGCAGTTGTATAGCTGGTAGTATTCTTTCTTTCTATTATGATGGTCGTGTGGGGCCATAGTTGCCAGTAGTGGTGACCTTGCCGGTCACGTAGTTTCTTTCGTGCTTAATGATTGAGTTGCAGATAACTAGACAGCATGGTGGCCTTGTCGGCCCGCATAGGTTCCCCTGAGATGATATGTTTCTGGTCAGCTGCTAGTACAGGTACAGAAGGCTATAGGCCAATGGGACGGGTGCTGTGTTTACAGCCGTTATATAGCCCTTTGTTTCCAGAAATGTGAGTTAGAGCCAACCAGGCACCAGATGTGCCCAGGCTTAACAGTCCAGCAGGTCAGGTCCTAGTAGGGCACCAGGTGCCAGTCATACCCCCAGGGCGGGGTGTGACATGGATACTCACCAGGGTTTTCTTCTTCAGTTATGTGGGAATTCAGCAAGGAGATTGTTCTCCCCTTGCGTCTCCTGAAACCCTCTCTCTGTTCACTTTCAATCCTAGCCCTGAGATTGCAAATTTGAAGATATTATTATCGTTCTTTGATTAAATCATGTGGAATTCTACCCTATGTTAATTGTAGCTATTTTCCACCATTGTGCAACTAAAATGATGCTTGTTCCATCAAATTAAAAATTAAGCCCTAGCTTTTGAAAAGTAAGAAATTAGAATCCTGTTTAAGCTTTGAATTCTTGAGAATTGTTTGCATCTTTCTGAGTTAAGGGCTTATATACTGATTGTTTGTGTTAAAAACCCAGTTACATGTATGTTATTCAGATTCAGTCAGAAAGTTTATATACTTTGCATTTCACAGAATTGTCAGTTTAGTTTCAGTCAATGTACTAGAATATTCAGTGTTAGTCAGAAATGTCATTTGATCAGTTTGACTATAGATTTATCGAGGTACCAGTACTAACTCCTAGATATCAAAATCAAAATTCAATTATTGGTCCACTAGGCAGTCAAGATATTTTAGATATATAGCTCTGACTTGCCTAGGACCCAAGTTAAGATTTCAGTTTGTTCTTAGATGGTTACGACGCTTCTAGATAAGCAGCTCTGACCAGTCTACAATCCACTTTCAGAATCTGGGCCAATAAGATTCTCAGGGTACGTGCAATTATACGTCCCTGACTATTCTTGGACCCCTGTTTTGAGCTATCAGCCTAGTAGTTCTGTATATGTTTTTCCAGTGGGAGTAGAACTTAGCACTGAGCAGAACGGGGTTCCAGCGCCCCTCGGTTCCCAGAACTACATTGCCGGCATAGGTTACAGTTACAGATTATTGGCCTGAATAGCCCCAGACTTTTGTGATCACCTAGTCCATGCCTTTATACCCTGGCAAGATATATTAGGTCCTTGGGATGTATACATCGTACTCCACGTTTAGCTCATGTGGTTATATGTCGGTTACAGACACTCCCATTAGTCAGTTTACCTCATTCTCAGATTTCTCAGTCCAGTTTAGTTCAGATCAGTTCAGTTCATATCAGTTCAGTGCAGTATCTCAGACTCAGTATTTCAGACTTAGGATATGTTTATGACCATCAGCCAGGGTCATTTTTGACCATATCACTTATATTTCAGTTGTATTAGTTTCTAGTATTTTCAGTTGGTCATTTCATGTCATTTCAGTTCAGTTACTAGTACTTTCATGATATTTATGTTTCTCTCACTTACTCAGTAAATTGAAAGTACTGACGCATACTTTATGTTGTATCGTTTCATGATACAGCCGCAGGTTCTTAGACCCAACACTGTTAGTCGTTTATGTTCGGGTCTCTATTAGTAGCAGCAGTGTGAGTCCTCATATTCCAAGGGCACCTTTTATTCATTTCAGTTTCTTTATGGTTTTCAGCTAGAATTAGAGTTAGCTAGGGGTTTGTCCCAGCAACTCCTCAGTTAGATGGCTTTCAGACCAAACTTGATTTCAGACTTTCAAATATTTCAAATCTCTATGTTCAATCTTGAATTTTTCATTAATGCTATTATGTGTTATTTCAAATTTCTGTTGTGCATGTTTACTTAGAATACCACTGTATGATAGACCAAGGGTTGGCTTGGTGTCACTTGTGACTTCAAGTACCGTGTTACACCAAGGGTGTAGGCTCGGGTCATGATAACTCTTAAAGAAGTGTTAGGGTGATCCAGCTCTAGTTGTCCTGGTGAACAGTGTTGGTGTGAAAGATAGCCGTAGTTATGAGGAGGTTCCGGTGAAAATACTTGATTGTCAAGTTTGAAGGCTAAGGAACAAGGAAGTAGTTTTAGTCAAAGTTTTATGGAGGAATGAGCATGTCAAAGGAGCCACATGGGAAGCCGAAGCAGACATGATAGCTCGATACCCACACCTATTCCCCTCCGGCTCAGTTTTAGCTCGAGGTATCAGTTTTTGCCCTAGTACTCTAATTAGTTTTCATGTTCAGTTCATGTTCCCAAGCTTCTTTTATGTCAAAGTATGTATGTATGATTCATGACTTTAGTTCAACCATGTGGTTTCAATCGGAGTTAGTCATTTCATCAATTTTCAGTTGTTCGATTAGTATGTGGTATGATGATTACATTTTTATACTTTTCTGTATGATTTCCAACATTCGAGGACGAATGTTCCCAAGGGGGAGATATTTTAATACCCCAAAAGCGCAAAGATTAGACCCGGGAGTTGAAACGGAGAAAACTATAAATCTAGCACTAGGTCACATAATGAGTCATTCTGTGACCCGTAGGGTAGACCACGAGTCGTGAGGTGACTTGTGGTAAAGTATAGGGTGTGAATTGAATGTTTTGGATTGGAGGTATCCACGGACCTAACCAAGAGTCGTGGTTAGTGCCCACGACTTGTTGAGTTAGTCATGGGAAAGGGATTGAGGGAAGTGAAGGGGGTCTGGCAGTGTACCCTACAAAAGGTCCCCACGATTCGTGGTTAGTCACCTTGATTCGTGGGATGGGTAGTGGTCAGCAGGATGGAATTCATTTAAGATTAAGGAAGTGCATGTGACGAGTGGTGACCACAGCTTGTGGTCACCGGTAACGAATCATGAGGTCCCCCATGATGAGCTCCAGGCCAACCCTCAGATTGTGTAGTTGACGATTGATGCCACGAGTCGTGGCTCGGAGGGACGAGTCGTCCAGTCCCTCGTGGGGATTGGCAATTAGTTATTTTCTACAAATATAGTAAGGGCTTTTTCATAATTTCTATGATCCTAAGGCCTAAACTATGTCGTTTTAAGTTATGAATGATGAGTTTTAAGAGGGTTAAGTTCATTTTAGGACATTCTTACTCATGCATGCAAGTTAAAGAGTTAGAGAGGTGATCAAGCTTATTCTCCTTCAATTTCTCTTCAATTCTTCCTTGGGCAATTAGAGAAGTGTAATAACCATCTATATTCAGGTAGATCGGGTTATGAATGGGTGAATCTGTTCAGACTCATGCCCAACCTCTCTCTATATCATGAAATTCCTATGTTGAATCTATGGGATTTTAACCCAATGCATGAAATTCCTAATTTAGTACATGGGCATGATTTAAAGGTTCTTCTGTTATTGAATTATGATTCATGGGCAAGTTTTACGTTGTTTTCAATTAAAATCATGTTTCAAGCTTTATAAATATAAAATGCCCATTTATGATAAATTCATGAAAGTTGAGATTTATGATGAATGTTCATGTATGATGGAGTATAAATGATTAAAAGCATGTTACCAAGTTACCCATGTTTATAATCATGTTTTCAAGTGAGTTGAGTATTTTCAAGCGTATTAAAGTATGTACCAATGCCCACATGTTCAAGTATGATTTATGATTTTCCCTAATTAAGCTTACCACATGGTTTTGGAGCGAAGACTCCCAATTATTTTTAAGCTTGTGGTATGGTTTGAGCTAAAGCTTCTCATGTATATAATTTCAGATTTCAGATTTATTTTATTGTTGAGCTTCATCAATAGACGATGGTGAGCTTCGTTGAAAAATGATGGAGAGCATATGCATGTTTTGGGGAGTGTCTAGCACCGAGTAGGTTAAGGGTCGATCACCTTATGCCTCAGAACTATGCGCCAACATAGGTTTATAACATTATACATATATTACATTAGGACCTCCCTTGTGAGCTATCCCCTTCCCCAGTTGTGCCTCGAGCATGATATCAATATCATGGTATCATCATTAGCCCTAGCAAGGCTTTGGACGGCTCTATCCACTTGAGTGTGATAGTTGGAACCACGTAAGCTCTATCGTGGTATGTCGGTTAAAAGATGAGTCTCCCATAGTTCCTCATGATTTCAGTTATGCATATTAATCATTCATGATATATATATATAAATGTTTTCAAGCAGGTTTGACCTAATGTTCGGTGTTATTTAAGATTATCATATTTTAGCTTCGGGTCAATCGAATCTGTTATGATGTTATGTTATGTTGGGATCACGTTTTCAGAAAAACAGCATGCAAGGCCTGCTCTCAGATTCTTATTTGTTTATGTTTTATATTATGCAAGTCTTAAATGATTTTAGTTATTTAAGCGGTTTTACTTACCTTGCATACTCGGTACATTCCACGTACTGAACGCCTTCTCTATGCTATATCGTTTCATGATACAGGCCCAACTCTCAGACTTAGCCCCGTTCTCAGCCAACCTTTGAGAGTTTAGCATCTTACGCTTATTGGTAAGTCCTCATCTTCCGAGGACCATGCTTTATCCGATTTCTCTATGGATTTTCCGTTTTCAGTTCAGTGAGTTAGTTAGGGGTCTTGTCCCATAAACTCATCAGAATTAGAGGCTTTTAAGACAAAAAGAATGTATTAAGCTTCGGATTTTGTGTATTCTAAATTTACGGTTATTCAGACTTCCGTTGAGATTATCAAGTTAATTCTTACATTTTATTAATTGAGATAGATGTATCTTCATGCCATGGGTCGACTTGGAGTCTCTTGGGCTCCTTGTCCCGTGTAGCGATCTGGGCTCCGTTTGGTTCATGACAGACCTCTTGCTCCCACTGCCTAGGACTAAAAGACATTGAATCTGGCAATGAGGGTTGTTCGGTTGGTTCCTTAGGTATCTAAACCGACATGAAAGTGCACGTGGTCGAACAAGTAGTAAGTGGCTTTAGTAAGCCAAGTATCTATCCCTCAGAGACTCGGATTCAGTGAAGTTTGCTTAAGTATACTATACTATATTTTAATTAACTTCTAAATATGCTGACAACAACGTAACCAAAAAGTGAATAATTTGTTTTATAATTCTATACTAAAACTTCTAACAATTATCTACTTTGAATTTGGACTATGGATAAAAGCATGCCGAGGTTAAAGAACATGTAATGAACTTGATTATCATCATAAATTGGTTAATCTTTTCTTCTAGTTGCTAGCCAAGAACATTAACCAAGAGATTAAAACTCTCGTATTTAATCTCACTTAAGAATCATAAACCATCCGTCTACATTTCTGTGATCAAATGCAATTCATGACCTAGCAATACAATTCCGGTTCCTAAATTGACTAATACGGCTTTCAAGTATATTTCTATCAGGAAAGCACATCAAGACTCAATTTTCCCAAATCAAGTAAAGAACAATATCCTATTAATTCACAACTTTCCAATTTTATGCTCTCTCGAGTGAAATCGGACTTTTTAGATATACATTAATGTAGGCCACACACCAATGCAGTAAGAACAAGAATTAATAGAACAACATGGAAGAAAAAGATGAAAAACCATATAATTAATAATCAAAATTCATCACAAGTGTTCATAACCTCAGCAAGGAAGGGAATTAGCCACTCATTTGTGGATTAATCATCCTAAAACAAGTGTTAATCATACAAACAATTGAGTTAAAGAAGAAAGAAAGAGAGAAAAAAACCCTGAACTTTTCGTCCCTCAACTGCCTGTAACCCACGTCCTTACTCCACCAAGTCTAAATTATGAAAAATGAACCTAAGTGTTCTATTTATACTAGTGGGAATTTTTCCCAAAATAACAAGCAACGTGTCACAGAGTGCATCGCGGAGCACTGCCTCCGTGACACGCCATGAACGCGGACCCTCACTGGAATTTGGGGGTCCGGGAATAAAGCACCAAGGTGGCACGGCGTGCAACGCGGAGGCTAGCCACCGTGCCACGGAGCTGTCGCGAGCCTCCACTGGAATTGATGAATTTTTCACCCTCCAGGCAGAATGCCTCCGCGATGGTAGCGTGACACGGCTCCATCGCAGAGCCCCTTTAATTTGCGCAGTCCAATGCTTTTTCCCTTGCTCGCATCCAAGTCCAACTCCGATATCATCCAACATACATATTAGCTTCCCGAAATCACATTTTACCTACAAAACAATGCTAATCATGTTGGTTAGTATAAATTCACATTTTATTACCAATTACATGAAAATATATACAGATTGCTAGATAAACAAGGCAAAAATGATACTTTTGAGTATTACTTGGGCATATAAATCTGCCCAAGATCAGGGGTCACCACGACTCGTTGGATGATCCAATGAGTCATTGGTTCCTTCTATGGCCACTGTAGTAGCATTCCTCTTCAGGGGTCACCACGGGCTACCTAATGACTCATTACTAGTGACCACGACTCCTGATCACCTCCCGTATCTCCACTGCCGAATACCTGGGGGTCTCCATGGGAGACACCATGACTCGTGGTGTCCCAAACTAGTCATGGTGAGGAACCGTTAAGTGCACTGCCCGAATTTTCCAACTTTCAATAAACCCTTGACCACGTCTTCTACAACGACTTGTGGTGTTGACCATGACTCGTGGTCACTCAATTTCCCAATTTTTCAACCAAGTCTGGACCCTTCGCCAACTGTCGTGGTGTACCCCACGGGTCACAGGACGACTCGTTCTGTGACCTAGTGCAGAAAATCCTGTTTTCTCCATTTCAACTACCAGGTCTGATCTTAGGGTTTCCGAGGCATTACAATATCTCCCCCTTGGAAACATTCATCCTCGAATGTTGGAAAACACACAGAAATGCAGAGATTCAAAATCATTATACTCAAATATTGATCATCAAAGATGAAAACTAATGGAATGACTACCTCCGAACTGAACTACACCACTGAACTAAATTCATGAATCATACACACATTCATTAACATAAATGGAACTGGGACACATGGATTGAACATGTAATTGAATAGAGTCTTTTTTATGGAGAAAATTGATTCCTTAAATTGAAACTGAGCTGGAAGGGAATAAATATGGGTATCTATCCATCATATCTACTTCGGCATCCCACGTAGCTCCTTCAACATGCTGATTTCTCCATAAGACTTTGATTGAAGATACTTTTTTGTTCCTCAGCTTACAAACCTAACGGTCAAGGATCTGAACTGGGACCTCTTCATAAGAGAGACTATCTTTCACTCCCACGCTGTCTAGTGGCACCACTGAAGTTGGATCACCGATGCACTTCTTCAATAGTGACACATGGAACATTGGGTGCACAAATGATAACTCTGAAGGTAATTCTAGCTCATAAGCTACCTTGCCAATCCATCTCAGAATTCTGTAGGGTCCCATATATCTCAGACTGAGTTTTCCTTTCTTCCCAAATCTCATCACCCCTTTCATGGGGTGAAATTTTTAGATAAACCCAGTTATCTACTACAAACTCTAATTCTCTTCTCCTCACATCAGCGTAAGATTTTCATGGCTCTGAGTTATTTTCAACCTTTCTCGAATAAGCTGTTCTTTCTGCATAGCTTCATGAACTAAATCTAGCCTGGTTAGAATAGCTTCACCAACCTCAAACCACTCTATATGAGATCTACACCTCCTACCATACAATTCTTCAAACGGGACCTTCTGGATACTGGAGTGGTAGATTTTTTTGTACTCAAACTCGATGAGAGGCAAGTGGTCATCCTAACTTCCCTTGAAATCGATCACGCAGGCTCTCAGCATATCTTCCAAGGTTTGTATAGTCTGTTCAGCTTTTCCATCTGTTTGCAGGTGAAAAGTTGTGTTGGGCTTGACCTGGGTACCAAGTCCCTTCTTAAAAGACTTTCAGAAGTGAGAGGTGAACTGGGTGCCTCTGTCTGAGATAATGAACAAGGGAACCCCATGATGTCTGACTAACTCCTGGATATATAGCCTAGCGTAGCCCTCAGCTAAGTCTGTAGTTTTAACTTGGAGGAAGTGTGCTGACTATATTCATAATTTATCATTTTTAATCTAAATTTTTATCTAATTTTCTAATTTCTTCTATAGTCATCTCCGTCCAATCTTGGTTAATTAACTTCATAGTTTCTTCCAATTCTATTATCTCTTCTAATATCTTAGACAATATTTTCATTATACATAAGACAAGTAACTCATATCTATGATTTCTATGTGATAGGTTTGAACTCATTTTATGAATTTTTCTAAACATGGTATTCCTTTTAATCTCCTTAAGCATTATTTAAAATTATCTAATCCTTATATCGTTATTTTGAATTATCCTTTTGGGTCATTACTATGCGTTTTCAGTTATGATTAGTTACCCTAACAATGACTTCAACTCTGTGTACTCCCCTAAAACGGCTCACCTGGCCTAACCGGTTTCCACGTTAGGATGTCTTAGTCTGGGCTTACTTATTCATAACTTACTAAACACGTACATAGCAAACTTAATCAGGTATTCATAAAAACGATATAACAAGAAGATATTAATAAATAATACTTAGCAGATTATCAGGAATACAGTAGTTTAGTTATTCATAATGATGAATAAACATACCTCAGTTTGTAACTTTGCATCATTGCTAGATTTTTCCATTGGATTATATTTTTAAAGTAGATTGTTTTTGTTTTTGATCTTTTAGCTCTAATACCAATTTGGGGGTAGGGGTGCGGAAGTGAGAGTTGAGAGAGAATATGTGGGATTGCGGATGCCTTTGGCTTCCGTCTGAGGTTGTATTTATAAACAAAATTTACAAACAAATGACTCTTTACAAATGGCCTTTACTGTTCATAAACGACCTTTACTGTTTATGAATAGTATTTTGTGGCTGACACATCACTATTCTACTTTGCGACTTTTGTTTAAAGTAGCCGCCCTATTACTGTACACTTTAAGACTTTTACATAAAAGAACAAAAAACTTTACATTATCTGCTGCATTGTTATCTGATGGCCGACATCTCTTTATCTTATTTCTTTTCAGCTTTCTTCTTTCGTCTTTTTCTGCGTATATTGTTTTTCTTATCTTGGCCGTTGGATTGTTTTACTCTTATCTCGGCCGTTGAATCATTATCTTATTCTAGCTGTACATCTGGTATCTGACTGTTTTCTTCACCATGGCATTTTGTGCAATAGTGATCTGGATATTTCTGTCCTACAGTCTTGCAATATCTTGTTAGAAGAGCTGGGGAAATATAGTTTCTCCGTATAGCTCTTGTTGTAGGTATTTCCTCTGGCTTCAGCAGACTGAGTATCCATTATCGTACTTCTTCCATATCTGCTTCTTTGTGTTCTCTGGAGTTAGCGTATATCATCGTCTGATCTCTTGAATAATAGCTCCAGATGGAATTTCCATTTAAGAAATTATTAGCTAGCTCACTTAGTATTGTAGCTAGACCAATAATTCTTTTGTTTGCGTAGAAATCCGGTATATCTGTACAATTTATTTCTTCCTGTTGTTCTATTTTCTCCGGTATAATCATCTCCCTTGTTAATCCTATCTTTACTATTTGTATAATTGGTTTTATTTCATTAAATAATATTTCTGCAGGTGCTGCGTATATTTTAATATAGAAAAATGTGCCTTTAGTTATTCTTTTGTATGTCATAAATGCTTTATGTAGTTCTGGTATGGTTGCTATTTCGTCTCCTGTCTTGGTATATACCGTATTTAGCAATCCATAGTTGTAGCATGTTCTGACTAGGTTGGAGTTTGTATTTGGCTGTGCAATTAGCTTATTGTATCCCTATAAATATTGAGTAACATAGTCTTCTTCTGGATTTTTGGTGGTTATAGAGCGTGGATTTTTGTTTAAGTAGGTTTGTATTTTGTGGATGTTTTGGATGTAGGTGTTGGCTATATGGTTATAGGTTTGTCTAGTTTGGTTTAGACTTTCTTTGTATGTGCTGGTTTGTGGAGTTGGAGGTATATTTTTTATTGTGAATTGCTTGTCAAATAGCTGCTATTTTCTGATAGTGTCTCTTCTTTCTTTAGGTCCTGATGTACCTGCAGTTGAAGTAGATGGGTTGTTAGCTTGGGTTTTAAGGAGTTTCCCAGCGTCTCCTTTTAGCTCTGGAAGTTTGGTGCCTTCCAATTGGCATGGCTCCGCGTTTTTTAAGTCACGCTGCTGACTGCTATCTTTGCTTTTTAGCTTTTGCATGTCATCTTCCAGCTTTTCCACTTTTTTACAAAGTGTACTTAGCATTTCGAGTATCTGATCCATCTTATTTTCATCCTTTTCCATATCTTGAGATGTAATCTGCAATTGTATTTTTCTCAGTTTTGATGACCTCAATTGTAAATGAAAAATTTAATATATTTAATACCAATCTCCTTATTTCCTTTGTTGTTACGGAATCTTGTACCTTTTTAGTTATCCACCATTTTACTTGTGTATTATCTGTTCTAACAATAAATTTGTTATAAACAATATATGGTTCGAATGCAAGCAAACATTTATATAATGCAAATAGTTCTTTTCTATTTATTTCCCATTTTATTTGTGGTTCCGTGTATGATCCTGAATGGTATCTACAGTGGTGTTCTATTTTTTCATTTTCATATTTATATTTTAGTACTCCTCCATAGCTATGATTGCTAGAATCTGATTCTACTATATAGGTGAATTTTTTGTTTTCATTTGGAAAATATAATTTTGGTAGTCCTTTACACATTTCTTTTATCTTTTTGATGTATTTTTTGTCTTTTTCATCGAAGTAATATTCTATATCCTTTTTTAATTTCCTTTGTAACGGTTTCAGATTCTCTGCTAGTTTTGGTACATATTCCCTTACTTGATTAACTAATCCTAAAAAGGATTGTAATTTTTTCTTAGTATCTAGTAATTCTTCAGAATTTATTATTTTTTGTACTATATGTGTTTGCATTTTTACTCCATTTTTGTCTATTTGTATTCCTAAGAATTCTATTTGGTTTTTCAATATTTCGGCTTTTTCTTTACTTAGGTTTATTCCTGATATTTCTACTATATGTATGAATTTTTCTAGTAGTCTTATATGTTCGTCTTTAGTTCTTGAATAGAGTAATATATCGTCTATGTATACGATACAGTTTTCTAATTGGTTGAAGTAATTATCCATAAAGTGTTGATATCTACCTGGTGCATTCTTATATCCAAAGGGTAATACATTCCATTCGTAGAATCCTTGGGGTACGGTAAATGCTGTTAGTTGTTTAGATTCTTCTTCTAGTTTTAAGTGGTAGAATCCTGATTTACAATCAAATTTACTGAAATAATTATATCCTTGTATTTGTCTTATTTTTAAGATCTTATTTGGTATTGGGTAATTATATGTTTTAGTTTTTGCATTTAGATTTCTATAATCTATCACCATTCTGTTTTTCTTTCTTTTTTGTTCATTATGTTTATTTACTATAAATGCCGGGCTATTATGTTTACTATTACTTTCTCGTATGTAATTATTTTCTAATAATTCTTTTATATGCATTTGAAATTCTTTTTGGTCTTCAAAATTGTATCTTAGGGGTTTTTGTGTTATTATGCTATTTTCATCTACTAATTCAATTTTTACTTTTGTTTTATGCTTTTCCCATCCTTGTAATGGGTTTTCATTATATAATGATTTTAGCTTATCTTGTAATATTTGTATTTTATCAATTGTAAATATTATCATTTCAATTTTCTGGTCGTTTGTTGTTATATTTTCTAACTTTTGAGTAATTTTTTCACTTCCTTTAACCCATGGTGTGTTTTCTCTTATTTTGTTATTTACTCTTTTTGCTCCTACTTTTTTATTACATGGGGTGGTAAACCACCAATGTGTTTTTGTTATAGTATGTGGGTATAGTTTTTCTAAAAATGGCATTCCTAATAGTATAACTCTATTAGTAAATTCGTAACTATACATTTCTTCAATTGTTAGTATTTTATCCCATATTTGTATTTTTGTATTTTTGGTTTTGTGTGTTATCATACTTCCTTCGTTATTAACCGGTTAGGCCAGGTGAGCCGTTTTAGGGGAGTACACAGAGTTGAAGTCATTGTTAGGGTAACTAATCATAACTGAAAACGCATAGTAATGACCCAAAAGGATAATTCAAAATAACGATATACGGATTAGATAATTTTAAATAATGCTTAAGGAGATTAAAAGGAATACCATGTTTAGAAAAATTCATAAAATGAGTTCAAACCTATCACATAGAAATCATAGATATGAGTTACTTGTCTTATGTATAATGAAAATATTGTCTAAGATATTAGAAGAGATAATAGAATTGGAAGAAACTATGAAGTTAATTAACCAAGATTGGACGGAGATGACTATAGAAGAAATTAGAAAATTAGATAAAAATTTAGATTAAAAATGATAAATTATGAATATATGGAATATTGGTTATCTACTATGGAAAGTATAAAATTAACAAAGCTCCTATTGGAAGATAATATAAGGGAATATATGAAAAATAGTAACCTGCAATACTTAGAATAAGCATTCGAATGTATAAAGGAGTTACAAAAATTAGAACCATTAAAAATTGAATATTATAATAAAATGTTTACACAGGATTAATGAATAAAGAATTACAAAAGCCAAGAAAAGGACATATTCAGAAAAAAGCTAAAAAATTAAAAAATCAGCTAAAAGTACTATATCCTGAATATAAACAGCTAAGCTTAAATAAAACAAATAAAAATAGACTCGAACATCTAATAGATCTAATCTCAGAAACAGAATATAAATATATAAAATGTTTGAAGAAGAAAAAATTAATATAAATAACAACAAAAAATACAAACAACAATTATTAAAAGAAATAGAAGAAATAACAAATGAAATAAAATTTAGGAAAGAAAGACTAAATTACTATATAATCGCAGAAATAGAATCTAGAAAAGAAAAAGGAAACTATTATATAATTACAAGAGCATGCCGAACACCTATAAAGACACAGGAAAAATTAATATCCCATCTAAAATTACAATTACAACTATTAAAATATAAACACGACTTACAATGAACAAGGAAGAATATGTTATAGAAGAAGAAAAATATATAAGCCAAAAAGGATTAGAAATAAAAATTGTACACTCAAATTTAGGAAGAAGATTTAAAAATATAGGAGACCAATTATATTTAATGTTAGAAAAAGAATCAGCAAAACTAGAAGATAGCTTAACAGCTATGGTAAGGATTAATAAAGAAAATGAGGAAATAGATAGGAAAAAAGAAATAGAAAAAATTAAAAAACAAGCACAAATAGAAGTTCAGCAAATTAAAGAAGAAAAAGACACGAGAATCCAAGAGCTAGAAAAAGAACTAGAGAAACTTAAACAATTATATGAAGAAAAATTAAAAGCAAAAGAAAAACAACGTGAAGAATTAAGACTTACAGAAGAAATAGAAAAAATTAAAATATTATTAGAAGAATCAGGCACAGTAGAAAATCAGCCTAAAATAGGAATAGACGACATAAGTGAGCAAAATGATGAAGAAAACCTAGATCAATATTCAGAAACATCAGAAACTTATACTAATCTAATAGAAAAGGAAAATAACATAGAAATTAATGTAGAAGACATAGACGAAAAACCCAGTACATCAGGAACTAGAAGTCCAAGAAGACCAAATAGTAGTCCAACCTATTATACTTATGAAAGGGAAAATAGAAGCAAAACATTATGGAATAAAAGATTAAATAAAAACTGGACACCTAGACAAAATATAGAACAATATAATTTCTTAGATTTAGATTGTGTTGCAGATACAAATAAAACAATTCAGCTATGGATAGGATATATTTCAAAACAGCTAATAGATAACAAAATACTAATAGCAGATGCCCCTGGATACATAGAACGAACATTAATAGGAACAACAAAAATATGGCTACAAAATTTATCACCAGAAAGTTTAGAAACATTAAGAAATAATAAGAAAATTAATAATGAACCAGCAACAACATCTATAGAAATATTAACCAAGTACGAAATGGCAATAAGAAATGAATTTAGTAGTATGACTACCGAAATAGAAGAACGGCAAAAAGATAAAGAACTAAACAGAAATCTAATAAATAAATTAAGCATATGTAAAATGAGTTATATGGATGAATACACATGTGCATTTAAAGAATATTATTATAAAGGATTATATACGAATGAAGAAAGTAGAGAAATAAGAAAATTATACTATACAAAATTACCAGAACCGTTTAGTTCAAAAGTAACTAAAGACTGGCAAGAATCAGGACTAATAGATACACTAGGATCTAGAATAAAATTTCTACAAAAATGGTTTACAGAATTATGCGAAAAACATAAGGAAGACATGAAAATGGAAAAAATACTGGTAAAAAACTTAGCATGTTGTACAACTAGAACAGCACCACAATTCGGTTGCACAAATAAATACAAATACAAGAAAAGAGTTAAAAAATACAGACCATTTAGAACCAAATACAAGTATAAAAAACCAAGGAAAAAATACTATATAAAAAATTATAAACAAAAGAGACCTCACAGAGCTAAGAAAAATATATCAGAATGCAAATGCTACAACTGTGGTAAATTAGGACATTTAGCTAGAGACTGTAGAGTACCTAAAAATGTAAACAAAAAACAAATTTCAGAAGTAGAAATAATAATCAAAGATGAAAAATATAAACAAATAGATTATATAGACTATAATCTAAGTGATGAAGATAGTATATACGAATTAACAGAATACGAAAAGACAGATAATGAAAATGAGACAAATGAATGCGAGACCGATAATGACTGAAACAGATATAAGGATTATAAGTAAAGAAGAATATCAAGATAAAGAAAGCTCAGAACAAAAAATAATATTTGACAACAACATGTTCGAACAAATAAAAGGAAAAGAATTAGATTTAAGTGTAGACAAAATTTTGGAAATACCTAAATTAAGAAATTTCTTTAAAATAAGACAAGAAGAATACTACGTGGTAAGCCAAAAAGAACATATAATAGATTGCAAATACACCCAAGGAAAAGCTAAAATACCAATTATAAATAAGAAGATAATAAACAAGGAAATCCAAGAAATAAAAGCTAGAAATCCAATAAAATACGTACACCTAGGAGCAACAGAAATACTTATAAAAGCATGTTTTAGAGAAGGAATAGATACACCAATTGAGCTATATTTAGCAGATGATAGAATAATCCACCCAATAGAAAAGAGTATAATAAGCGCAGTTAGAGGAAACTTAATATACCAAAAATTTAAGTTTATTATAAGTGCTAACTACTCAGTAGCATTAGATGACAGAAATATAGATAAATCTCTAGTACTATACTGGAAAATGTCAGGAATAGAACTGGCACCAGGTAGTAAAATATTTACAGCTAGATGTAAAAACTTATACGTATTAACTACAAAACATAAGATAACAGCCAAAAATAAGATTCAAAGAATTAAAATAGAAAACCCTTTTGACAAAATAATTAATGTTATTGATAATAATGATTATAGCTACAAAGATATGGATATTGAGGAGGATTTAGAAATAGTAAAAGAAAGACTAAGCACATCAAAGAGGATAAATTATGATACACCATCATCATCGAGAAATAGCACCTCAAGAAGGATAGAATATGATATACAACCAAGATTATTAGAACAAAGAATGGATGAAATACAGCCTTACCAATACTATATAACAGGAATATTAAATCAGCGAAAATACCTAAGAAAAATAGATACAGGACAAAACGAAAGTTATGTCACAAAAGAACTAATAAAAGAAGAAGAAATTACAAAAAATGAAAGTATAAATACAGAATTACCAGGAATATTGACAAACATGGAACAAAGTACAGAACAAGAACTAATTATTGGAGGAATACCAATAAAAATAAAATTTAAAATATATCAAGGAAAAGACAATATAACTTTAGGAATAAAATGGCTGGAAACAGTTAAACCGTATAATATAGATGAAAGACAGTTAATAATACATTACGAAAATAAAGAGGTAATCATTAAAAGAACATTAATATGAAAGAATGACAAAAATCTATATACTAATGAAAATAATAGTGGACGGATATTACAACAGATATTATACACCTATGGTAGACACAGGAGCAGGAGCAAATATGTGTAAACACAACTGCTTACCAGAAGATAAATGGGAAAAATTAAAAACACCACTTATAGTAACTGGATTTAATAACGAACGAAGTATAATAACACAAAAACCCCTAAGATACAATTTTGAAGACCAAAAAGAATTTCAAATGCATATAAAAGAATTATTAGAAAATAATTACATACGAGAAAGTAATAGTAAACATAATAGCCCGGCATTTATAGTAAATAAATATAATGAACAAAAAAGAAAGAAAAGCAGAATGGTGATAGATTATAGAAATCTAAATGCAAAAACTAAAACATATAATTACCCAATACCAAATAAGATCTTAAAAATAAGACAAATACAAGGATATAATTATTTCAGTAAATTTGATTGTAAATCAGGATTCTACCACTTAAAACTAGAAGAAGAATCTAAACAACTAACAGCATTTACCGTACCCCAAGGATTCTACGAATGGAATGTATTACCCTTTGGATATAAGAATGCACCAGGTAGATATCAACACTTTATGGATAATTACTTCAACCAATTAGAAAACTGTATCGTATACATAGACGATATATTACTCTATTCAAGAACTAAAGACGAACATATAAGACTACTAGAAAAATTCATACATATAGTAGAAATATCAGGAATAAGCCTAAGTAAAGAAAAAGCCGAAATATTGAAAAACCAAATAGAATTCTTAGGAATACAAATAGACAAAAATGGAGTAAAAATGCAAACACATATAGTACAAAAAATAATAAATTCTGAAGAATTACTAGATACTAAGAAAAAATTACAATCCTTTTTAGGATTAGTTAATCAAGTAAGGGAATATGTACCAAAACTAGCAGAGAATCTGAAACCGTTACAAAGGAAATTAAAAAAGGATATAGAATATTACTTCGATGAAAAAGACAAAAAATACATCAAAAAGATAAAAGAAATGTGTAAAGGACTACCAAAATTATATTTTCCGAATGAAAACAAAAAATTCACCTATATAGTAGAATCAGATTCTAGCAATCATAGCTATGGAGGAGTACTAAAATATAAATATGAAAATGAAAAAATAGAACACCACTGTAGATACCATTCAGGATCATACACGGAACCACAAATAAAATGGGAAATAAATAGAAAAGAACTATTTGCATTATATAAATGTTTGCTTGCATTCGAACCATATATTGTTTATAACAAATTTATTGTTAGAACAGATAATACACAAGTAAAATGGTGGATAACTAAAAAGGTACAAGATTCCGTAACAACAAAGGAAATAAGGAGATTGGTATTAAATATATTAAATTTTTCATTTACAATTGAGGTCATCAAAACTGAGAAAAATACAATTGCAGATTACATCTCAAGATATGGAAAAGGATGAAAATAAGATGGATCAGATACTCGAAATGCTAAGTACACTTTGTAAAAAAGTGGAAAAGCTGGAAGATGACATGCAAAAGCTAAAAAGCAAAGATGGCAGTCAGCAGCGTGACTTAAAAAACGCGGAGCCATGCCAATTGGAAGGCACCAAACTTCCAGAGCTAAAAGGAGACGCTGGGAAACTCCTTAAAACCCAAGCTAACAACCCATCTACTTCAACTGCAGGTACATCAGGACCTAAAGAAAGAAGAGACACTATCAGAAAATAGCAGCTATTTGACAAGCAATTCACAATAAAAAATATACCTCCAACTCCACAAACCAGCACATACAAAGAAAGTCTAAACCAAACTAGACAAACCTATAACCATATAGCCAACACCTACATCCAAAACATCCACAAAATACAAACCTACTTAAACAAAACTCCACGCTCTATAACCACCAAAAATCCAGAAGAAGACTATGTTACTCAATATTTATAGGGATACAATAAGCTAATTGCACAGCCAAATACAAACTCCAACCTAGTCAGAACATGCTACAACTATGGATTGCTAAATACGGTATATACCAAGACAGGAGACGAAATAGAAACCATACCAGAACTACATAAAGCATTTATGACATACAAAAGAATAACTAAAGGCACATTTTTCTATATTAAAATATACGCAGCACCTGCGGAAATATTATTTAATGAAATAAAACCAATTATACAAATAGTAAAGATAGGATTAACAAGGGAGATGATTATACCGGAGAAAATAGAACAACAGGAAGAAATAAATTGTACAGATATACCGGATTTCTACGCAAACAAAAGAATTATTGGTCTAGCTACAATACTAAGTGAGCTAGCTAATAATTTCTTAAATGGAAATTCCATCTGGAGCTATTATTCAAGAGATCAGACGATGATATACGCTAACTCCAGAGAACACAAAGAAGCAGATATGGAAGAAGTACGATAATGGATACTCAGTCTGCTGAAGCCAGAGGAAATACCTACAACAAGAGCTATACGGAGAAACTATATTTCCCCATCTCTTCTAACAAGATATTGCAAGACTGTAGGACAGAAATATCCAGATCACTATTGCACAAAATGCCATGGTGAAGAAAACAGTCAGATACCAGATGTACAGCTAGAATAAGATAATGATTCAACGGCCGAGATAAGAGTAAAACAATCCAACGGCCAAGATAAGAAAAACAATATACGCAGAAAAAGATGAAAGAAGAAAGCTGAAAAGAAAGAAGATAAAGAGATGTCGGCCATCAGATAACAATGCAGCAGATAATGTAAAGTTTTTTGTTCTTTTATGTAAAAGTCTTAAAGTGTACAGTAATAGGGCGTCTACTTTAAACAAAAGTCGCAAAGTAGAATAGTGATGTGTCGGCCACAAAATACTATTCATAAACAGTAAAGGTCGTTTATGAACAGTAAAGGCCATTTGTAAAGAGTCATTTGTCTGAGGTTGTATTTATAAACAAAATTTACAAACAAATGACTCTTTACAAATGGCATTTACTGTTCATAAACGACCTTTACTGTTTATGAATAGTATTTTGTGGCCGACACATCACTATTCTACTTTGCGACTTTTGTTTAAAGTAGCCGCCCTATTACTGTACACTTTAAGACTTTTACATAAAAGAACAAAAAACTTTACATTATCTGCTGCATTGTTATCTGATGGCCGACATCTCTTTATCTTCTTTCTTTTCAGCTTTCTTCTTTCGTCTTTTTCTGCGTATATTGTTTTTATTATCTTGGCCGTTGGATTGTTTTACTCTTATCTCGGCCGTTGAATCATTATCTTATTCTAGCTGTACATCTGGTATCTGACTGTTTTCTTCACCATGGCATTTTGTGCAATAGTGATCTGGATATTTCTGTCCTACAGTCTTGCAATATCTTGTTAGAAGAGCTGGGGAAATATAGTTTCTCCGTATAGCTCTTGTTGTAGGGATTTCCTCTGGCTTCAGCAGACTGAGTATCCATTGTTGTACTTCTTCCATATCTGCTTCTTTGTGTTCTCTGGAGTTAGCGTATATCATCGTCTGATCTCTTGAATAATAGCTCCAGATGGAATTTCCATTTAAGAAATTATTAGCTAGCTCACTTAGTATTGTAGCTAGACCAATAATTCTTTTGTTTGCGTAGAAATCCGGTATATCTGTACAATTTATTTCTTCCTGTTGTTCTATTTTCTCCGGTATAATCATCTCCCTTGTTAATCCTATCTTTACTATTTGTATAATTGGTTTTATTTCATTAAATTATATTTCCGCAGGTGCTGCGTATATTTTAATATAGAAAAATGTGCCTTTAGTTATTCTTTTGTATGTCATAAATGCTTTATGTAGTTCTGGTATGGTTGCTATTTCGTCTCCTGTCTTGGTATATACCGTATTTAGCAATCCATAGTTGTAGCATGTTCTGACTAGGTTGGAGTTTGTATTTGGCTGTGCAATTAGCTTATTGTATCCCTGTAAATATTGAGTAACATAGTCTTCTTCTGGATTTTTGGTGGTTATAGAGCGTGGATTTTTGTTTAAGTAGGTTTGTATTTTGTGGATGTTTTGGATGTAGGTGTTGGCTATATGGTTATAGGTTTGTCTAGTTTGGTTTAGACTTTCTTTGTATGTGCTGGTTTGTGGAGTTGGAGGTATATTTTTTATTGTGAATTGCTTGTCAAATAGCTGCTGTTTTCTGATAGTGTCTCTTCTTTCTTTAGGTCCTGATGTACCTGCAGTTGAAGTAGATGGGTTGTTAGCTTGGGTTTTAAGGAGTTTCCCAGCGTCTCCTTTTAGCTCTGGAAGTTTGGTGCCTTCCAATTGGCATGGCTCCGCGTTTTTTAAGTCACGCTGCTGACTGCTATCTTTGCTTTTTAGCTTTTGCATGTCATCTTCCAGCTTTTCCACTTTTTTACAAAGTGTACTTAGCATTTCGAGTATCTGATCCATCTTATTTTCATCCTTTTCCATATCTTGAGATGTAATCTGCAATTGTATTTTTCTCAGTTTTGATGACCTCAATTGTAAATGAAAAATTTAATATATTTAATACCAATCTCCTTATTTCCTTTGTTGTTACGGAATCTTGTACCTTTTTAGCTATCCACCATTTTACTTGTGTATTATCTGTTCTAACAATAAATTTGTTATAAACAATATATGGTTCGAATGCAAGCAAACATTTATATAATGCAAATAGTTCTTTTCTATTTATTTCCCATTTTATTTGTGGTTCCGTGTATGATCCTGAATGGTATCTACAGTGGTGTTCTATTTTTTCATTTTCATATTTATATTTTAGTACTCCTCCATAGCTATGATTGCTAGAATCTGATTCTACTATATAGGTGAATTTTTTGTTTTCATTCGGAAAATATAATTTTGGTAGTCCTTTACACATTTCTTTTATCTTTTTGATGTATTTTTTGTCTTTTTCATCGAAGTAATATTCTATATCCTTTTTTAATTTCCTTTGTAACGGTTTCAGATTCTCTGCTAGTTTTGGTACATATTCCCTTACTTGATTAACTAATCCTAAAAAGGATTGTAATTTTTTCTTAGTATCTAGTAATTCTTCAGAATTTATTATTTTTTGTACTATATGTGTTTGCATTTTTACTCCATTTTTGTCTATTTGTATTCCTAAGAATTCTATTTGGTTTTTCAATATTTCGGCTTTTTCTTTACTTAGGCTTATTCCTGATATTTCTACTATATGTATGAATTTTTCTAGTAGTCTTATATGTTCGTCTTTAGTTCTTGAATAGAGTAATATATCGTCTATGTATACGATACAGTTTTCTAATTGGTTGAAGTAATTATCCATAAAGTGTTGATATCTACCTGGTGCATTCTTATATCCAAAGGGTAATACATTCCATTAGTAGAATCCTTGGGGTACGGTAAATGCTGTTAGTTGTTTAGATTCTTCTTCTAGTTTTAAGTGGTAGAATCCTGATTTACAATCAAATTTACTGAAATAATTATATCCTTGTATTTGTCTTATTTTTAAGATCTTATTTGGTATTGGGTAATTATATGTTTTAGTTTTTGCATTTAGATTTCTATAATCTATCACCATTCTGTTTTTCTTTCTTTTTTGTTCATTATGTTTATTTACTATAAATGCCGGGCTATTATGTTTACTATTACTTTCTCGTATGTAATTATTTTCTAATAATTCTTTTATATGCATTTGAAATTCTTTTTGGTCTTCAAAATTGTATCTTAGGGGTTTTTGTGTTATTATGCTATTTTCATCTACTAATTCAATTTTTACTTTTGTTTTATGCTTTTCCCATCCTTGTAATGGGTTTTCATTATATAATGATTTTAGCTTATCTTGTAATATTTGTATTTTATCAATTGTAAATATTATCATTTCAATTTTCTGGTCGTTTGTTGTTATATTTTCTAACTTTTGAGTAATTTTTTCACTTTCTTTAACCCATGGTGTGTTTTCTCTTATTTTGTTATTTACTCTTTTTGCTCCTACTTTTTTATTACATGGGGTGGTAAACCACCAATGTGTTTTTGTTATAGTATGTGGGTATAGTTTTTCTAAAAATGGCATTCCTAATAGTATATCTCTATTAGTAAATTCGTAACTATACATTTCTTCAATTGTTAGTATTTTATCCCATATTTGTATTTTTGTATTTTTGGTTTTGTGTGTTATCATACTTCCTTCGTTATTAAATCCAGTTACTATAAGTGGTGTTTTTAATTTTTCCCATTTATCTTCTGGTAAGCAGTTGTGTTTACACATATTTGCTCCTGCTCCTGTGTCTACCATAGGTGTATAATATCTGTTGTAATATCCGTCCACTATTATTTTCATTAGTATATAGATTTTTGTCATTCTTTCATATTAATGTTCTTTTAATGATTACCTTTTTATTTTCGTAATGTATTATTAACTGTCTTTCATCTATATTATACGGTTTAACTGTTTCCAGCCATTTTATTCCTAAAGTTATATTGTCTTTTCCTTGATATATTTTAAATTTTATTTTTATTGGTATTCCTCCAATAATTAGTTCTTGTTCTGTACTTTGTTCCATGTTTGTCGATATTCCTGGTAATTCTGTATTTATACTTTCATTTTTTGTAATTTCTTCTTCTTTTATTAGTTCTTTTGTGACATAGCTTTCGTTTTGTCCTGTATCTATTTTTATTAGGTATTTTCGCTGATTTAATATTCCTGTTATATAGTATTGGTAAGGCTGTATTTCATCCATTCTTTGTTCTAATAATCTTGGTTGTATATCATATTCTATCCTTCTTGAGGTGCTATTTCTCGATGATGATGGTGTATCATAATTTATCCTCTTTGATGTGCTTAGTCTTTCTTTTACTATTTCTAAATCCTCCTCAATATCCATATCTTTGTAGCTATAATCATTATTATCAATAACATTAATTATTTTGTCAAAAGGGTTTTCTATTTTAATTCTTTGAATCTTATTTTTGGCTGTTATCTTATGTTTTGTAGTTAATACGTATAAGTTTTTACATCTAGCTGTAAATATTTTACTACCTGGTGCCAGTTCTATTCCTGACATTTTCCAGTATAGTACTAGAGATTTATCTATATTTCTGTCATCTAATGCTACTGAGTAGTTAGCACTTATAATAAACTTAAATTTTTGGTATATTAAGTTTCCTCTAACTGCGCTTGTTATACTCTTTTCTATTGGGTGGATTATTCTATCATCTGCTAAATATAGCTCAATTGGTGTATCTATTCCTTCTCTAAAACATGCTTTTATAAGTATTTCTGTTGCTCCTAGGTGTACGTATTTTATTGGATTTCTAGCTTTTATTTCTTGGATTTCCTTGTTTATTATCTTCTTATTTATAATTGGTATTTTAGCTTTTCCTTGGGTGTATTTGCAATCTATTATATGTTCTTTTTGGCTTACCACGTAGTATTCTTCTTGTCTTATTTTAAAGAAATTTCTTAATTTAGGTATTTCCAAAATTTTGTCTACACTTAAATCTAATTCTTTTCCTTTTATTTGTTCAAACATGTTGTTGTCAAATATTATTTTTTGTTCTGAGCTTTCTTTATCTTGATATTCTTCTTTACTTATAATCCTTATATCTGTTTCAGTCATTATCGGTCTCACATTCATTTGTCTCATTTTCATTATCTGTCTTTTCGTATTCTGTTAATTCGTATATACTATCTTCATCACTTAGATTATAGTCTATATAATCTATTTGTTTATATTTTTCATCTTCGATTATTATTTCTACTTCTGAAATTTGTTTTTTGTTTACATTTTTAGGTACTCTACAGTCTCTAGCTAAATGTCCTAATTTACCACAGTTGTAGCATTTGCATTCTGATATATTTTTCTTAGCTCTGTGAGGTCTCTTTTGTTTATAATTTTTTATATAGTATTTTTTCCTTGGTTTTTTATACTTGTATTTGGTTCTAAATGGTCTGTATTTTTTAACTCTTTTCTTGTATTTGTATTTATTTGTGCAACCGAATTGTGGTGCTGTTCTAGTTGTACAACATGCTAAGTTTTTTACCAGAATTTTTTCCATTTTCATGTCTTCCTTATGTTTTTCGCATACTTCTGTAAACCATTTTTGTAGAAATTTTATTCTAGATCCTAGTGTATCTATTAGTCCTGATTCTTGCCAGTCTTTAGTTACTTTTGAACTAAACGGTTCTGGTAATTTTGTATAGTATAATTTTCTTATTTCTCTACTTTCTTCATTCGTATATAATCCTTTATAATAATATTCTTTAAATGCACATGTGTATTCATCCATATAACTCATTTTACATATGCTTAATTTATTTATTAGATTTCTGTTTAGTTCTTTATCTTTTTGCCGTTCTTCTATTTCGGTAGTCATACTACTAAATTCATTTCTTATTGCCATTTCGTACTTGGTTAATATTTCTATAGATGTTGTTGCTGGTTCATTATTAATTTTCTTATTATTTCTTAATGTTTCTAAACTTTCTGGTGATAAATTTTGTAGCCATATTTTTGTTGTTCCTATTAATGTTCGTTCTATGTATCCAGGGGCATCTGCTATTAGTATTTTGTTATCTATTAGCTGTTTTGAAATATATCCTATCCATAGCTGAATTGTTTTATTTGTATCTGCAACACAATCTAAATCTAAGAAATTATATTGTTCTATATTTTGTCTAGGTGTCCAGTTTTTATTTAATCTTTTATTCCATAATGTTTTGCTTCTATTTTCCCTTTCGTAAGTATAATAGGTTGGACTAGTATTTGGTCTTCTTGGACTTCTAGTTCCTGATGTACTGGGTTTTTCGTCTATGTCTTCTACATTAATTTCTATGTTATTTTCCTTTTCTATTAGATTAGTATAAGTTTCTGATGTTTCTGAATATTGATCTAGGTTTTTTTCATCATTTTGCTCACTTATGTCGTCTATTCCTATTTTAGGCTGATTTTCTACTGTGCCTGATTCTTCTAATAATATTTTAATTTTTTCTATTTCTTCTGTAAGTCTTAATTCTTCACGTTGTTTTTCTTTTGCTTTTAATTTTTCTTCATATAATTGTTTAAGTTTCTCTAGTTCTTTTTCTAGCTCTTGGATTCTCGTGTCTTTTTCTTCTTTAATTTGCTGAACTTCTATTTGTGCTTGTTTTTTAATTTTTTCTATTTCTTTTTTCCTATCTATTTCCTCATTTTCTTTATTAATCCTTACCATAGCTGTTAAGCTATCTTCTAGTTTTGCTGATTCTTTTTCTAACATTAAATATAATTGGTCTCCTATATTTTTAAATCTTCTTCCTAAATTTGAGTGTACAATTTTTATTTCTAATCCTTTTTGGCTTATATATTTTTCTTCTTCTATAACATATTCTTCCTTGTTCATTGTAAGTCGTGTTTATATTTTAATAGTTGTAATTGTAATTTTAGATGGGATATTAATTTTTCCTGTGTCTTTATAGGTGTTCGGCATGCTCTTGTAATTATATAATAGTTTCCTTTTTCTTTTCTAGATTCTATTTCTGCGATTATACAGTAATTTAGTCTTTCTTTCCTAAATTTTATTTCATTTGTTATTTCTTCTATTTCTTTTAATAATTGTTGTTTGTATTTTTCGTTGTTATTTATATTAATTTTTTCTTCTTCAAACATTTTATATATTTATATTCTGTTTCTGAGATTAGATCTATTAGATGTTCGAGTCTATTTTTATTTGTTTTATTTAAGCTTAGCTGTTTATATTCAGGATATAGTACTTTTAGCTGATTTTTTAATTTTTTAGCTTTTTTCTGAATATGTCCTTTTCTTGGCTTTTGTAATTCTTTATTCATTAATCCTGTGTAAATATTTTATTATAATATTCAATTTTTAATTGTTCTAATTTTTGTAACTCCTTTATATTATCTTCCAATAGGAGCTTTGTTAATTTTATACTTTCCATAGTAGATAACCAATATTCCATATATTCATAATTTATCATTTTTAATCTAAATTTTTATCTAATTTTCTAATTTCTTCTATAGTCATCTCCGTCCAATCTTGGTTAATTAACTTCATAGTTTCTTCCAATTCTATTATCTCTTCTAATATCTTAGACAATATTTTCATTATACATAAGACAAGTAACTCATATCTATGATTTCTATGTGATAGGTTTGAACTCATTTTATGAATTTTTCTAAACATGGTATTCCTTTTAATCTCCTTAAGCATTATTTAAAATTATCTAATCCTTATATCGTTATTTTGAATTATCCTTTTGGGTCATTACTATGCGTTTTCAGTTATGATTAGTTACCCTAACAATGACTTCAACTCTGTGTACTCCCCTAAAACGGCTCACCTGGCCTAACCGGTTTCCACGTTAGGATGTCTTAGTCTGGGCTTACTTATTCATAACTTACTAAACACGTACATAGCAAACTTAATCAGGTATTCATAAAAATGATATAACAAGAAGATATTAATAAATAATACTTAGCAGATTATCAGGAATACAGTAGTTTAGTTATTCATAATGATGAATAAACATACCTCAGTTTGTAACTTTGCATCATTGCTAGATTTTTCCATTGGATTATATTTTTAAAGTAGATTGTTTTTGTTTTTGATCTTTTAGCTCTGATACCAATTTGGGGGTAGGGGTGTACTCCCAATCGAGCTAACCTGTGGATATACTTTGCAAGTTCCTTTTTGCCCTCTTCAACATGAGCCACGCTCCCCATAGACACTCTGCTTAGGGCATCAGCCACCACATTGGCTTTGCCGGGGTGATACAGCACGCTCATATCAGAGTCCTTCAGTAGCTCCAACCATCTTCTCTGATGAACATTAAGATCTTTCTAACTGAACACATACTGAAGGCTCTTGTGATCGGTGAATACATCCATGTGAGCCCTGTAAAGGTATTTCCTCCATATTGTCAATGCAAACACCACCTCTACAAACTCCAGGTCATGAGTCGGATAGTTCTTCTCATGAACCTTGAGCTTTCTGGAGGCATAAGCTATCACCTTACCCCGCTGCATAAGAACGCAATCAAGTCCAACTCTGGAAGCATCGTAATACACTACAAATCCATCTATTACTTCTGGTAAGGTCAAGATTGGAGAGGTAGTGAGCCGAGTCTTCAACTCCTAGAAACTCTTCTCACATGCATCTGACCACTTAAATTTCACCTTTTTCCAAGTCAACTTAGTCAGAGAAGATGCAATAGAGGAAAAACCTTGCACAAAACATCGGTAATAACTGGCTAGACCCAAGAAACTTCTAATTTCGATTAGGGAGGTAGGGCGGGGCCAGTCTTTCACCGCTACTATCTTTTAAGGAGCCACCTGAATACCATCACCTGAGACCTCATGACCAAGGAAAGTTATGAACTTCAACCAAAATTCACATTTGCTAAACTTGGCGAACAATTGGCGGTCTCTGAGTGTCTGAAGCACTATCCTTAGGTGACTAGCATGCTCTTCTTCATTTCTCAAGTATACCAGAATGTCATTGATAAATACAATGAAGAACATATCAAGATGCTGCTTGAAGACTCTATTCATCAGGTCTATGAAAGTTGCTGGGGCATTAGTCAGTTCGAAGGATATAACCACAAATTTGTAGTGACCATACCGAGTTCTGAAGGATGTTTTTGATATGTCACACTCTCTGACTCTTAACTGAAGATACCCCGATCTGAGATCTATCTTGGAGAAACAACTAGCTCCCTGAAGCTGATCGAACAAGTCGTGAATCCTGGGTAGGGGATACCGGTTCTTGATTGTTACCTTGTTCAGCTGACGATAATCGATGCACATTCTAAGGGTATCATCTTTTTTTCACACAAATAGGACTGGAGCACACCAGGGAGAGATGCTGAGTCTGATAGAACCTTTATCAAGAAGGTCTTTTAGTTTCTCCTTAAGTTCAACTAGAGCCATTCTGCAAGGAGGGATGGAGATGGGATGAGTGTCTAGGAGAAGGTCTATACCGAAGTCTATTTCTTGCTTAGGAGGGACTCTGGGAAGATATTCGGAAAACACATTAGGGAACTCACTGACCACTGGGACTAACTAGATAGTTGGGGTCTCAGAGCTAGAATCTTTGACTCGAACTAGATGATAAATACACCCTTTGGAAAGAAGTTTTTTGGCCTTAAGGTTGGAAATAAACCATCCCTTAGGCGTTGAGGTACTGCCCGTCCACTCTAAATATGGATCATTAGGGAACTAAAACCTGACAACCCTAGTTCTGTAGTCGAATGAGACATAACTAGAGTGTAACCAATCCATTCCAATGATGAGGTCAAAGTCAACCATGTCTAACTCTACCAGATCAGCTGGAATGACCTTATTCAGGATTGAGCCTGGGCAGTTTCTATACACCCGGCTAGCTCTAATTGACTCGCCAACTAGGGTGAGACTGAGAATGGTTCTAAGAGGACCTATGGAATGATATCAAATTGGACTGCTACATAGAGAGTCACGAATGAAAGGGTGGCTCCTGGATCTAGTAGGGCAAATACATCTAGATGAAAAAGGCATAACATACCTGTGACCACGTCATGTGAGCTCTCCTGATCCTAATGAGAGGAAAAAGCATAAAAACGGTTTTGGCACTGGTCGCCATCTGTACCTGAAGTGTTGGACTACTGAGTTGGTCGGCTTGTTAGAGCTGCTAGTGTAGTGGATTGTGATCTTCCCCGTCCTGTTGATGAGCATTCTTTGAGCCGATGACCAAGCTGTCCACAACCAAAACAACCCTCTCAACCCTAAATGCATTCCCCTGGATGGTTCTTGCCACACTTAGGGCAAGCTGGGCAGCTTTAGAAGTTACTAGCGCTATGACTCTTGGATTGTGAGCCAGATTCTCCACCCCTCCAATCCTTATGGGACCGAAAAGTAGGGGCACTGGCCGAATTGAGTGATGGAGCCTTCTGCTGCTGCTGCTGCTGTGTGCGGTTACTCCCACCAAATCTCTAGTGGCCATAATCTTACTGGCCAATTCCTGCCCGTTTGTTCTCCCGCTTCAAGTCTTTTAATTTTTCTGCCTCAATTTGCATAGCATGAACTATGAGGCTAGAGAGATCGATATACTTAATAAGCATTGCAGTACTACACTCCTTGAGGACTAATTTCGACACTTCATTAACAAATTTCAGCATATAAGCCCTTGGCTTGGTTACCATCTCTGGAGCATATTTAGACAACCTGGTGAACTCCAGTGCATACTCTTCCACCAACCGATTTCCTTATTTCAGATTCATGAATTCAGCCACTTTAGCCTCCCTGAGCTCCTGGGAAAAGAATATGTCTAGGAAGGTTGTACTAAACTCCTCCTATTCCACCGGTCATGCTCCCGCTGGTCTCCCCTCCTTCCACTATTCGTACCAGATCTGAGCTACCCCTTTCAGCTGGTAGGTAGCCAAGACAACACTCTATGAGGAATAGACACCTATAATTTGGGTGATCTTTATAATCGTATCCACGAACTCATGTGGGTCCTCTCCCACCTTAGATCCATCGAAAGCTGGAGTGTTTATCCGAGTAAAGTCCTGAACATAGGCAACTACTACGGACCCATTGTTGATGATCAGAACCACCTGTTGGTTCACCTGATTGGTAACTGTTTGTGTGAGTAGCTGGATAGATGCCCTGAACTCTGCGGTGGACACTGAGTCATCCTGAGGGGCTGCTGGAGTTGGTGGGGCAGGTCAGTGAGCATTACCGGCCCTTATTCCATTACCACGTCATAGAGGCATGATTTCACTAAATCAAAATAGAGCACGAGTGAGGAGAACGTTTCTGGAATTGAATTTCAACTCACGATAAAGAATATGAACAAAAGGGAGTTTTCCTAATAACATCTCATAGCCTCCCCGTCATAAGTGTGGCGCGCTTCACTCTTATGAAAAGGACTCTACTCGACGTGGCTTTCAGACATCTGAGGATACTCTAAACCTAGTGCTCTGATACCAACTTTGTCACGCCCCAAATCTATACCCTGGACGCGACACAAAACTTAGAGTCACTAGGAACCCCAAGTCAACCTATGGTCTATCATAAACTAGAATTCTAAGTAATTACATAACAGAAGCTTTGAAATAATAAAATAAATCATTTTATGAAAAAGAATTGAATCATAAGTTTTATACAATTGGAAGCAAAACTAAAAATATAAAAACTCTGTCTGTGTGTGAAAGCCATCTATCTGATGAGTTGCTGGGACAAGCCCCCAGCTAACTCCAATTCTAAATAAAAGAAAATCATCCCTGAAAAATGAGCACTCACAAATAATGCAGCTGAGAACTCCTGAAGGCAGTCTTCTAATTAGGCTGAGACTGAGATCCTGTAGCTGTATCATAAAACCATACAACATAAAAGGCATGCGTCAGCACTTTGAATGTACTAAGTAACCAGGAGAAACCATACACAAGGAGTAAAATAACTGAACTGGAAAGACATGCAATGACCAACTAAAAATTCTGAAATTGAATAACTGTGATAATAGAGATGGTCAAAATGACCCTATTTGATGGACAAAAACATTCCCTAAATCTAAGATACTAATCTAAAACACCATTCTAAACTAACTAATCTGAGAATCAACTGAGCTGACTAGTGGGAGAGTCTATAATCGACATATAACCACGTGAGCTAGACATGGAGTCCGATGTATACACCCTATCAGTAGGACCCAATATACCTTGCCAGGGTATAAAGGCATGAACTGAGTGATCATAGGTCTTGGCCATGAGGCCAATAAAATTTATCCTAAGGTGGCAATGTAGTTCTAGGAACCTGGGTGCGCTGGAACCCCAGACCACTCGGTGCTAAGTCCTACTCCCACTAGATAGTCCTGGACTAGTTTTTAAGCTGATAGCTTAAAATTGGGGACTAAGACTAAGTCAGGAATACCTATTTGGAAGCACCCTGAAAGTCTTCTCGGACTGGATTCTGTAACTAGGTTCTAACACTGGTCAGAGTTGTTTATTTGGAAGTGTTGTAATCGCCCAAAGAACTAACTGTAATCTAAAGCTGGGGTCCTAAGGCTGGTCAGAGCTTCTTATCTGTTCATGATCGCCTAAAGAACCACTAAAATTTGATACTAAGTCTAATACTAATAGTTGGGGGTATCATGGACACCTCAAGGATTTACTTTAGTAAAACTGATTAGCTGACATTTTTCTAGACAACATTAAGGTTTCTAAAATTCTGACTGAGACTAGACTGACATGATTCTAAATGAGCTATGACTAAGATAGAACTGATAGAACCAAGCTACAGGAAAAACTAGTTCAACCCATAAGTTTCTAATTTCTACTGAGCTATGACTAAGGCTGAATTATACTACTAGCTCCACTCTTTTACAATTTCTAGAAATAGGGAATAAATACGAAATATATAAAAATGAGAAATATTCCCTTTGAATCCACAAAGAAAACTGTCTGAAAACATTTAACATTTTGAAACTACAAGGCTATAACTGATAGAGAAGAAATCAGACAAGGGTTTTTAGGGACATAAGGGAAGAACTATTCCCTCATTAAATTCCCATGCCTGATAAGAAAGTCCGAAGAAATCCCTTAAGAATTCGAGGAGAAGTAGACTGCCCTAGTTCTTGCTCTAAGAGCTCCTAAGAGAATTTTACAATTGTTTTCTGAAGGTCTGAGTGGGGAATGAGGGAAAAGAACCATTTAATTCCTCTAAATCCTCTTTTTAAATTTAAAAAATGTAGTTTAGGGACTAAATAGGTGGAAAATTACAAAAATAACCCTGGAAATACAATTTGAAAACTGGTTGACAGAGACCCAATGGGTCACTCAATGAGTTGTTGGTTGTGACCGCGACTTTACTTCCTGGGACTAGAAGACACAGAATCTGTCAACGGGGGTCACCATGACTCGTTGAGTGAACCAACAAGTCGTTGGCTCCTCTTGTGGCCCCTATACTAGCATTCCTCTTCAGGGGTCACCACGGGCTACATATCGACTCTTTACCGGTGACCACGACTTGTGGTCACCTTTCGTAGTCTCCACTACTGAAAACCACTTGGGGGTCACCACGGGCAATACCAGACTCGTGGTGTCCCAAATGAGTCATGGTGAGGACCCGTTAAGTGCACTACCTGAATTTTCCAACTTTCAGTCAACCCTTGACCACGACTTGTGGTGACACTCGTGGTCACTCAATTTATCGAATTTTCAACCAAGTCTGGACCCTTCCCCATGAGTCACTCCATGACTCATGGCATACCCCATGGGTCACGGGATGACTCATTCTATGACCTGGTGCAGAAAATCCTATTTTTGGTATTTCAACTCCCTGGTCTGATCTTAGGGTTTTTGGGGCATTACAGGAAGTCTGAATATTAAACATTCGAGCAATAGAAATACATAATACTAAATCCGTAACTGAATACAACACTATGTCTGAAAAGCCTCTACATACTAATGAACTGATTGAACAAGACCACAAGTAGCTCACTAACAGTCTGAAATTGAAAATAACAACAATGCAACGAACTGAAGGTCCTTGAAGGATGAGGACTCACCAACAGCTAGCTAAACTAAACTCTGTTGACCGGCTAGCATAGAGACTAATCCTAAACGTCTGAGCCTGTATCATGAAATGATACAACATAGAGTATACGGTCAGTACTTGGAATGTACTGACTAGGCAAGGAAAATAAAATGGACTAATCAAAATACATAAGAGTTTATAAGAGTAGGTTAGTTCAAAACATATAGTGATAGTTATAACATAAACGTGAGGCTTAAGATTTTCAGAACTGTTCATAATCTAGTCATAATTATAAATAAGAAAAACCTGGTAAAAACATAACGAGAGCCAAAGTATCATAAACATGACAATGCATAAATCATGAGATAGTGGGAGCACTCATCTTAACTGACACCATCATGATAGAGCTTACATGATGTCCTAACTATCTTGCTCAAGTGAGCATAGTCGTAGCAGGCTTGCAGGCAAGGGACTTACATGGCATGATATCACTAATTGGGACCCACCTAGAGTCCATGATCATAAACCTATGTCGACACATAGATTTGAGACCAAGGGGTTTACTTGAATGTCAGGCCTACTTGGTGCTAGACTCGGCTCCGAAAAACATGCACATAGAGAGTCATATAGTAATCATGAAGTCATACATGAAGTTCATGGCTAGATAAATCATAACATATTTGATCATACCCGACATACATGATTAGCTACGAATTAGGGCCCGTGAGTCGACCAAAATCATAAATTCATAAATCATGAAGAACATACATGATTGAGAAAATCATTATACTTGAAATTCACAAAAATTCATGAAGAGTACTTGAAGGAAATCATATCATAAATCATAAATCATAATTTAGGGCTTTGGAGAATCATAAATTTGACTTTTCATGAAAAATGCATAATTGAGGATAATTTGATTAAAATTTGAAACCATGAATTAATAATCAAAATACGTATAAAATTTGCCCAAAGATCTTAAAACATGATTTGAAACATAAAGGGAATTGACCCATAGATAAATCATAGAGAATTTCACAAAATTATGAATAAGCCCCATAAGATCATGAACTTGATCTAGAACTTAAATTCATGGAGTGGAAGAGAATTTTGTGCATGAGAGTGAAAGGAACTCTTATTCATAGCCCTACATACCTAGGAAAACTGATTCCACACTCTTCCTTTAAAGCACAATAGAATTGGAGGGTTTCAAGCTTGATCTTCAAAGGGAAACTTCTATTCTTTCATGCATGGGATCTGAATGAATTAGGACAGGATAAACCCTCTTAAAATCCTCCTAACAAAGCTTAAAATGACTTATTTTAGGACTTAGGAGCTTAGGAATTATGAAAATTCCCTTAATAGAAAATCTGGAAAATGGGGACTGCCAGTCACCACGACTCTCACCATGAGTCGTACCACGAAGTAACGACTCGTGGTTACCTCTCGTGCTCACCACTACTCCTTCCTTCAGCATCTCTGAATCTCACCACGATTACATATCACGAATCGTGGTGTCCTACCACGAGTTGTACTATCAATCGTGACATCATTCCCTTCACCTGCAAATTCCTAACCACGACTCTCAAGGGTAGATTTACTCTATGTTGAGGGGTGTCACGTGACACCGCTTCATCAGAAAATTTTTCTAATTAAGTATATAATGAGAAGGTAGAAACACAAATAGAGGATAAATTGAATAAAGTTGCACTGCTTGACACAAGCACCTACATTTGTTTTATTGGTCAGGCGCCTCATTATCAGCATCGAAGACGTGAGTTCGAAGCTGCGAAGCTTCATTCTTTTTGCTAAAATTTTGCTCCTCATTTACAAAAAGCATAATAATTGCAAGTTTGAACCACCAACCTCTTGGAAGTTAACACTGCCATGAACCAATTCATCCAGAAAAACACTTTTGAGAATTACATTCATTTACAATTGGGGTGACAAGGAATTTTCTTATTTAAGATATAGGCTATTTGTTTTTTTCTTTTCCTAATTTTTTTTCCTCGTCAATGAAATTAATTAAGAATGATTTTCCCAAATTAAGTAAACAAAAAGTTGTTTAGTGATTTTCTTATGTGTGTGTGTGTGTGTGTGTGTGTGTGTGTGTGTGTGTCTATATATATATATATATATATATATATAAAGTGTTCATTAATATTTCTAATGAAGTGGAGCTCTTAGGGAGTGTCACGCCCCAAAACTGGGGTAGGGTGCAACTGGCACTCGATTCATGATTAATCGAGAAGTCATCTATATAGCATTTATAAATGTAACACTAAGGCTGACCAAGCCACCTGTCACAACCAACCAAGATAAATACTAGACCCATAATGCCTTGACAATAATAAATATGCAACCTAGAAAGCTGACAAGGCTACAATAAAACTAAACAGAGTGATGGAAAGCCAACACGACTACACAACTAACACTACTATACAAACTAATCCACATCAACCTCTATAGAGTAAACAAACTGAAATGCACGGGACAGGGCCCCAGCCTACCTATGCTGTACACAACACTCAAAATAGTCAAAACTAGGACACGGCTCCTGGAAAAGAGGAGCATACCACTATTCCATTGAAATCTGGCTCCTACTGCGTCTCATGATCTGAGCCTCGGCATGTACCTGCAGCACGATTGCAGGAAGGGTCCCAAGATGAAGGGACGTCATTACGAATAAAATGTATTGATATGTAAGGTTGAAAACTAAAAACATGTAAGATAAAAATGATAACTGGGCCAAAAATAAGGAATAGTAACAACCCAGAATCTTGAAAATAGAAACCTAACATTAACTCATTATTGAAGTGTAAATGCAACCATTTAATGCACAACAAAGACTATAACTGAAATGCCAGCGGCCAGCTGATCATAAAATCTATATACAATTCATCCAGCTAGTGTACCACCCCAGGGTAAAAATAAAAATACATCTAGCCGGTGTACCACACCGGGGTAAAATAACAATACCTCTAGTTGGTATACCACACTGGGGTAAAATCAATAAATCTTAAGCAAAATCATAAATGGAGCCGATATTGCTTATACTTGACCAACTAATACGTATAACATAGAAATGACGAATAATAAACATGTGGCCCACATAGGCCTCCTTCGTAATACATAACTGCAAATGAGAACATATAACATGTAAAGCTAGAAAATAGCACTTAAAAGCATGTATTCAAAACTTGTAATAAATCATAAGGAGTTTCAACAAAATTTATAGATCGTGTTCAAGGGACATTAGAGCTTAGAGACTCGCTAGCTTATCGTTCGACTTAAGGGAAAGTGATTACGAAATCTCCCCTTGTCCTGACATATTTAATAACGTACACATAAGATAAAGGAAATCGATAACCAGGTATTCCTAATTCAATATGCCCGTTTACCCTTAATAGCTTGCGACATCTTTACTTAGCTTAAAATCGTTTACACGTTATCATCTTGGATCTTTCACCAATTTTAGTTAGCAACTAAACCATTAACACATTTAACATCACAAACACACAGATATATATATAACAAACAGTAAGTACCATCTAACAATACCCACACTGATGGGTCTCCAACTCGATGTACAACTACGACAACAATCAACACAATATCATACTTTAAATGCCCCACTTTGGCTAGGCATAATCTTTAACATTTAACCTCAATAAAACATGAAACTTTAAAGATTAAATGAAGCTTAACATACTGCCTCAAAACATATAAAGAGGTTGCTAGCTCATTCAATTCACAACGCACGAATCGTGCTTAAAAGAACAATAGACGGGGCGCCTTACATACTTTTCTCCGATGAATATTCCTTTAGCCGATTTACAATTTCAATGATCAGCCTTCAACCTCCTTAATCCTGTGGTTTTATAGGCCGACAACAAGCTTAATTTGTAGCACGAAATGCAGCCCAAAATAACTAACCAAAGGCAATAACAATAGCAACAACAGCACACGGAAACATCAACAACATTTAGCCATTTTCTCAACTAGTTTTCACTAACTTTTGAGGGAGAAAAAAGAGGAAATTTTACCTTAGTTTTGATGTAGTTATTCCCCTAAATCTGAATATTATTACAACAAAATAAACAGCCAAAAATCCTAAGAAAAACGAGCAAAACTCAGCTCAAAAACAGTCCATCAGCCGCTCACTTAGCTAACAATTTCCAGATTTTCACTTTGCAATTTGAGAGGTTTAAAAGGGGTGAAATCCTTACCTTTCCTCCTGGTTTCAACTCCTACTCAATGATGGATATATAGGCAATCCAAAAAGATTTTGAAATGCAGTAAAATTCCTTAAAAACCTTGCCAAAATGAGCTCCAAAACAGCCCCTAGCACACTTGGAAAAATAATCTCAACTTATCTTGTGATTTGCTTGGACTTTGCTTGATGTTCCTCCTTGATTTTCTTTGTCCTAGCTGCTGGAATTGAGAGAGAAATGAAATCTTCAAAAATATGGTCGATTTAGATTTATATGAAAATGTTTTATACAAGTGAAAAATCAAATTTTAAATAAATAGGGTGGTGGAGGTGCTAGGCGTCATGCCCACGTCACCGCTCGAGGTGCTTCGGTAAAATTCCCATAACTTCTTACTCTAAACTCCGATTGACAAGAGGTGTGATGTTCTGAAAATTAAACTCCAAGACCTTTAATTATAGGTTGTGGGGCTTCTAATTCATTATATATTGGGAGATATGGTCATTTGAAATTGACCCTTACTTATGAACTTCACATAATCTTTAGTTTTCCGTTAGTATACATTTCCCTTGTCATATACAACCAATATAAAACCCGTACTTCCTTTAAACTAGCATACAAATATCAAATAATCACCAAAAAAAAAAATTGGCGTGTAATATTCTACCCCCTCCCCTAGGAACATTCGTCGCTGAATGAAAATTAATTTCACTTAATATGCTTCAAAATAAATACTCCATAAATTAGGTATCAAACACATACCTCAATATCACATCGACATCATGAATAGGTGAGGATATTTCTTCTTCATTTCCTCCTCATCCTTCCAAGTCACTTCCTCGATGTTATTACTTTGCCACAATACTTTAACTGAGGTGACTTCTTTGGTCCAAAGTTTCTTGACTTTCCAGTCAAGTATAGCAACTGGGACCTCGGTGTAGGTCATCTCCTCATAAATCCTACACTTCCGCAACATCAATACATGAAATACTGGGTGGACTGCAGAGAGCTCTGGTGGCATCTCCAACTCATAGGCCACTATGCCTATCCTACGGATAAATCTATAGGGCCAACATATCTAGGGATCAACTTGCCCTTTTGGCCAAATCACGTGACACCTTTCTTAGGCGACACTTTCAGGAAGACCCAATCATCAATAGCAAACTCCAGCACTCAACGGCATACATCCGCATAAGACTTCTTCCTACTCTAGGCCGTTTCAAGTCGATCTCTAATATGTTTCACCTTGTCAATATTCTGCTGCACTAAGTTTAGCTCCAATAATTCTGCCTCACTGAATTCAAACCATCCCACTGGCGACCTGCAATATTTCCCATATAAAGCTTCATATGGGGCCATCTGAATACTTTCATGGTAGATGCTATTATAGGTGAGCTCAATCAAGGAAACTTGATCATCCCAGCTTTCGCCAAAATCTAGAACATAGGCACGCAACATATCTTCAAGCGTCTGAATGGTGTATTTAGCCTGTCCATCTGTCTGAGGGTGAAATGCAGTACCGAGGCTTACCTGAGTCCCCAAGCCTTTCTAGAAAGACTTCCAAAAGTTTTCTTTGAACACCTCTGTTAAAAATAATTGACAAGGGGATGCCATGTAGGCCAACTATCTCCCATATAAAAAGCCTAGCATAATCCTCTACAGCATATGTAGTCCTAACTGGCAAAAAATGAGTCGATTTAGTCTTTCTAAAAATTATTACCCGGATAGATCCAACTATTACCCGGATAGAATCATGCTTCCTACTTGTCAAGGCAATCCTGTAATAAAATACATATTAATCACCTCCCATTTCCGCACTGGAATTTCTATATCCTGCATCAGACCTCCAAGCCTCTGGTGCTCAATCATAATATGCTGGCAATTAGGACACTGAGTGACAAGACCTGTGATGTCCTTATTCATGCCATTCCACCAATACAGCTTCCTCAGGTCACGATACATCTTTATGGCACCTGGGTGTACTAAATATTGAGAATAATGAGCTTCATTCATAATATGTTCCCGTAGCTCACCAACATTAGGTACACATAGATGGCACTGGTATCTAAGAACTCCATCGGGTCCACAATGAAATAGGCTATACTTCTATTGTGGTATACTGTCCATTAGTAAGACTAATTCTGCGTCATCATATTGTCGTTGCTTAACTTCCCTGCCAAGGATGATTCTACTATACTTTTGATAATGATACCCCATCTTTGGCATCCAGTAACTGAATATGTAAGTCAGCCAACTGCTATAGAGTATTCATTATTTCAATCTTGTTAACCTGAATATGATTCAATCTACATATAGACTTGTGAATTAGTGCATCATCTACAACATTTGCCTTGCCTAGATGATACAGAATGATGACATCATAATCTTTCAGCAGTTATAACCACATACTCTGGCATAAATTCAATCCTTCCGCTGAAACAAATACTGGAGGCTCTTATGATCTGTGAAGATATCAACATGTACCCGGTATAAGTAGTGGCGCCAAATATTCAATGCAAATACCACTGCAGCCAACTCAAGATCACGGGTAGGATAATTTTGCTCGTGCTTCCTCAACTGTCTAGAGGCATAAGCAATGACCTTGTCATATTCATTAGAATACAACCTAGCCCAACTCTCGAAGCATCACAATAGACCACATAACCCTCGACACCCTCTAGAAGAGTCAGCACATGTGTTGAAGTCAGCTTATCCTTCATCTCCTGAAAACTTCGCTCACATGCCTCTGTCCACTAAAACTTAGCTGTTTTATGAGTCAACTTTGTCAATGGTGCAGAGATAGTAGAGAAACCTTTCACAAATCAGCGATAATAACCTGCTAACCCCAGAAAGCTGCAATCCTCTGTAGGATTCAAGGGTCTAGGCCAACTCTTTACTGCCTCTATCTTCTGACTATCCACTCTTATACCTGCAGTTGTAATTACATGACCAAGAAAAGCTATAGATGTCAGCAAGAACTCACATTTAGAAAATTTAGCATATAACTTGTGCTCCTAGAGAGTCTGTAATACTACTCCTAAATGATCAGCATGCTCGGCCTCGGATCGCGAGTAAATTGGAATATCTTCAATGAAGACGATCACAAACACATCAAGAAAAATCCTAAATACCCGATTCATCAGGTCCATAAAAGTTGTTGGGGCATTAGTAAGCCCAAATGACATCAGTAAGAACTCATAATGGCCATATCTGGTTCTAAAGGCAGTATTAAGGATATCCACTTCCCTAACCCATAACTAATGGTACCCGGATCTCAAATGAATCTTTGAGAAGCATCTGGCACCCTGTTACTGATCAAATAGGTCATCAATCCCAGGAAGTGGGTACTTCTTCTTAATCATAACCTTATTCAAACTGCCTATAGTCAATACACATTCTTAACGACCCATCTTTCTTTTGCACAAAGAGCACTGGTGTACCCCAAGGAGATACACTAGGTCGAATGAATCCCTTCTCGAGCAGATCTCTCAACTGCTCCTTCAATTCCCTTAGCTCTGCTGAAGCCATTCTGTAAGGAGGGATCGATATGGGCTAAGTGCTTAGAAGTAGTTCAATAGCAAAATCTATCTCCTTTCAGGAGGAATTCCTGGCAAATCCTCTGGAAAGACCTCAGGAACTTATTTACAATAGGAATTGACTGGAGATCATAGGCTAACTTCCAAGTTTCTTACCTAAACCAAGTGAGAAATGCAACCTTTGGATATCAACTTTTGAGCCTTAAGGTATGAAATAAACTTACCTTTAGGCATAGCGGCATTACCTTGCCATTCCTGGACTAGTTCGCTGGGAAAATGGAATCTGACAACCTTATCTCTACAATCAATATTAGCATAACATGCCTCCAACCAATCCATACCCATAATGAAATCAACATTAACCATTTCAAGCTCAACTAGATCAACTAAGGTTGTTCTATCACATACCAATACTACACAGTTCCAGTAAACTCGTCTAGCTAACACATATTCGCCAATTGGCGTAGTAACAACAAATGGTACAGCTAATAACTTAGGAACTGTCTCAAACTAACTCGTAACCAACGGTGTAATATAAGAGAGTGTAGAACCAGGATCATGGAATACATATACTGCACGAGAATAAATAATTAAAGTACTTGTAACAATATCAGGTGAGGCCTCCTGGTCCTGTCAACTGCCCAAAGCATAAAATAGATTTTGGGTTGCCCCAGAACTAGAAGCCTCTCTCCCTCTTCCTCTGCCATGGCCTTCTGCTAGCTAAGGATTAGGTATGGGAGGTTGAACGTAGGATTATGAAGCAACTGCTGATTGCACCTTATTTGCCTCGACCCTATCTGAACAATCCCTCATAAAGTGCCCTGGTTGCCCACAACGATAACATACATTTTTCCCCTGAAGACACTAACCTTAAAAGATTTCCCACACTGAAGACAGGGCAGCAATGGAGGTCCCCTCTGTCCCGCCCACTCCTGTCATCAAGAACTAGATGGAGAAAGGCATTGTTCTCTTCTATGTCCCTGAAACTAAGGTGGGGCACTCCCTACAGGCCTAACTGACTGCCTGGATGACAGAGCCCCTTGGTTACCCTGCGGCCCTCTTCAAGGACCCACAGTCCTAGCTCTCCTTCATTGCTCCTGCTGTCTTCGAGTATCCCATAATTGATGAACCAAATTCTACACCCTCTGGCCAAAATCCTGAATTTGTGAAATGTCCATGTGCTCTTGAATAAACACCCCCAATAAATCTCAAGCTATATGAAGCCCCACCCTAATACGAACCGATGAACTCTATCCTCCATCGTCTGAACCATGTGCAGACCATACTTGGTAAGATAATTAAATTGATGATAATACTCACACATACTCATACTTCCCTGCTCTAGGTGCAAAAACTTCTCAGCTCGAGCCTATCAAAGCTCCCATGGTAGATAGTGGTGCATAAAGGCCTTGAAGAACTCTTCCCACTTAGCTGGTGGAGCATCATCTCCTCTGGAACGAGCTCAATCCTCATACCACAATATAGACACATCACGTAGTTTGAAGGCAGCCAACTCTACTTTCTCAGTCTCTGTAACTCGCATTACCTTCAACACCCTATAAGTCAAATCAATAAAGTCTTGAGGATCCTCGCTCGGGTCTAATTTGGTGAATATGGGAGGGATCAAACTTAAGAACTCACAGGCCCTGGAACTCTCAGTTTCCTGGCCTCTATGTCTCTCTATCACCTCCAATCGCCGCTCTTGACCTGCAGCTATACGAGCCATTAGATGAACAGCTCCCTCAAGACCCTGTCCTTTTGGAACAACAGGATGTACCACAAGCAAGGGAGGGTCTGCCACTCTATTACCCTCAGGTACTGCTGGTGCGGGAGGAGCTGGAGGTCTATCTTCATTGCTCTGACCGGTGTGGGAGGAACTGTAATACCTGGGGCAGGAGACTCACTCTGAGCCTCTGACCTATCTCCCTAATCCACTGAAGGGCGACTAGTACCCTCCCCAACAGTTGTGCCAATCAACCTCATAGTCATCTTCCTTGTCACAGGCATACTTTGAAACAATAACATGATTTAGATATCACAATACTTATGACATTGACCTATAGCACGAACTATTAGTAAAAAAAGTGAAGTAATTCCTAAATATCTTGTAGCCTCCTGATTATAAGTATGGTGCACAACATACCCATAAGCAAGATTCCGCAAGACACGACTTTGTGGACTCCCTAAAACACAACTTCGCTCTGATACTAAGTCTGTCATGCCCCAAAACTGGGGTAGGGTGCAACTGGCACTCAATTAATGATTGATCGAGAAGCCGACTATATAACATCTATAAATGTAACATTAATGCTAACCAAGACACCTGTCACAACCAACCAACATAAATACTAGACCCATAATGCCTTGACAATAATAAATATGCAACCTGGAAAGCCGACAAGGCTATAATAAAGATAAACACACAACCAACACTACAATACAAACTAGTCCACATCAGCCTCTACAGAGTAAACAAATTGAAATTCACGGGACAGGACCCTGGCCTACCCATGCTGTACACAACACTCAAAATAGTCAAAACTAGGACATGGCTCCTGGAAGAGAGGAGCATACCACTATTCCGCTAAAATATGGTTCCTACTGTGTCCGATGATCTGAGCCTTTGCCTGTACCTGCAGCATGATTGCAGGAAGGGTCCCAAGATAAAGTGGCGTCATTATGAATAAAATGTATTGGTATGTAAGATTGAAAACTGTAAACATGTAAGATAAAAATGATAACTGGGCCAGAAATAAGGAATAGGAACAACCTAAAATCTTGAAAACAAAAACCTGACAATAACTCATTATTGAAGTGTAAATGAAACCATCTAATGCACAACAAAGACTATAACTAAAATGTCAGTGGCCAGATGATCATAAAATCTATATACAATTCGTCCAACCAGTGTACTACACCGGGGTAAAATCCATTAAGCCGGTGTACCACATCGGGGTAAAATAACAATACCTCCAGTCGGTGTACCACACCGGGGTAAATCAATAAATCTTAAACAAAATCATAAATGGAGATATATGGCTTATACTGGACCAACTTAATATGTATATCATATAAATGATGAATACTAAACATGTGGCTTGCATAGGCCTCCTTCGTAATATATAACTGCAAGTGAGCACATATAACATGTAAAGATAGAAAATAGTATTTAAATAGATGTATTCAAAACTTGTATAAATCATAAGGAACCGCAGATGACCTAATAGTTTCAACAAAATTTTAGATGGTGTTCAAGGGACATTAGAGCTTAGAGACTCGCTAGCTTGTTATTCGGCTTAAGGGAAAGGGATTATGAAATCTCCCCTTGGTCTGGCATATTTCAGAACATACACATAAGATAAAGGATAGCCATAACCGGGAAATCCTAATTCAATAAGCTCGTTTACTCTTAATATCTTGATATGTCTTTACTTAGCTTAAAATCATTTACACATCATCATGTTGGATCTTTCACCAATTTAAATTAGCAACCAAACCTTTAAACAGATTTAACATCGCGCACACACACACACAGACACACATATATATATAACAGACAGTGAGGACCTGCTAACAATGCCCACACTGAGGGGTCTCCAACTCGATGTGCAACTACAATAACAATCAACACAATATCACACTTTAAATGCCACACTTTGGCTAGGCATAATCTTTAACATTTAACCTCAATTAAACATGAAAATATAAATCTTAAATTAAGCTTAACATACTGCCTAAAAAATGTAAAGAGGTTCCTGTCTTATTCAATTCACAACGCACGAATCGTGCTTAAAAGAACGATAGACGGGGGCGCCTTACATACCTTTCTCTGATGAACTTTTCTTTAGTCGATTTCCTATTTCAATTATCAGACTACAACATCCTTAATCAAGTGGTTTTATAAGCCAACAACAACCTTAATCTGTAGCAAAAAGACAGCCCAAAATAACTAACCAAAGGCAGTCACAATAGCAATAACAGCACATGGCAACATCAACAACATTTAGCCATTTTCTCAACTAGTTTTCACTAACTTTTAAGGGAGGAACAAGAGGAAATTTTACCTTATTTTTTCTGTAATTCTTCACCTCAATATGAAGTATAATTCAAGAAAAATAAATATCCAAAAAGCCTTAGGAGAACGAGCAAAACTCAGGTCACAAATAGGCCATCAGCAGCTCACTTAGCTGCCAATTTCCAAATTTTCGCTTCGCAATTTGAGAGGTTTAAAAGGGGAAAAATCCTCACCTTTCCTCCTGGTTTCAACACCTTTTCAAATATGGATATATAGTCACTCCTAAAATATTTTGAAACACAGGAAAACTCCTTCAAAACCTTGCCAAAACGATCTCCAAAACAGTCCCTAGCACACTTGGCAAAGTAATCTCAACTTGTCTTGTGATTTTCTTGTATTATGGTTGATGTTCCTCCTTGATTTTATTTGTACTAGCTTTTGGAATTGATAGATAAATGAAATACTTAGCAATCTGGTTGATTTAGATTTAGATGAAAATGTTTTATACAAGTGAAAAATCAAATTTTAAGTAAACAGGGCGGTGGAGGCGCTAGGCGTTATGCCCGCGTCATGCTCGGGGTACTTCGGTAAAATTTTCATAACTTCTTATTCTTAACTTCGATTGACAAGAGGTGTAATGTTATGAAAACTAGACTCAAAGACCTTTAATTTGATAGGTCATGGGGCTGCTAATTCATTATATATTGAGAGATATGGTCATTTACAATTGACCCTTATTTGTGAAGTTCACATACTCTTTGGTTTTCCATTCGTATACATTTCCCTTATCATCTACGACCAATACAAAATCTGTACTTCCTTTAACCTAGCATATAAATATCAAATAATCACCAATAAATTTTTTGGGTTGTAATAGGGAGGGATAAAAAAATGTTATTTTGAATTTATTTTTCAAAAAAAAAATAAAAACTCATCGACAGAAATTTGTAATAATATTTGTGAATTATGTTCTTTTTAATATGGTGATAGATTCTTTTATTTATTTTTCCTCATTTTAAAATGTGACACCGTTTATAAATAATTCTACGTATGCCATTGACGACTTCCATTGCGACTCGTGGTTACTTACTATGAGTTGTACCATGATCCATGACATCATACCCCGACACAAGGAAACTCATCATGACTCCTAACCACGAGTCGTACCTACACCTCATGACTCATGGTACTCGTGGTCTAGACACCAACTTAAGAATTCCACCACGAGTGAGACCACGACCCCTCACTTCCTAGCACGACTTGTACCACGAGTCGTTCTGGTGCAAAAATTCAGATTTTTCTGCAGAACTCATTCCTAATTCTCCCATCTATATCCTAGGAACTTTTGGGGTATTACAAAGACTGTGTAACTTATGACAAAAGAGTACTCAACTTTCAAATTCAACTACCCCTTTCCTTTTCAAAATTCATTTTTTAACTGCCATGCCATTCAAGAAATTTTTGGTAGTACCTCTCAGAAACCATTACAATCATTAACTCAAAAAGAACTCTAAACTAGGCATTTTACCTTAAGAAAGTCCCCTCTCAATATATCATTGGAAAATGCCACCCGGTTCGACAATAAAATAAAAGAAAAGAAATCGCTCCGTGGGAAAGAACCATAGCATAAATAAAACAATTGGAGTTTATTTACTGATTACTATGAACAAAGGCAATAACCACAACATGAGTCAACAACATTTTGTAATTTAAAACAACCCATCATTAGCACTAACAATTCAAAAAAAGATTTTTCATTTAACAAAGAGCCTGAGAAGGGCATTCCATCACAATTAAAAATTAACAATCAACTAGAGCATGAGAAATTTACCTGGCAAGGGAAAGACACATGCCAACAAAAAACCAACGAAAAAGGATACACACTCTACCACCAACCATGAATGTACATTATCCCATGTAAATATGAAAACCAAAAAGGGTGGTGGGATCTCCCTAAAGCAGCTACTCCTTGTACTCATCATCCGCCTCTTCATCTTCATCAAGGCTGCCTAAATGTGGTTTGTCCTTCCCACCTAAATCCTTGAAGAGATCATCAATAGTTCCCCAAGCTGTGGATGTGGTAGCCATGGCTGCATCAAGGGCACTCAAGTCCGAGTCTGCCATCAGTGCTCATTCTCTCAACTCCCGCACCTCTACTCGGAGAGAAAAGACAGCTCCCTCTACCACATCTACTCAGGAGCAGATCTTGGTCAAGCTATTGAATACATTCTTCATCTCTCTTTTCACTGTTCTAGCGATAAGAGACGGGAGATTTTGGGCTAGCTTTTGAAGTTGGCTTTCATGAGATTGCGTCATCTCAACTAGCTTTTGTACTACGCTTGGGTGAGAGGATGTGGGAGGAGGTGAAGACCTCCTAAAATGTGCTTCTCCAGATGCATGCTCCGACACGTCAGGGTGTAGAATATTGAGGTCGAGAGTAATGGGGTTTTCCTCTCTGTCATGGGAGACGGAGCCCTCAAGAGTCTCAAAAGCTTGCAACCTCTTTCTCTTCACCTTAGGTTCCTCAGCATCCCTTTTCCTCTCCATATTGATTACATGGAGCGGGGAGATTTGTCAAGGAATAATGATGCCCCTACATTGAGGCACAACTAATAAATAAGCACTGCATATGGCATGGATGTTCCTTGTTTCCTGGCCTTGCGCTTCATTTGGGTGGCCACAATCTCTGCAAAGTTGATAGGCACCCCTTTCATGATACAGGCAATGAATATGGCTACCTCCAAGTTCACTCTTTGGTCATTCTTTGATGGCATAATTTGGCCGCACACATACTCCAGCAACAACTTTGCTTCAAACTTGAGATCATGCCTCGAGATCTCACCACCCATATAGGCCCATAAGGGTCGACCATTTGCAATGATTGAAGCTATTCAGCAGAACTGATTTTCTTTGTTGGCCACTCTTTCTGCATACTAAATTCTTGGATCAATCTCATCAGCTCAAAACAATGCATTGATGGTGGCCAGAGTAATATCAACCTCCACACCTCTGACTCTGACTAAGAGAAGGCAAGATAACTCATCAACCTTTCCTTTATGCTTCATTACCTCCTGGCGTGCCCGATAAGAAGCATAAAATTCTGGCATGAGGTTGGTGTAGTACTCTGGGAAAGGCTCTGTAAATACGTGCCATTGGCGGTGGCTAAATTGAACAATGATATTGGGAAAATCATCCCCCAGCCCCATCAGATCAAACACTTATCCATTGGGATCAACCTTCTTTCGCAAATGACAAAGTGTGCCTTCATGTCAGGAACATAGAAAATGATAGCCTCTCTGGTGTTGATAGGGGATGGGGCTGCCTTGGCCTTTCCTTTGCCTTTACTTTTAGATATGGAGGGTGCCTTTCCCTTGTCTCCTTGCATTGATAAAGTCATTAGGCTGTAAGAGAAATGTTAGTGGCAAACAATCCTATTTTTGTGTTTTTGAATGATATGAAATTAAAAGAGACAGATAAATGAAGCTAGAAATAAAAATAACAAATTGGATGATAGAAAAGTTAAATGTTAAAATCGTGCACCAGTGACATAACTGCTAAACGCCGATCATGACGTGCGAGACACAATTAAACTGTCGGTTTAGGTAGGCACCTGGGTAGAATTTTGACATACCGGCACTCCACTGGTGTTTTGTCGATCATGATCCATGAAGCACCGATGAAATGCGAGTGTTGGGCGGTGGCCCAAAGCCTCACACCCACACCTGTGCTTCAGTCGGCGTTTCACCGAGCCTGTCCGGCAACTCACAGGTGACCACGCAACTCATAATAGATCAACCCAAATAAGATCAAAATCAATGATATTTAATACAAGCCTTACTCACACACCCTCACATCATCAGCTATTTAACCACACAGGTACAACAAAAGGAAAATGGCAATTCACCCTTAAGAACGACATCATCCGATCTATCATCGGGCAAATCGTGCATTTTAAGTAATAGGAGTTACTCAAACTTCACCCCAACAATTATTTAATTATTCAAACCCCCAAAATACCCATATTATAAGAACCATTCAACAAAAGGGAATCACAAAATGGGAAATGGGGGAAATGGGGATGGAAAAGTTCAGATTTAGTATACTTCATTTTTGAACTCCCTTGTCAACAACAACAAGATAAAAGCAAGGATGTACATACCAATTGAGTAGTGGGAAAAATAACTCGATGGGAGTGTTGGGTCTTGACTAACAATGATAGCTCTTTCAACAATGAGACGTTTTTTTCTTAGTGAGATTTGTTTGAGGTGAGGTGAAATGAAGAGAATGAGGAGAAAGGGATTTTATAGAGAGAGAAGCATGCAGATGAGTGGTAGGTGAGGAGGTGGGTTTTAATGGTAGGGAGTTGGAAAAGTGGAAAGTGTTGTGGGGAAATGAGGTATTGGAAAAGTGGAAAGGCTGTGGGGAGATTAAAAGGTGGAGTGAAGGGATTTAAAAAGGGTTTTGACCCATTTTGATTTTTTTAAAATAGCCACGGGTCGATTGGTCAACTAGTCTATCAATATTTAAAATAGAATTACATACCTCCACCCACACTAGACCAGCGACCGCCGGTGAATACCGGTGATTCGCCAATTCAAGACAGGTAACCTCCTGGTTGCCCAGTTCACTATTTTATGGACTGCAAAGACCGGTGGTTCGCAGGTTGCTACCTGCGCTCCACCGGTGGGTCACAACATGCACCTTCTCTCCCAAGTGTTCTAGTTAAATCCAGCGTAGAATAGGCATTTTGCCAATCGCCATCGGCAATTCACCGGTTATTTGTCGGTTCTGTCTTTTTATTCTTAGATTTGTGCCTCTCTCTTGCATTTGCGTGGTGATTCGCGCTTGAGTTCTGGCGTTTCGCAGTCTCACATTGCTAGTAGGACTAGTTTCTTCCACGTAAGTCTTGATCTATCTATCCTACAAAACAAAACCATAAAAAATATCAAAGCATCAACATAAAACAAACACTTGAGTTGCCTCCCTTGAAGCATCTTATTTAACGTTGTGGCATGACTGGTACATCCTCAACTGTCAATACTCTAGAGGGTCATCCTCCAAATCAGCCTCCACACTCAAAATTTCATCTTGCTCTTCCTCATCAGTGAAGACCCCTATCACCTTGCACTCATCCAGGAGCTTGGCGGTTCGACAGAAATTAAAGGTTACTTCATCACCACCTACTCTGAAGTTCAACACCCCTAACTCAATGTCCACTAGTGCTCTTCCTGTGGCTAGTAGTGGGTGCCCTAAAATGATGGGAAGCTCAACATCCATTTCACAACTAATACTAAAAAGTTGGCTGGAAGGATGAACTTATCCACTCGGACCAAAACATCCTCTAGCACTCCCACGGGTTTCTTGATTGACCTGTCCACCATCAAAAGCCTCAAAGTAGTAGGCTTGGGATTTTCCATACCTATCTTCTTAAAAATGATAAGAGGCATCAATTTAATGCTCGCGCCAATGTCACACAAGGACTTTTTGAAAACACACAGCTCAATGGTGCAGCAGATGGTGAAAGCTCTAGGATCCTCTCTTTCAGAAACAAGATTGCTCTCCAACATAGCACTATAATGGTGTGTTACTTTTCTTACCCTAGCATCCACAACCTTCTTTTTCTTCAGCAATTCTTTCATGAATTTCGTATAGACTGGCATTTGGAGAAATGCATCCACCAAAGGTATATTTTTTGACAATTTGCTAAACATCTCAATGAACTTTTGAAACTAATTGTCCTCCTTCTTCTTTGCTAACCTTTGAGGATAAGGAGGTGGAATCCTAGGCTCTTGACCCATATTGATTAAAGCCTTTTTCTTGTTTCCTCCTCAACAACCTTCTAGGGGTCAAAATCAACTTCCATTTCTTCAAGTTCTCCGACATCATCAACAACGTTTGGTGTTTTTGACACCTCATCAATCACACCGCTTCTTGTTTTGGGGTCAACAACATATTTGGGCTTAATGCCCCCATCAGCCAACACCTTGTTGCTCCTTGTAACGATAGCCATGCAATGATTGTCCTTCTTGGGATTAGGCATAGTGTCACTAGTGAGAGTCCCTTTCATTGTGGGTTCATTTGTGTGGACAAGTGATTGATTTGAGCTTCTAAGTGCTTGATAGAAGCTTAATGTGAACTCACTATTTGGGCGAGGTTGGACACCTCCCCTTTTAGCTCTTTCATCCTGCTGTCCGTCAATTCCACCTTTTTTAGCACTCTAGCCAGCATCTCTTCAATCTTAGAGCTTCGGACATCACTCATACTAGGTTGTAATTGGGGGTTTTCAGCCTTTGGAGGGGGAACATATGGGTTTGAGCTTCGGTGATAATGTTCCCCGTCACAGTTTTATTCATAATTACCCTATGTCATTTCTATCAACCCAACCTTGGTTGTCACAATTTTTCCAACCATGATTCTCTTCCCATGGGTGCCAAGGGCCTTGATGAGCACCTTGATACCCCGGTTCAGAACCCCCCATTTGATTTTTCATGAATTGGCACTCTTTCTCATACCTCGGTAGTGAAGCTTCACTCTCATATTGCATAGGACCTTGAGCCCCCACAGCATTAACATTCTTGGACCCAGTTCACATAACATGCTTTATCATCAATTGGAGATGGGTCATCATCTTTGCTAGGGTCTCATCCTTTTCTTCATCTTTTCTCTGCATCTCAGCAGTCACAACACTTGGACTAGCACTACTTGAGGGTACTTCAGTGTCCCTCGTATGTTAAGCTCGATTTGTTTTGGTCATTCTATCTAAAAGAGCTCTGGCTATACCATAGGGCTGGTCCATGAGGGATCCTCCATCTATGTTATTTTCCACAGACATGTTAATGAAATCCAAGGATCGATAAAAACACTGAAGTAGCACTCCATTTGATAGCCTGTGGTTTGGACATAGGGCCACTTTCTTCTTAAACCGAAGCCATGCTTCATGTAAGGGTTCCCATGGATTTGCTTGAAGTTTGTAATATCATCTCTCAGCTACAACATCCTCGATGGAGGGAATAACCTATCCAAGAAAGCTTCAGTCAACTCTTTCCATAAAGTGATACATCCTAGAGGAAGTTCCTCTAGCCACATGGTAGCTTCCCTAGTCAAAGAAAATGGGAAGCTCCTCAATCTAATCGACTCTTGACTTATATTTGTGATTTTGAAAGGTTGGGATATCTCAAGGAAATTCCGAAGATGTCCATTTGCATCTTCACTCAGCTGACATCTAAAGAGTCCTTTCATTTGTAGCAGGTGTAACATTGTGCTGGTCACGTGAAACACCGCATTCCCTACCGTGACTGGTAGGCAAATGACACCTGCTACATCTAGCATCATGGGATCATCACCCTCGTGGTCCATGTGGCTATCCACTAAACCTTCTTTAGAGTGTTGGCTAATATTAGTCATCCTAAGAGACACACAAAATCAACTACAATTATAAAAACAAAACACAAGATGCTAAGTTAATTCAAATAAACAATCAAGTAGGGGCTATCTAATGTTATTCCCTGGCAACAGTGCCAAAATTGATGATGTTCAAATCCACTCCTCACAATGAGGAAGTGTAAATGATCATTGCAATATAAATACCCAACTAATAGTCGGGGTCGAATCCACAGGAAATAGAAATTGGATGAAAAAAAGTGATCATTTGAATTAATCTAATATTGCATCATTGTATTAAAAAAGGAAAAATCAATGTTGGGGGAAAGTGAGATCACAATTTGAATTAAAATTAACTACCAATTAAAGCAAGGAAACCAAATTGAATGAAGAAATATGAGCAAGGGCTAGTGGTCTGCTATTGATGGGCTTCGATTGGATGGAGTTACCTAGGAAATTGAATTGTTACTCATAAACATAAATAGCCATGGACGAGGTGGTACCCGATATTTTTCAACCAGTTGAGTGCCTTTTGCCTCAGGTTTTCTCAAACCCAAGGTCCCAAACAATTCACCTGCTATGTCTTGGGTTAGATTTGAGATATTTTAAGCCTCAAATCTCTAATGAGTGGATGAATATCGGTTTTGGCTATCTCTAGCCCAACCCCACATAATCAAGGCCCGATTAGATAGCCCAACCACATACAATTAAGACCCGATTACCCACCATTGCTTTCTCACCCATATTCAATTTCCCTTTTTCAAGAAAAATTGGAATAAGTAGACATAACCCACACAATTATAAATTGGGAGAAAATAGATTTATACGAAATGAGTAATTATAAGATCGATCTAGCAACGCCCAATACAATTTTACCCCAATCATCCACACACCCCTAGCAAAGTATTTAGACACTCATAGATGAGAAATATAAGATTATATTAACAAATAAACTCATAAAATTCATCATCAAGAGTTAATATCAAGCTCAAAATTGTCTTCAATGGTGGTTTGTACCTTGAAGAAGAAGAAGAAAAAAACTATTCAATATTTCTCACTCTAACTATACAAATCAGGAATGGAATATATGCAGTACTTTGGAGGGAATATACAGGAATAGGTTAAAAATGCTCCACAAATCCTATGCTAGACAATTTTTCCCTCCTGAAGATGGCCTCACTTGTTAGTCACCGGTGTTTCGCCAGTGCCCATCCATGGGGCACCGCTCTGTTGCAGCTGGCTAGTGACTTTGGGATCTGGCCAGTGTTGGCATTGGCGGTTCGCAGATGCTGACCCGCGTTCTGCCGGTGCACCTTCCACTTCACACCAGTGTTCTCTTATATTTGGCTGGAGTTTCGTTGGTCTCATTCGGTGGAACACAAGTGCCTTTCTTCAGACTTCATGCTTTTGTTTAATTTCTTGCATTCTCTATTCAAATCGAATGTCAGCAAAAATAAAAGAGAACGAGCATAAAATCCTCATAAATGACTTGAAAATCAAGAAAAAGCTCATTTTTAAAAGCTAATGAATTGGTAAATTATCAACTAATCATTTGTGAACATTAACAAACATATATGAACTAATGCAGAAATAAGATCTTTTAGTGGAATATAAATAAAAAGGAATGATAGGAAAAGTGTCATAAGAAAGCAGAGAGAGTATTGTGGTGACTCTCCAGTAGATTTTTCCAACTTATTATAATGTAGTTAATACAAGTACCAACGTTTCAACTTTTTAAAATATCGTATAGTTTCTTTCAGTCCAGATTGTATATTCAAATTTAGTAGACTTGTTTTAAAATTTCAGCTCTACTAGTTCTCCCTGATCTTGGGTTCATTTATGTTCCCAAGTGCTATTTTATAACTTAATGTTAGCCATGTTTCTTAATTTAATTAATTACATTTTCATGTGTTTGTGTATATTTTTGTGCCGAAATAACCAATATGATTAGTCTATGTTTTGTAGGTGTAACATGCTTAGGAAGAACTAAATATGATGGTTTAGGCTCATGACTAAAGCATGGAGTGAATGTTAAGAAGGAAGAGCAATGTCGCACGAGAAGTGGGATGTTAGCACACACCAGCGTGCCACATGGGCAGGTAGCACCCCAGGTAGCATGCCACGATAGGAAAGCAATGCCCATTAGCGTGCCACGCCCGAAAGATGGCATGCCGATTTTGAACATCCTATGCGCGCGAGGGCCGGTCAAGCAGATGCCGCATCCAGCAGCGTTCCATGGCAGGCAACGCGCACACCTTCGCCCATGCAATATCGATGTGGATTTTCTAGTGATGCAGCGGGACACCTCTGTGCCAGGGAGGCTGAGATGCATGACAGGCAGCGTGGCATGGAGCTATTCCATGTTCGGCCAATTTTTGCAAAATTCCACTCACTATAAATTAAACCCTTAGCTTCTTGTTTCATTTATCACATGTTATTTTTGGGAAAGAATAGAGGAGCGAAGGGAGAATGAAAGAAACTCACCTGGGGTTCGAATTCTTTACTTCTCTTTTATCCATTGTTGTAAGTACTTTAATTCAAACATGTTTTTGAATCATAGTATGAACATGAGTGGATAAAACCCTTATTCTAGGGTTGAGGCCACAAGACATGATTGTAATTGCATGAATTAATTGTTGGTTCAAGTTTTCTTTGTTGTTTTGTCCTGCATTCTTATTAATTATCATTTTAATGATTTATTACCATTGAAATGCATCTATTAAGCTTAGGCAAAATCTTGAAAGAGTAACCCTAGGTTAGAACTAAAGAATGCAGGGAGAAAGTTCTTGTCTTCAAGATAAGATTCGCGGTTAGGATAAGAATTATACCTAATTCGCCTAGCTTGGTTAATTAAATGGAAAGATAGCTAGACAGTTAGGATTAAATTGTCATATCACCACTCTCAGACGTAGTTGTGAAGTTAATTCTAGGTTAAATGATTAGGGGTACGAAAGTCCATAATCAAAGGCATAAACCCCATAAACCACATCCATTTTGTTAAATTACTCACGAATTGGGACGTCACATCCCCGCTGAAAAACGTAGGTGTGAGGCTAGTTTGTTGTGTTTAGAGGCTCGAAAAACCGTGAACATTGCATATTAACTCTATCAAACAACAATTGAATTTCATATATTTGAAATACTATAAATTGTAGCATTGCATGATTGTCAGGCCTTAACTCTAGATGCTTCTTATTATTGTTTCCCGTTTATTTTGTGATCATCACTTAGATTTAGTTAAAACAACCAAAATCTCTAAAACCAACACTTCTGAAATTAAATTTAACACTTGAACTTGAATATTCGCTGAAATAGTCTAGTCCATGTGGGTTCGACATCCAGATCTTCAAGAGTCACTGCATTACTTGTACGACCGCATACGCTTCCGCGTGCAGTGGGGCACAATAAGTCTTTGGCACCATTGCCGGGGACTGGCAAAATTAAATTAGTGAATTTCTTGTTCTTGTGTTGATGTAGAATTTTTAGTTTTCTAAGTGTTGAAATAAAATATTATTTTAGATTTCTTTTATTTTATTTTAGTTTGATACACTTCTTGACATGACATCATGGAATATAATGGGTTGAATGGTGGATACTCATATTCCAATGATCCTATTTGAATTGTGGAGGAGTCCACTTGTGGCAATACTGTTATATATGTAATATATCTGGTGGTCAGGATGGCCATTGGATGGTTATCCGAATTCGTATTCCCCTCCTCCAAGCCCCTACTATGATCCTTTTATTGTTTTTGATGAGTACATAAATGATGAAAAGGAGGACTTAGAACACCAACTCAGATAGAAAACATGTTAAAATAGGTCCTTGAGCAGATCGAAGTGATGAGGCAGCAGATGAAAGTAATGTGGGTTCAGACTAAGGAAAACGGAGAGGCCATAGAAATGATAAGTACCAAGTTCATGGAGATAAAGGCTGAGGCTGAAGCTTATATTGATTTGCAAGTCACGGTCTTAGCCAATACTCAAGAGGGATTTCAATGAGAAGAAAAGGGTGAGTTTTTGGAAGAAGCTCAACAATTAGAAGCTCCTGAAAGTCTCTTTGATGGTCTCACACATATGGCCAATCCAGTCATGAAAGGGAGGATAGAAACCCAACCATTTGACATTCATATGGAGTCAGATGTTGATGTGAAGAATGTGTACAAAGTAAGGAGGCCAAGCATAATATCGTATTAGAGTTGAGGTATATTGTACCCCACTTTAAGCATTTCTTGACATTAAGTTTGGTTAACAACCTAGAAATAGAGTCTTCCAAGCTTATAGAGAAAGGTCTAGAGGAGAAACAGCCCCGTATATTCTTAAATTTTCTGAGTCTAAGAGACAGAATGACTTCACTTACTTAAGAGCCAATAAGTATAAGAGGCGACATCTATTGTTTAGTCCCTTAATTTTTTCACCACCACCCCCAGAGCCTAAAAGGAAATTCTAAAAGAAATTAGGGGTGATATTCATATCCTCAAAGTGGAAGGAAAAGTGGTGGAACTTGACGCGTCGTGCCGCGACGTAAACTCAGGCACTACTTGGTAGGCAACCCAAGAGTATCGCAGGTACAATTTCTTTTTCTCTGTTTGTATTTTGTTTATCTTCACTTTTTGTTTGTTTTTTGTTGGTGTGACTTAAGCACAGATTGAGGGAAAGTCTGAGTACCCTTAGAAGAGGAAGCTGAGGAGCATGGAAAAACACAAATGTGGGGTTGAGGATCTCCAAGATGAAAAATGGACAATACATGCTGCTAGATAGGCCTAGAGGCCTCAAAAAGTATCTCTCACCTTTAGTCTTGCTTTTAAATGATGTGTTAGGGAAATAGCATAAATTAAGTGTGGGGAGAGGGATAATTTCAAATTTTGTGCTAAGTGATTTCAGGTGAATTTGGTGCTTGGTGTAATATTGTTTGATGAAAAGTTGGAGTTGAGCACATTTCACTCACCCTTTGGATTTTCTTTTCGGTCCTTTCCAAGGGGGGCACTTTGAACCGAGAATAAAAGTTTTTATGTGTCTATACATAGTGTCTTGGTCTTAGTTAGGGACTTTTACCGATGATGGATGGATGACAACCGTCTTGAGGGAAAATTAGTCAATAGGTTTTTGTTTCTAAACCCTTAGCTGATTGATAGCTTGATGTTCTTGTTGAGTGTTATACATGATTGTAAGATGCAAGTGTTTTTTTTATTTTGACACATGTGTACCAGCTATATAACTTTGTTTGATACACCTAGGCTCTCAAATATGAATCTATATGCTTGAAAGCTTAATTTTGAATTCTTTTGATCAGCTGAGTTAAGAGTCTAATGAATCTATCATGAATTGAGCATGTGCACTGAGTGTAAGATTTTTGTATATTCCATGCTATTGCGTAGTGTCTAGAACTTTCTTGGTTTGTATACAAAATGAAATGAGGGATGTGAATTGTAGGAGATGATATAGGCATATTTTTTTTTTTTGAATGAGCATAATTTTTATCCCTTGCTTTACCTACCTTGAATTTCTGATCATAGTTTGCCCCATTGAGCCTTAAGCCTATTCTTTGATAGATGCAACATAAGCATAATCCTTTTCTTTGAAGAGCCTTGAATTTGAACCAAAACTCCTAAACACTTAAGTGAAAAATGCAATAGAGTAAAGGAGTAAGAAACTTGAAAAATAAGGAAATAGTGGTTGTGGGATTTGAAGAAAAGACTTTAGATGCACTTTTTTGAAAAATGCACAAGTGTTGGGCTGGAAGAAAAGACCAAAAGATAAAAATTTTCAAATGCCTAAGTACTCCCTACTAATAATATAAGTGTGCCTAATGAAATAAGGAAGAAGAAATCGAAAGTAGAAAAGAATAAGAGGTGAAGTAAAAGATGAAAAGAGAAGAAGCTTAATGAGCAAGAGTAATGTATTAAAAGTGCTTGGGGAAAATAGTCAGTATTACTGGCCAGAGAGAGTATAGTGGTGACTCTCCAGCAGATTTTTTGTTATAATGTAGTTAATACAAGTACCAACATTTCAACTTTTTAAAATATCCTACAGTTTCTTTCAGTCCAGATTGTATATTCAAATTTAGTAGACATTTTTTAAAATTTCAACTCTACTAGTTCTCCCTGATCTTGGGTATATTTATATGCCCATGTGCTGTTTTATAACTTAATGTTAGCCATGATTGTTAATTTAATTAATTTATATTTTATGTATTTGTGTATATTTTTGTGTTGAACTAACCAATATGATTAGTCTTTATTTTTTAGGTGTAACATGCTTAAGAGGAACTAAATATGATGGTTAAGGCTCATGATTAAAGAATGGTGTGAATGTCAAAAAGAAAGACTTATGTCGCATGAGAAGCGGGTTGTTAGCCCACACCAGCATGCCATGCCGGGCAAACAGCGCGCCAGGCAGCATGTCACACTAGGTAAGCAGCGCGCCCAGCATCGTGCCACACCCGGAAGATGGCATGCAAGTGTTGAAAATCCTGCGCGTGCGAGGGCCGGTCAAGGCTGTAGCCTTGCGTGATGGCGTTGTGCCACGGCAAGCAGATGTCGCATCCAACATGCCACGGCAGGCAATGCGAACACCTTCATCCATTGTCAAGCCCCAAGTCTACACCCTGGACGAGACACGGTACTTGAAGTCACAAGTGACCCCAAGTCAACCCCTGGTTTATCATGCACTGCTATTCTGAGTAAAAAAAATATAGAGGAAGCATTGAAATATTAGCATAAAAGAATATATGAGAATAAAACTAAAATCATAAAGTTTAAGAAAATCTGATGGATGAAATTAATCCTGCATCTGAAATCCCTCTAACTGATGAGTTGTTGGGACAAGCCCCTAGCTAACTCTAAGTCTAGCCAAAATTAATGAACTAACTGATAGAAATGAAATAAGGCCCCCAAATGATTACGACTCACACTTCAACTACTGAGGTGGAGGATCTGAACTGCGGAAACTAACGGTGCTAAGTTTGAGAACCTACAACTGTATCATGAAACGATACAACATAAAAGTATGCGTCATTACTTTTAATTTACTGAGTAAGTGGGAGAAAACATAACTGAATTTAATGCCTGAATTTATATGACACGCAATGATCAATAAGTAAACTAAACTAAACTACTGAAGTAAACTGAGGTGGTCAAAATGACGCTGTCTGATGGTTAAGGCATGTCCTAAGTTTGAAAGTACTGAGTCTGAGATACTGAACTGAACTGAGCTGCTTATTCTGAAACTGGAATGGACTGACTAGTGGGAGAGTCTCTAACCGACATATAACCATGTGAGCTAGATATGGAGCCCGCTGTATGCACTCCACCTATGGGACCCAATATACCTTGTCATGGTATAAAGGCATGAACTGCGTGATCACAAAAGTCTGGGGTCAATCAAGCCAAGTAATACTATAACCTATGCTGGCAACGTAGTTCTGGGAACCTGGTTGCGCTGGAACCCCAGATCGCTCGATGCTAAGTCCTAGTCCCACTAGAAAACCTATATTGAACTACTAGGCTGATAACTCGAAGCTGGGGTCCAAGACTAGTTAGGGACATATAACTGAAAGTACCCTGAGAGTCTTTATAGGATCAGATTATGAAACAGGGTTCTAGACTTGTCAGAGCTGCTTATCTAGAGCATCATAACCGACTGAAAAAAAACTATAATCTGAACTAGGGTCCTGGGGCTAGTCAGAGCTATATATCTAAAATGTCGTGACTGCCTAAATGGGCCAATAACTGAACTCTGATCCTAATTCTGATAACTAGGAGGCACCACTAACACCTCAGGAAAAGATTGAAGTCAAATTGATCAGTTGACAAGTTCTGAATAGTTCTGAAGAGCTTCTATGTTCTAGCTAAACTGAATTATTTAGCAGCTAATAGAGAACTTAACTCATTCCAATAACACAGAAATTTCATAATAAGGAGAAATTCCAAGAATAAATGAAATTTTATCCGACAAGGCTAAAAATCATTCTTATCAATGGAGTATTTACTCAACATATATATAATGAGAGTTACTAGGAAATCCATCCCAAAACATACTTCATACAATAGCTAGAATTTAATATGCAAATAATCTCCACTCGAGAATCTAGGACTTTAATTCACTTTTGTAATAACATCGACAATTTAATTAGGAACTGATGAAGATCATATGAATAATAAACATGAATATTATCCCAGGTGAAATTAACAAAAAATAACATGAAAATTTCGTCGTATTCGAAAACTCTAGCTAAAACTGCTAGAGAATTTACGGGAGGATTTTGGGGGACACAAGGGAAGGACAATTCCCGTGTTGAATTCCCACATACCTGACTAAAAATTTCCCATAGAAGAAGATTCGAACTTCTGCAATGAAGGAAAACCCTAAGCATGCTTCAGAGTTTCTTGAGAGAACTTTTGATGTTTTTCTGAGAATAAATGTGCGACTGAGGGAATGAACCATCCAAACCCTCTAATAAGTATGAATTTACGTCCAAAACGACATAGTTTAAAGCTTAGGAGAGTAGAAAATTACTAAATAGCCCTTAGAAAATCGGTGGGAAAACTTACAGGTGATCCTAACAGGTGATCTAATGAGTCATTATTGGTGACCACAACTCGTGGTCACCATCCTTCAAGTACACCGCTTCTCACTTACCAATACTGACTCCTCCTTCTCACAACTGACCTAAAGAGTCGTTAGCTCTCACAATGACCCATTAGGTGAGTCATTTTGTGACAACTACTGCAGATTTTCCAGATTTTCTGATTTAAGTCTCGGATTTAGTCTTTGATTTTTCGGGGCGTTACATCCATGCCATGCCGATGCTGATTGTCCAGTGATGCAGCACGACAGATTCGTGCCACAGAGGCTGAGCTGCGTGATAAGCAGCGTGGCATGGAGCTATTCCATGTTCGGCCAATTTTTGAAAAATATCACTCACTATAAATTAAACCGTTAACTTCTTATTTCATTTATCACGTATTATTTTTGGGAAAGCACAGAGGAGCGAAGGGAGACCGAAAGAAACTCACCTAAGGTTCAAATTCTTTACTTCTCTTTTATCCATTCTTGTAAGTACTTTTATTCAAATATGTTTTTGAATCATTGTATGAACATGAGTGACTAAAACCCTTCTTCTAGGGTTGAGTCCACAAGACATAATTGTAATTGCATGAATTCATTGTTGGTTCAAGTTTTCTTTGTTGTTTTCATCTTTCATTCTTATTAATTATCATTTTAATGCTTGATCAGCATTGAAATGCACTTGTTAATCTTAGGCAAAAGCTGAAAAGAGTAACCCTAGGTTAGAACTAAAGAATGCAGGGAGCAAGTTCTTGTTTTCAAGATAAGATTCACGGTTAGGATAGTAATTATACCTAATTCACCTAGCTTGGTTAATTAAATGGGAAGATAGCTATACACTTAGGATTAAATTTTCACATCACCACTCTCAGACATAGTTGTGAAGTTAATTCAAGGTTAAATGATTAGAGGTACGAATGTCCATAAGCAAGGGCATAAACCCCGTAAACCACATCCGTAATGTTAATTGCTCATGAATTAGGTTGTCATATCCCTGCTCAATGATGTAGGTATGAGACTAGTTTGTTGTGTTTAAGGCTTGAAAGACCATGAACATTGCATATTAACTTTGTGAGACAACAATTGATTTCATATACTTGAACCTTTGTGAACTGTAGCATTGCATGATTGTCAGGCCTTAACTCTAGATGTTTCTTATTATTGTTTCCTGATTATTTTGTGATCATCACTTAGATTTAGTTAAATAACCAAAATCTCTAAAACCAACACTTGTGAAATTTAATTTAACACTTGAACTTGTAGAGCCGGATGTCAAACCCACAAGGACTGGACTATTTCAGCAAATATTCAAGTTCAAGTGTTAAATTAAATTTCACAAGTGGTTGTTTTAGTGATTTTGGTTGTTTTAACTAAATCAAAGTGATGATCAAAAAATAATTTGGAAATAATAATAAGAAGCATCTAGAGTTAAGACCTAACAATCATGCAATGCTACAATTCACAATAGTTCAAGTATATTAAATTCAATTGTTTTCTCACAGAGTTAAAATGCAATGTTCATGGTCTTTCGAGCCTCTAAACACAACAACTAGTCTCACACCTTCATCATTGAGTGGGGATGTGATGTCTTAATTCATGAGCAATTTAACACTATGGATGTTGGCTTATGGGTTTTTTTCCCTTTATTATGAACTTTAGTACCTCTAATCATTTAACCTAGAATTAACTTCACAACTACATCTGAGAGTGGTGATGTGATAATTTAATCCTAAGTGTCTGGATATCTTCCTGTTTAATTTACCAAGCTAGGAGAATTAGGTATACTTACTATCCTGACCACGAATCTTATCTTGAAGACAAGAACTTTCTCCCTGCATTCTTTAGTTCTAACTTCGGGTTACTCTTTCGATCCTCTGCCAAAGCTTAACAAGTGAATTTCAATGGTGATCTAGCATTAAAATAATAATTAATAAGAATGCAAGACAAAACAACAAAGAAAACTTAAACAAACAATGAATTCATTCAATTACAATCATGTCTTATGGCCTCAACCCTAGAAGAATGGTTTTATCCACTCATGTTCATACAATGATTCAAAAACATGTTTGAATTAAAGTACTAACCATAATGGATAAAAGAGAAGTAAAGAATTTGAACCCTAGGTGAGTTTCTCTCTTTCTCCATTCACTCCTCTGTGCTTTCCTAAAAATAATACGTGATACATGAAATAAGAAGCTAAGGGTTTAATTTATAGTGAGTGGAATTTTGCAAAAATTGACCGAACATGGAACATCTCCATGCCATGCTGCCTATCGCACAACTTAGCCTCCGTGGCATGGAGCTGTCTCGCTGCATCATTGGACAATCGGCATCGGCATTGCATGGGAAAAGGTGTGCGCGTTGCCTGCCATGGCACACTGCTATATGCGACATCTGCTTGCCATGGCAGGGCTCCATTGCGCAGGGCTACAGCCTTGACCGGCCCTCACGCGCACAGGATGTTCAACACTGGCATGCCTTCTTCTGGGCGTGACACGTTGCTGGGCACGCTTCTTGCCTAGCGGGGCACGCTTCTTACCTAGCGTGGCACGCTACCTGCCCATACTGCCTGCCTAGCGTGACACGCTGGTGTGCACTAACATCCAACTTCTCGTGTGACATCACTCTTCCTTCTTGACATTCACTCCATGCTTTAATCATGATCCTTAACCATCATATTTAGTTCGTCCTAAGCATGTTACACCTACAAAACAAAGACTAATCATGTTGGTTAGTTCAGCAAAAAACATACACAAATACATGAAAATGCAATTAATTAATTAACAGACATGGCTAACATTAAGTTATAAAATAGCACTTGGGCACGTAAATATGCCCAAGATCACTCCCCTTAGTACTCTGAATGTTATCTGCAAGTGTTGTGCTCTTGTAACAGCATGTACAAAATGCCATTGTAGTCATTTAAGCAGTCTATCCCATAGCTTTTTTGTAAAGCTTATCCACTTTATTTAGACTTCCATTAAGGAAATTTTGGAAGTTTGAGTTTTTTATAATTATGTTGTCAACAAATGGCTTACATCAAAAGGATTCAGTGATCAACTACTAGATTTTCTTAACCTATTACAACAAAAACTAATTAAATGACCATTGTTTTTCATTATTCGGTCCTCCATATTAATTTCTATATAAGGTTTAACACAAAAGTATTCCAGCAGACAATATAAGTAGTTACAACCCGCCCCTGAGACTAATGAACAAGAGTAAACACACAAACTCCCTATAGAGACAGACTATTTGAATCTTAGTGCTTCTTAATCATTTCTAAGATAAGGCTGTTAGTTTAAGTTTAGTGTTTTCCACCAATAAGAACCACCTCTGAAAGGTTGTTACACAACATTTTAGTAATACTGATACTCAAAGAAGGCATCAGGAAGGTCCATTGAAAAGAAGAATATACTTTTGATTTAAAGTGATTAGATCCATTATGTTAGAAGTTAACTCTATTTTATCCTATTTCAAGGAGAAATTGTATCCAGAAGGACAAGACATGTCTACCTTCAGCAACTTAGTGTAGCACTGAAAATGGTGAAATACTTAAGAGAACTTACTTGACGAGAATAAGAATTATTCCACATAAATCAATGTCCCGGTGATGAGAATCCATCATAATCTCTTCTTATCCTCTTTTTTCTGCACGAGGTCATTTTGATGGGGCTTGATCTCATTGGAATGCACACTAAAAGTACAATTAAAATGACAGAAAAAATTTCCAACATTGCTGGTACTATTTTGAGTTGTAGTCCTTTAGTTTCTCCAAGTGTTGATGCTGAAAATTTGTGACCTCATTAATCTGGAAAGACTAGTTGGTGTTCCAGAGTTTCTTTCACATTCTCTTGTAACTTTGCATTGAATGTAATTATATTTTTGTTATTAGATGGATTGATATTTGCACCAAAATAGCTCCAAAATTCCCTAAAACACAGCCAAATAACTCTTCCAAACTAGTTAACGACCAAGATTTCTATATGTCTGAAAGTGGGCAGCGACCAAAACTATTAGCATAAAATAGCCTTAGTTCTTTTATCTAGATGTATAGCGGACTTTGGATGGTCTTCCTATTAATCTTTTAATAATTTCACCAACTTATTATAGCTAAGTGATGATGATGATTTCTTACATTTTTCATTAAAAAAATTATCCTTGAGCTTTTGTATTATAAACATTGTGCACCTGCTTGGTATATCTTTAATATTTTGCTGCATTCTTTCTGGTAGTGTCATTGCAGAAGAATTGAAGAAATTTTCTCTTAAGGATACCAAGAATTAGGTGCTAAAGTGAACCACAACATATTTATTCCTTAAAGAATCAGTTATTAACCTAGCTAGGAAATAAATAATTTTCTTTTATAAATAATTAAACGTGGTTTCCTTTACTTAATTAATGCATGGCTTCTGATTTGGAAAAATTAATCAACTTTCTCAATAAACAGTATTATTCCAAATTGAACAGCCTATACTTTACTATTTTGCTGCATTCTTTTTGGTAATTTTGTTGATGTCTTGTGCTTTTTCTTTAAGCTCTTATTCTTTCTTATTAGATTGACATAAAAAAAATTTTACAGGTCAAAAATTTGAATATGAAAATCTATCATTTAAGACTGTAAGGAGCAAGTGGAAGTTCAAGAGGGATTTTATTTTCCTAGGAATGGTATAAATACGATATTTTATATATATATGCTGCAAATTTTCTCTTTGTTGGAGTTGATAAAGATGATGTCAAACAATGGTATATCTTTCTTTAGTTCTTTATATTATTTCGTATATTTTTGGATGTCTTGTGTGTGAAATTATTATTATTATTCCATAGTACAATTTTTATTATATAATAGCGAATGAAAATGTGGTCTTTGATAAATGATCATTTGTCACAACCCAACTGGCTGTGATTGGCACCCACACTAACCTCCTCCCCCCCGATGGGAGAACCAATATTTTCCGACTCTTTACCCCAAGACCCTCGACATTCAGAAGTAATAAAACATATTTAGAATATAATAAAGGAAACATCACTAAACAAAAGGAAAATAATAACAACTCGCAATTTAAAATACTCCCAGAATCTGATTATCATTGCACATGAAGACATCTATCTAACATTTTCTAAGATTATATCAGAAAAAAAAAGGATATTAGCTATCAATGTCTAGACAAGAGATATCTTCGGAGGAGGAGTAGAACAACCCATCTTTCACAATTCACCTTTCTTTTAATCTACCGCTGCTCTAGAGGTGAGGTCAAGATGAGCTTTCGGTATTAAATTTTGCACTCGAAAAAGAAGTGCAAGAGTTGTGTCAGTACAAAACATAGTACTAGTAGGCATCATTGGTCGACCTTAAATAATAACATACATACATGTAAACCTAGCCTGCTCACTGGATTGGGTCATTGCTACAATAGTCATTTGACCACCGCCACGGTGTCGCCGCAGCGGGATAAGCGATTCTGCCTTGGTAGTAGCTCAATTTAGTTGCACATCTACCATTCTATTAACTATTTTCAACATACTAGGCATTATGATAATCCACATTATTCACAGTCATTAATAGACAATTGATACAACATAACCACATAGAGTATATAATGAATCATTCATAGAAGATTTCACAACTCAATCATCAGTCCTTATTTAGCTATACCAACCGTCAAGTCATTACAACACCTCAACAATTCAGACAGGCAACCACGTCACCATAGGTTCAGTTCAATCAAGTACCCACATACTCAATCCAATTATTACATTTTCACAATAAATCAAATAATACAATTATAACACCCCAAAAGTTTCTAAGGCTAAACCCTATATTAAGCCTGAAAACCAAAAAAAAATTATCACTGAACGACTTAACCAACGAGTGATTGTCAGGACCAACAACTTTTTAGGAGAGTCATTGTCAGCCTCTATAAATTTTCTCTCAAGTACCAACAAGGAATAGAAAGACTTGTTGTATGATGTAATGGGTCATCTTGTCGCCCGTTGCAACCTAGTCCAAAAACTTGTCAAATCCTTATTTCAAAAAAAGAGAGAGACGACGAGTCATTGGGAGATGTAATGACTCATCCTATGGAGCAGCTAGAAAAAATCAATAAAGGGTTAGAAATCCCTCCATTGACGATGGGTATAAACAATGACCCCTTGTTTCAAATATCAGGTCGTTCTATTCGTCTATTGGGGGAGATCAAAAATCTATTCAAAACTTCCTCCAGTGACAACGAGTGGAACCAACGACTCATTGTCCCATCTAATAGGTTGTCATTCCTATCGTTGGTCAAGTCCAGAAATTAGATTTTCAGACTCAGGACCAATGGCTAGTCCTATCGAGTCGTAGACACAACCAACGACTCATTATATTACCTGTTGGATCCTGACAGGCAGTTTTCCAAACTCTTCTCCAAGTGTATTTTTGTAACTTCCCTCTATTTTAGTTGATAAACTATGTCGTTTTGGGAATGTTTTCAAAGGATTTATAGGGGTAAATGATTATGCTCTCTCATTCTCCATTTAGACTTTCAGAATATCGTTCATAGACTTCAGAGCTTCTCTCTCAAGCCAAGAACTGGGGCTTCCAATTCTCCTCAACATTTTTGAGCTACTTCTTCGAGATCTCTTCCCCAGGTATGTGGGATTTCAACAAGGGTTATCCTTTCACCCTTGTGTCCCAGAATCTCTCAAAAAACTTTGACATCTCAGTCCTATAGAAAAATCATGTCTTTAAGTTTTCATTCAATTATTAGTTCCCTTATTACTTCAATGTTCCTAAGTCTCCTATGATTTCTAGTGTGTGATATTCATGGTTTTACAATTCAGTTACAAATGATACTTTCATGATAGATTTTCACATGTTTTAAGTTCAGTTATATAAATATATGTTTTGCATCTGTATGGAATTGAGTTTAGCATGAATTCATATTTTAATCTTGGTGATTCTATCACCATTTCAGTATATAGATGTTGATAGTGTAAATCAGTATTTTCAGTACATAGGCTCTCAAAATACTATTAGATAAAGTTTCTGACTTAGCTTTAAGAACACTAATTTTTGAGCAGTTTTAATGATCACATCAACCATGCCTTTATACCCTGACAAGGTATATTGTGTCCTATCGATGAGTCATATTCATCGAACTATATGGGTTAATAGATCTACCATCATTCAGTACAGTTATAGTCTCATTCACAGTTACAGACTCCGTTTTTAGTACATGTACATGACCCTTAAATCAGTTTTTACTGTACTTTATTACTTATTGTCAGATTACTACTTCACTGATATTTATGTATCTTAGTAAGGGCCATGTTACTTTAGTTCAGTTATGCATTTTAGCACAGCTTTCAGACTATGGTCTACATATATATTCTAGTTGCATATCTCATGTATTTAGTATATTCAAAGTACTAACCGCATATTTTTTGTGCTATATCATTTTATGATATAGGCTCAGGCTCTGAGGCTCAGCAGCAAGGTTAGCTTCTCCTTCACACTTATTGCAATAGAGTTCTATTGGTGAGTTCTCATCTTTCGAGGACCGAAGTCTTCATTTTCAAGTTATTGTCATTTTCAATTTTTCAGACATTAGAGTTAGTTGGGGGTTTGCACCAGCAACTCATCAGTTTTCTTTTAGAAGGATTTTAGACAGAGTATATTAGTTTCATCTCGAGTTTCAGTGTTTGATTAAATTTTAGTATCTTATCAGATGTTCTATATTTATAAAAGTATTTGGTTATTGTTTATAAATTTCTTCCGCTTAAGGTTCTTTTACGGTAGTTCTGTCATAATATAATTATGCTAAGCCATGGGTTAACTTGGAAACATTCATGGTTCTAAGCATTGTGTCACATCCAGGGTGTAGACTCGGGTCGTAAAAAACTTGGTATCAAAGCCAGGTTTAGAGTGTCCTAGGATGTCTGAAAGCTGCATCAAGTAGAGTCCTTTTAATGGGCGTGAAACACGCCTCACTTATGAGGGGGAGGCTACGAGGCATTTTTAGGAAAATTCCCTTTTCTTCATGATTCTTATCGTCTCTAGAGTTTTAATCTCTAAAATTTCCTCCTAATTGGTGCTCTACCATTTTCAGTTGACGATGCCTCCCAAAAGAGGAAACTAAAGGAGAAATGGTAATGCTAACCAGCTAGCCCCACTAGCTCCAGTAGCCTCAGGACAATCAAGTATCACATGTGGTGTTCCCAGTTGCTATTCAAATGCTGGCTCAGGCAATGAGCAACCAGATCAACCAACAGGTGATCGTACCTATCGATACCAATAGATCTATAGCTGCTGCAAGAGTCTGGGATTTTACTCAGATGAAACCCCCAGCATTTAATAGGTCTAAGGCAGTGAGGACCCATAGGAATTCATTAACAAGGTTCAGAAGATCACCCAAATTATAGGTTACCTCGATCAAAAGTGCAGATTTGGTTGCTTATCAATTGAAAAGGGTGGCTCAAATATGGTGTAAGCACTGGAAAGAGGAAAAGCGGGATGGTGTAGGTACAATGGAGTGGGACGAGTTTATTATTGTGTTCCTAAACCTATTCTTTCTACAGGAGTTAAGGGAAGCTAAGGCTGCTGAGTTTGTGAATTTGAAGTCGAACGACATGATGGTACAGGAGTATGCCTTGAAGTTCACTCAACTATCGAGGTATGCCCCAGAAATGGTTGCGGAGCCTAGGGCTCGCATGCTCAAATTTGTGAATGAAGTTTTAGACTCGGTAGTTAAGGAGTGCAGGACTGCCATGCTTATCAATAGATGGATATCTCGAGGCTTATTATCCATGCAGAGCAAATAGAGGCAGAGAAACTGAAGGAGATAGACAGGGAGAGTAAACGGGCATGGACAGGTCAGTTCAAGTATTCACAGTAGATATCTAGCAGTGGTAGTCGCCCACAACAGCAACATAAACCTCCATCACCCTCATCAGCTAGTGCTCCTGCATCTAGGCCATGTATGGATCGGAGGGGTGGAGCATCAGGCTCCTAGACTCAGAGTTATGTCTCCAGCAGTCGAACTTTTCTAGTGTGTCCTAAGTATGGTAAGAACCATCCTGGGGAGTGCCTTCTTGGAAAAGAGGGTTGTTCTGGTGGTGGCCAGCTAGGTCACAAGTTGACGGATTGCTTGTCAGCAAAACGTGGGAAGGTCCATTCCACCACATCAGCAGCTCCACCGGGCTGCTCAGCTTTGCAGGGTACTACCGCAGGTACAGGTGGCTGTCAGTGGCAAAACCGGTTCTATGCCCATTCCTCCCATCATGACTAGGAGAACTTACTTGACATAGTCACTAGTATGTTACGCCTCTTTTAGATAGATGTGTATGCTTTACTAGATCCAAGAGCCATACTTTGTTTTGTGACTCCTTATATTGCTGTCCAGTTTGATATTAGTCTAGAAATTCTCTCAAAACTATTTTCAGTCTCTACTCTAGTTTGTGAGTCAGCTAAAGACAGTATGGTATATAAGAATTTCTGATTACACTGTTTCATAAGTCACCACAGTTGATCTAGTAGAGTTAGATATGATCAATTTTGACCTCATTCTTGGCATGGACTGGTTACACTCTTTCTATGCCTCAGTTGACTGCAGAAGCAAAGTCGTTACATTTCAGTTTCCTAATGAACCATCCCTACAGTGGAAGGGTAGTAATTTAGCTCCTAAGGGTCGGTTTATCTAATACCTTAAGGCTAGGAAAATGATCTCAAAGGGGTACATTGATCACCTAGTTAGGGTTAAGGATTCTAGTTTCAAAACCCCAACATTTCAGTTAGTTCCCATTGTAAATGAGTTCCTTGATGTGTTTCCCGAAGATTTTCCACTATAAAAAAACTTATCAAAAAATGAAGGACGAAACCTGACGGAAAGGGTCGATCAGAAAAAATCGAGGGGAATTCGTTGGTTATTCAATTTTTTATTTAATTTATATTTAATTCTTTCATGAAACCTTCACTATCCCTTGATTTCTCCATCGGTATTTTTCGCGCATTTTTGTGCAAAAAATTTTAAATGGCATAAAATTTGATAAACTGACAGACAACGCCGATTTAATTAAAATATAACAATTAATTTACTTATCCGATGGACAAATTCATTCCTTTAATTAATTATTATTCATTTAAAAAAATAAAAATAAAATTTTATTCTAGATAATTTTGAAAAATCGACGGATAGTGTCGTTTTGTCCGTCGGTTTTTTGGTCAACATCAGGTCAATTCATTTAATAGTTAAACCAACAGACTACCCAACCCTATCAGTCAGTTTGTCCAATTAAATCATAACCAGAGACCCAGAAAACCCCATTTCTCACTTTCATTCCATTTCTTCTTCCCCTCTGGCGAAGAAACCCTCCACACCATCCCATTTCTAGATCAACACCGGTGTTCCTCCACCCAACCACCGCCTTCATCTCCCTCCCTCCATCGCTGCTACTCCTCCACCACCGGCATCCCCCTCCATTCCTCACTATTTAAGCGCAATTTTAAAGGTTAGTATTTTATTTTGTTCATGTTAATGTTAGATCAAAAAATAGTATGTTTGTTAAATCGTTAATGTTATTTCTAGATTTGTAATATTACTGTTAGAATTATAAGTTCGAATTATTGAATTTAGATAATGTTAATGTAAGTTGTTATTATATTTTTTTTATTTAAATAATGTTATTGTAAATTGTTGTTAGAATTGTTTGATTTAGATGATGTTATGGTAAGTGATTGTTAGAATTATTAGACTTAGGTAATATTATTTAAAATTAGATATTGTTAGAATCTTTAGATTTAGATAATGTTATTGTTAAATTGTTAGATTTTAGTTGAATTCTTTCATTGCTAGATTTAGTTAGATTTCATTATTAGATTTCAAAGCATATGTTTTTGTTTATTCTCTAATTCATTTGAAATTGCTTCTAAATTTTGGAATTTAGAAGCAACATTAGAATTTAAACTTGTATATTTGACTTACTTTTGGAGTGATTGAGTTAGATAATAAAACTTAGTGATTGAGTTAGAGGCAAAGTTAGAAATTTATAATGTGTAAGAATAAAATAATTAAAGATATTAAATAATAAAATTTAATTATTAATATAAATTAATTATTAAATAATAAAACTTGATTGTCAATACAAATTAATTAATTTAAATTTATATAAAGCAACAACAAACAAGTATAATCCCATCAGGTGGTGTCTGGGGAAAATCGGTTCATAATCTTTGTAATACCCCAAAAGTGCTTAGGAGTAGACCCAGGAGGCAAAAATGCAAACCTGTTGAAAGTTGGAAAAAAGTTACAGGACGACAAGCACCACGACCCGTGGTAAGTAACCATGAGCCGTCGTTTGTGGTCAAGAAATCCGTCCAGATGGCAGTCGTAAAAACAAGTATTACAATGGCCCGTTGTGAGGAACAACGGTCTCTTGTTAGGAGGCGTCGTAGGGTTGTGGACTTTCGCAGTGGAGACGAAGTGTGGAAACCACATCCCGTTGTATCTTACAATGAGTCATGTTGAGGATCGTGGAATAAGTGTGTAGAGTTTTAGAAGAAGGAAACAACGATCGAAGGAATGACTCGTTGAAGCTTAGGATGAACCGTCCTTTGTGTCCTTGGTACGATTCCAAGAATGGGGCTTCAGCAGTGCATTCAACGAGTAGATAGGATGGGCAGTGGGTGGTTCCCATGACCCTTTGGTACCACTCGTGGGTTCCATCCTGCCAGATTTCAAGGCAGGTCCATTTTGACTTTTTCACGATATAAGGCCCTAATCTATGTCATTTGTCTTAGGAAAGCTAGGTTTTTAAGAAAATAGACCTTCCTAAGCTCCTATTCATGCATGTAAGGTTTTTTACAAGTGATCTAAAGGGAGATTTCAAGCTTTTCATCTCAATTCCTTCAATTTCATTCTTGGGCTTTTAAGGAGGGTTAGGAGTTGATAATCCCAGGTATGTAATATCTTCAATGGGTGGACTCTTCCACACCCATGCTCCATCTATATTAATTACTCAAAATTATTTGAAAACTCGTGGGGTTTTGTATTCCGTTTGTATAAAATTTAATGATTTAATTATTTTTCTTGTCATTTCGAAACCCTATCATTATCTATTGATTTTGATCATCTTTTGAGCTCTACATTTATATTCATATGGATGATTTTGAATTTCTAATCATTTAAACCCATTATGCATGCCCATGATAAACTGATTTATGATCCATTTATCCATTGATGTCTTGATTAGCCCAGCATGTATTTTAAATTAAATCATGAATATATTATGCTCTTATTGAAATTTAAACTATATGTATGATCTACAAGTATGCAGATATATTTTTAAGCATGAATTATGTTTTTGGCCGATCCACGGGCCTCAAGTCATGGCTAGTTCTTATATGTTCAAGCATGTTTACGATTATCATGATTTGACTAGCCCATGCACTCATGTATGTATTATTATGAGCACTATATATGTTTTGGGAGTATTATCAAACACCGAGTAGGTTCGGGGCTCAGGTTAAGCCCTGGATCTCATGAACTACGTGCCACCATAGGTATGTTGGGACCCTTTCATGTTTGTCCCTAGCCCAAATGGCCCTTTTTTCATGTGTGATCACGCCCTTCATGGCTCCTACCGTTGGGAAGGTAGGACCACCCTCCTGACTAGGGCTACAAGTCGGGCTTCATGTGTTCTCATATGGGGCATGTCAATTAAGAGAATGTTCCACTGTTCCTCGTGATTTATGCATGTTTATGATTATGTATGTTTTCTCAAGTTATGTTAAGTAAGGCTCTTCTATTATGATTATGACTACGTCTGAATTATGAATGTTTCAAAAACTTGAGCATTATGTTAAATTTTGATAATTATATCATGAGCATGCCGTCCTACTCTTATGATCATTTATTAGTTTTATACATGGTACAAGTATCCGTTTTTACTTACCTTGCATACTCGATACATTCCACATATTGATCGCATACTTTTTATGTTGTATCGTCTCATGATACAGGTCCCAGTTCTCAGACACATCCTTACCCGTAGATAGATTTGGACTTACTCTCTGCACATTTGGTGAGTCCTCATGTTCCGAGGGCTACATGTTCACACTCTATGTTAATTCTTCAGTTTCTGTATGTTGGATTAGTTGGGGAGTTGTCCCATCAATCCGCCTTTCATGTTTAGAGGCTTATTAGACTAGACAGTTGTATTCATCCATATTGTATAAGTATTGTATTGTTTTCCCTCATGTTATGTTATGATTATGCTCTCTATGCTAAGTCGTCTGCTCATGTGATGGAATTAGATGTATGCTCATGCCATGGGTCGACATCGGGTCTCTCGGGGCTCCTTGTTCCTTGTCTACGATCCGGGTGTACATTTGGGTCGTGACAAACTTGGTATCAGAGCCATAGGTTTGAAGTATCCTAGGGAGTCTGAAAGCCGCATTAAGTAGAGTCTTTTTCATAGGTGTGAAGTGCGCCACACTTATGACGAAGAGGCTACTAGACGTTTAGGAATGTTCCCTCCTTTCATGATCTATTTTGTGAGATGAACGTCCTTTACTCCTCTAATTTGTGTTATCCGCATTTGCAGAATCATTCCTCCATGCCGAGTAAATCCTAGGAGGAACGATAACGGTAATGATCATGAGGGTGCCCATGATGGAGAGCATCAGCCAACTCCAGCCGTTCATGAGGAACATGGACCAGAGCCAGCCATCCATGCTGAGTTTAGGGCGGCGATTCAGATATTGGCACAGGCCGTGACAGCTCAGGACTAGAATCAGACTATGGCACATTATCCATAAAATGGGAATGCGGCAGCTGCTAGGGTGAGGGACTTTTTGATGAGTCCTTCGGAGTTCACAGTATCAAAGGTAGACGAGGACCCACATGACTTAATTGAGGAAATTCTGAAGATCACCCAGGTTATGGGGGTGAATAATGGGAATGTCTTGATTTGACCTCCTATCATCTCAAGGGGGTAGAACATATATGGTTAAGCAATGGAAAGGTGCTAGGACAGCTGGTGCAGGCCCAATAGGTTGGGATGAGTTCCACACCGCATTCATGGATCGGTTCTTCCCTCGGGAGATGAGGGAGCTCAAGGCGGCTGAGTTTGTGAATTTGAAGCAGGGCAACATGTCATTCCAGGAGTATGCCTTGGAGTTCACTCGGCTATCTGACTATGCTTCGGAGTTGGTGGCAGATCAGCGGGCTCGGGTGAGCCGCTTTAAGCATGGAGTAGCAAATTATTTTGATAAGGATTGCCAAATTGCCATGCTACATAGGGACATCGACTCTCCCCATATTGTATTGCATGCTCAGCATATGGAGTCAGTCTATAGGAGGCAGAGAAAGGCCAAGAGGTCCAGGACCGACAACTACAGGGTTTCTCAGGCCAGGACAGGAGGTGGATCACATCAACAGTCTTAGCACTGGTCCAACTCCATCATCGCCTAGCAGGCCGTCCAAGTTTAGGGGAGACAAAGGAGCAGGGCTCCAGGATCGAGGGATCATGGTAGCATGCAGGTGGAGTGCACTTTTCCAAAGTGTGTGAGATGTGGCAAAAATCATCCCGGGAGGTGCCTAGTTTGTGCGAATACTTATTTCGTGTGTGGAAAACCCAGTCACAAGATTAGAGATTGCCCTGCAACCAATTCTACCACTCCATCAGCACGACCCCCTCAGTAGGGTGCCTCCACTAGTTCGGCAGGTGGTCATCACCGGAACAGGTTTTATGCTCTAGTGCCTCGCCAAGAGCAGGAGGCTTCGCCAGATGTGGTCACGGGTATGTTGCAAGTCTTCCATATTGATGCTTATACTTTGTTAGATCCAGGAGCTACCTTGTCTTTCATGACCCTTTACATTGCTAGTAGTTTTGGAGTTACTCCTGATATTCTGTCAGAACCATTCTTCGTATCTACTCCAGTTGGTGAATCAGTGGTAGCTAGGCCGGTATATAGGGGTTGCCCCATTACGGTGTTGCATAAGGTTACCTCTGCAGACTTAGTCAAATTATCCATGACTGATTTTGACATCATTTTGGGTATGGATTGGTTGTTTGCATGTTATGCTTTGATTAATTGTAGGACTCGTTCAGTGGAATTTAGATTTCTAGGTGAATCAGTTTTGGAATTGAAGGGTAATTCAGCTGTACCAGCCGGTCAATTTATTTCATAGATGAAGGCTAGGAAAATGATCTCTAAGGGTTGTATGTACCCCCTAGTTAGGGTTAAGGATGTAGGGTCCAAGCCTCCGACCATTCAGTCAATTCCAGTAGCGTGCGAGTATCTGGAGGTTTTTCCCGATGATTTACCAGGTGTTCCTCCGGTAAGAGAAATTGATTTTGGAGTTGATCTACTACTTGATATGTAGCCTATCTCTTTTCCTCTTTATAGGATGGCCTCAACCGAGCTAAAAGAGTTAAAGGAGCAGTTGAAGGACTTGCTAGATAAGGGTTTCATCAGACCGAACAAGTTTCCATGGGGCGCACCGGTTCTATTTGTTCGAAAGAAGGATGGATCACTTCGAATGTGTATTGATTATTGACAACTTAATAAGGTCACTGTCAAGAATAGGTACCCCTTGCCTAGTATCAATGATTTGTTTGACCAGCTTCAGGGTGCCAAGTGCTTCTCCAAGATTGGTCTTAGGTCCGGGTATCACCAGCTCAGAGTTTGGGAGAGTGACATCCCGAAGACCGCTTTCAAGACTCGGTATGGTCACTATGAATTTTTTGTTATGTCTTTCGGACTAACCAATGCCCCTGCTGCTTTTATGGATGTAATGAATAGGGTGTTCAAGGCATATCTGGATATGTTCGTGATCGTGTTCATCAATGACATTCTTATATACTCCCGGAGTGATGAGGAGCATGCCACTCATTTGAGAATAGTGCTGCAGACCCTCAAGGATTGTTAGTTGTATGCAAAGTTTAGCAAGTGTGAATTTTAGCTAAACTCGATGACATTTCTGGGTCATGTGGTATCAAGCGAAGGCATAAGGGTAGACTCCTAGAAAATTGAAGCGGTGAAGAATTGACCTAGACCGGTGAATCCTTCAGAAATTTGGAGTTTCTTGGGTCTAGATGGCTACTATCAGAGGTTTGTGGAGGGTTTCTCATCTATTGTGTCTCCTTTGAGCATGTTTACTCAAAAAAAGATAAAATTCCAATGGTCAGAGGATTGTGAGAAAAGCTTTCAGAAATTGAAGACCCAACTCACTTCAACACCAGTATTGACTTTACCCAAGGGGACTGATGGTTTTTTTGTGTATTATGATGCTTCGAGATTCGAATTGGGGCGTGTGTTCATGCAGTGTGGGAAGGTAATAGCATATGCCTCGAGATAGCTGAAAGTTCATGAAAAAAATTACCCGACCCACGATCTCGAGTTGGCCGCGGTGGTGTTTGCATTGAAGATATGGCGGCATTACTTGTATGTGGTCCACGTGGATGCATTTATGGATCACAAGAGCTTGCAATATGTTTTCACACAGAAGGATCTAAATCTTCATCAATGGAGGTGGTTGGAGTTGCTAAAGGACTACGACTTGAGTGTCCACTACCACCCCGGCAAGGCAAATTTGGTTGCAGATGCGTGCTTAGTAGGCTCTCAATGGAGAGTGTGTCCCATGTGGATGAGGGCAAGAAGGAGTTGGTGAAAGATGTTCACCGACTTGCCAGACTTGGAGTTAGATTGATCGACTCGAACGATGGCGGTGTTTTTGTACATGACGGGTCAGAATCGTCCTTGGTGGTTGATGTTAAATCTAGGAAAGATGAGGATCCAGTATTGAGGAAGCTGAAGGAGGCAGTGTGGAGTTAGAAGGTGGAGATTTTTTCCCAAGGGGGAGATGGTGTGCTACGATACCAGGGCCGAGTATGTGTTCCGGACATCGATAATTTGAGGGTTCATATATTTCATGAGGCACATGGTGCCCGATATTCCATCCATTCGAGATCCACGAAGATGTATCAGGACTTGGAAGAAATCTATTGGTGGGATTGTATGAAAAAGGATATTGCGGAGTTCGTAGCTAAATGTCCCAACTCTAAGCAAGTGAAAATCGAGCATCAAAGGCCGGGAGGTACTCCAGGATATTAGCATTCCCACTTGGAAGTGGGAGGAAATAAATATGGATTTCGTTATAGGCCTACCTCGTACTCGCCGACATTATGATTCCATTTAGGTGGTGGTAGATAGGTTAAAAAAGGCTGCATACTTCCTATCGGTCAAGACCACGGATTCAGCGGATGATTATGACAAGTTGTATCTCCGGGAGTAGGTTCGACTTCATGGAGTGCCCTTATCTATTATTTCAGACTGAGGTACTTAATTTACCTCTCAGTTTTGGAGGTCTTTTCAGAAGAGACTTGGGACTCAAGCCAAGCTCAGCATGGCCTTTCATCCGCAAATGGATGGCCAAGCGGAACGAACATGGTGTGATATCACTAAAAGGGACCCACCAAGAGTCCATGAGCATAAACCTACGTAGGTGTGTAGTTCTGAGACCACGGGGTTTACTTAAACACCGGGCCTACTCGGTGCTAGACACGACTCCCAAAAACATGCACATGAAGGCTCCTACAATAATCCTGAAGTCATACATGAAGTTCATGGCTAGATAAATCATAAAATACTTGATCATACTTGAAATACATTATTATCCATGAATTAGCATCCGTGAGCCGGCCAAAATCATAAACTCATAAATCATGAAGAACATACATGCTTGAGAAAATCACTATACTTGAAATTCATTAATTCATGAAGAGTGCTTGAAAGAAATCATATCATAAATCATAAATCATAATTTAGGGCTTAGGAAGACCAAAATCATAATAGAATCATAACTTTAATTTTCATGAAACTTGCATAATTGGGCATAAATTGATTAAAATTTGAAACTATGAATTAATAATCAAAATAGATATAAAATCCGCCCATAGATCTTAAAACATGATTTGAAACATTAAGGGAATTGACCCATAGATAAATCATAGAGAATTTCATAAAATTTGGAATAAGCCCCATAAGATCATGAACTTGATCTAGAACAATTGAAAAGCATTTTGAGCATGAGAGTGAAAGGAACTCTCATTAATAGCCCTACATACCTATGAAATCTGATTTCACAGTCTTCCTTGAATGCCCAAGAGAATTGGAGAAGAATTAGAGGGTTTCAAACTTGATCTTCAAAGAGAAACCTCTACTCTTGAATGTATGGGAGTTGAATGAATTAAAATAGGTTAAACCCTCTTAAACGCCCCCTACAGAGGATAAAATGACATAGTTTAGGGCTTAGGAGCTTAGAAATTATGAAAATGTCATTAATAAAAAATCTGGAAAATAGAGACTGCCAGTCATCACGACTCTCACCAAGAGTCATATCTTTCAGGATTGGTCATTGTGTGTCACCACCTCCCACCTATCCTACACATTCGATTAAGGTTGTCACTGCGAAGCTATAGTTAAGGTTGAAGTAACGACTCGTGGTTACCTCTCCTGGTCACCACTGCTCCTCCATGCAGCATTTTTGAATCTTACCACGATTGCATATCATGACTGGTAGGGTCCTTCCACGAGTCGTACTGCCAGTCGTTACACCCTTCCACTTGCCAATTCTTAACCATGACTTCCATCACGACTCATTGTTACTTACTACAAGTCGTACCAAGATCCTTGACATCATACCCCAACACCACAAGGAAAGTCATCATGAATCCTACCAGCGAATCATACCCACACATCACGACTCGTACCACAAGTCATTCTGGTGAAAAAAATTTAGTTATTTTCTGCAGAACTCATTTCTAATTCTCCCATATATTTCTTAGGACTTTTGGGGTATTACAAAATCTCCCTCTTGGGAACATTCATCCTCAAATGTGGGTAAACATACTGAATAACTAGGGAAAGGACCTGCCATCCCGAATACTGAACACCTGAAACTGAAAACTGATGAAGTGATTGACTCTGAACTGAAACACTTGACTGAACAGAATTCATGAATCATACATATATGCATTAACATACAGGAAACTGAGAGACATGATGTAGACATGAAAATAAATAAAGTATCAAGAAGGAAACTGGTACCTCGAGCTAAATTTGAGCCGAAAGGGAAAAGGTACAGGTATTTAGCCATCTTATCTGCTTCGGCTTCCCATGTTGCTCCCTCAACATGTTGATTCCTCCACAAAACCTTTATTGAAGATACCTATTTGTTCCTCAACCATCGAACCTGATGATCAAGAATTTCAACTAGTACCTCCTCATAACTAAGGCTATCCTTCACACCTACACTCTCCACCAGAACAACCAAAGTCGGGTCACCAATGCCCTTCTTCAAAAGTGAAACATGGAAAAATGGATGCACTAAAGCCAACACTAAGGGAAATTCTAATTCATAGGCCACCTTGCCAACGTGTCTCACACTCCTGTACAGGTCAACATAGCAAAGACTAAGCTTCCCTTTCTTCCCAAATCTCATGTCTCCCTTCATGGGAGACACCTTTAGAAACACCCAATCATCAACTTCAAACTCAAGTTCTCTCCTTCACATATCCGCATAGGATTTTTGATGAACTCTGAATTGTTCTCATCCTCACCCTTATAAGCTGAACTTTCTCTATAGCCTCATGAACTGAATCGGGCCCTATCAATAAAACCTCACCTACTTCGAACGACCAATAGGTGACCTACATCTCCACCCATAAAGTGCCTCAAACATATCCATATGAATGTTGGAGTGGTAATTGTTGTTGTAAGCAAACTCGACAAGAGGTAAATGGTCATCCCAACTACCTTTGAAACCAACTGATTTCATCATATCCTCAAGAGTCTGAATGGTCCGCTCGGCCTGACCATCCATCTATAAGTAAAAAGTTGTGCTAAGCTTGACCTGAAAACCAAGTCCCTTCTTAAACGACTTCCGAAATTGGGAGGTAAACTGAGTATCTCTATCAAAGATGATGGAAAGGGAAATCCATGCACTTGAACCAATTCCTAAATGTACAATTTGGCATAATCCTCTACAGAATTAGTAATTTTGACCAGTAGAAATTGAGCTTCTGTAATCAACCGGTCCATAATCACCCAAATCGATTCATACTGTCGATGTCTACGAGGTAACCCTATGTTGAAGTCTATATTGATTTCCTCCTACTTCTAGGTAGGGATACTAATGTCTTGAAGCACAGCTCCAGGCCTTTGATGCTCGACTTTCACTTGTTGAAAACTCAGACACTTAGCCAAAATATCTGCAATGATCTTCTTCATGTCGTTGCACCAATAGACTTTCAATAGGTAATGGTACATCTTGGTGGCACCTTCATGTATAGAATATCGGGAACCTCGAGCCTCATACAATATATGATCTCTCAAGTCGTCAACATCTGGAACACACAAATGACCCTGATATCGAAACACACCATCTCCCTCTTTGGAAAAGACCTCTATCTTTTGATTTTGAATCGCTTCCTTTAACTTTACCAAGATCGGATCCTCATCTTGTCTAGTCTTGACTTCAGTCACCAAAGAGGATTCTAAACCATTCTGAACAATGACACCACCATCCGCCGAATCAACTAGATGAACTCCTAAACGTGCAAGCCAATACACATCCTTCACCAACTCTTTCCTTTCTCCTCCACATGAGACACACTCTCCATTGATAACCTACTAAGAGAATCTGCCACTATATTGGCCTTGCTCAGATGATAAATGACACTCATGTCATAGTCCTTGAGAAGCTCTAACCACCTCATTTTTCACAAATTTAGGTCCTTTGGGTAAACAAGTATTGAAGACTTTTGGTTTGTAAACACATCCACATGGACCCCATACAAATAGTGCCTCTAAATTTTTAATGCAAATATCGCTGCTGCCAATTCCAAGTCATACGTAGGGAAATTCTTCTTATGAGTCTTTAGCTGTCTAGAGGAATACGCAATGACTTTGCCATGCTACATCAACACAAAACCACGTCCAACCCATGAGCCATCACAATACACCACAAATCCATCTATACTCTCAGGTAAGGTTAATACTGGGCTAAAGTGAATCGAGTCTTTAACTCTTGAAAACTCTTCTCACAGGCATCTGACCATTAAAATTTAACTTTATTCTGGGTTAACTTAATCAACGGTGTTGCAATGGATCAAAATCCCTCAACAAACCTTTGGTAGTAACTAGCTAAACCCAAGAAACTCCTAATATCCGAAGGACTAACTGGTCTAGGCCAATTCTTCACAACTACTATCTTTTGAGAGTCCACCTGTACACCCTCACTTGATACCACATGACCTAAAATTTCTACGGAGTCCAGTCAAAACTCACACTTGCTGAATTTAGAAAACAGATGGCGATCCTTAAGAGTCTGTAGCACAATCCTAAAATGAGCACGCATGTTCCTCTCGCTCCTAGAGTATATGAGAATTTCATCTATGAACACAATCATGAACATGTCCAAATATGACTTGAATATCCTGTTCATCAAATCCATAAAAGTTGTAGGTGCATTCATGAGTCCAAAAGACATAACTACAAACTCATAGTGACCATATCGAGTCTTGAAGGCTATTTTCAGGACGTCACTCTCCCTAAGTCTGAGCTAGTGATAACCGGACATGAGATCTATCTTTGAGAAGCACTTAGCACCCTAAAGTTGGTCAAACAAATCATCAATTCTAGGAAGAGGATACTTGTTCTTGATGGTAACCTTGTTCAACTGCTAATATTCAATGCACATATGAAGAGAACCATCTTTCTTTTGAACAAAGAAAACTAGTGCACCCCATGAGCATTTGCTAGATTTGATGAAACCCTTGTCTAAGAGATCTTTCAACTGTTATTTCAACTCCTTTAGCTCAACTGGAGTCATTCTGTAAAGAGGAATAGATATGGGCTACGTATTAGGAAGAAGGTCAATACCAAAGTTGATCTCTTGCTCGGGAGGGACTCCGGGTAGATCATATTAGAACACCTCCCGGTACTCACACACTACAGGAACTGACTGGAGAGTCGGAGTCTCGGACATAGCATCCTTGAACCAAACTAGATGGTACATGCCATCCTTAGAGATAATCTTTCTAGCATTAGTGTAGGAAATAAAGCGACCTACAGGTACTACCCTTACACTCTAGGACTGGTTCGCCCGGAAATCGAAATTCTACCACAAAGGTCCTACAATTCACGGAGGCATAACATGCATGAAACCAATCCATGCCAAAGATAGCATCAAATCCTGTCATGTCTAACTCTACTAAATCTGTTAAGGTGACTTTATGAAGGACTGTGACAAGGAAATTTCTATATACTTGTCGAGATATAATTGAATCACCAACAGGAGTAGAGACTGAGAAAGCTTCTAATAGGATTTTTTGACTGAGTTCAAAACTACTACCAACATAGGGCGTCACAAGTGATAAAGTATCCCCTGGATCTAACAATGTGCAAATATCAAGATTGAATAATCATAACATGCCAGTGACTATATCTTAGGAGACCTTCTACTCCCGATGAGACGCTCAGGCATAAAACATGTTTTGGCGCTGACCACCACCTGTACTAGTGGATGCACCCTATCGAGGAAGATGTGCTGCTGGAGCCGCTACTGAACTTGTAACTTGAGTATGACCCCTGCCATCGCCCTGCCTAGCCAAAAGACACTCCGAGCACATGTACCCAGGTTTGCCACACCTGAATTAAATATCTTATCCAACTAAGCACTCTTCTATTTGGTTCTTACCACATTTTTCGCAGACTAGAAATATACGTTGCCCGCAAGTCCCTCTGTCCCCTTGAACCTAATGCCCTGCTCCTCTAATCACCCTAATATCTGGATGGGACACTGACTGATAATGGCGCTAGGGCCAATGACCTCTGGTGGAAATACTATCGATGTCCACCACCTGACCTCTATTGGGAGAACCCAAAACTATCTGTCCTGACCTTATTTGCCTCTCTGTCCCTCTCCCTCGTATCAACTACCTCCATCTGCTTGGCATACAAAACTAATCAGAAGAAGTCAATGTCCTGATGTAGTACAGTAGTCCTGCAATGATTGACCAAGTAGTTCTCTACCACATTCACATATCAGCTCACTCGGGCCCTCTGATCGGCCACCATCTCCAGCGCATACCTGGACAAGCTGGTGAACTCTAGAGAATACTCTTGAACTGTCATGTTGTTCTATCTCAGGTTCACAAACTCTGCTGCCTTGATTTTCCTCATCTCTAGGGGAAAGAATTGATCCTAAAATGCAGTGAGAAACTCATCCCAACCAATGGGACCCACTCAAATTCCCCGACCATCATTCTACTGTTTGTACCAAAAATAAGCAACCCCATTCAACTAATAAGAATCTAGGTCTACACACTCCTCCCCCATCACTCCCATAACCTGAGTGATCTTCTGAATCTCCTCAATGAACTCATGTGGATCTTCGTCCACCCTTGACCGAAGAAAATCAAGGGGATTCATCCTGAGAAGTCCTTGACTCTAGCTGCTATCATATTCCCACTCTGGGGAACATGAGCTACAGTCTACTGGTTGACTTGAGCGGCCAATGCCTGTGCCAACATCTGGATGGCTGCACTAAACTCAGCATGGGCAACCTGCTCAAGCACATTATCCTCTGGGGCTAGTGGGGCTTAATGGTGCCCATCTTCGTTGCCATTCTCATGGCCATTTCCGTTTTCTTTGCCAAGTTAACTGGACGTGGAGGCATGATTCTGCTAACGCATGTAGCACAAGTTAGAAGGAAAGAGAGACATTTCATTGCACGACATAGATCATGAAAGAAGGGAAATTTCCTAAAATGCTTCGTAGCCTCTTCATCATAAATATGGCACCCTTTATACCCATGAAAAAAACTCTACTTAATGCAGCTTTCAAACACTCTAGGACACACTGAACCTTTTCTCTGATACCAAGTTTGTCACGACCCAAACATAGGTCTAGATCATGACATAGAACCTTGAACCATAAATGGCTCCAAGTTGAACCATGGCATAAACATGATAACTAATTCAATATAATTACTGTAGAAAGAAACTGAGTTCTGAAATAGCGGAAGTCTAAATATTAAACATTTGAACAACGGAAATACATAAAATTGAAGCTAAAATGGAATGCAACACTATGTCTGAAAAGCCTCTACATTCAGATGAGCTGATGGGACAAGAGTCCAACTAGCTCATGTAACGACCCGAGAGTACACCTGGGTCGTAGACACGAGATAAGGAATCCCTAGAGGCTCCAAGTCGACCCATGGCATAATCATCTCATACACTTAACATAAGAAACTTAAAACATCATGAACAAGAGAAAGATCTAACTAGAAACTGCTATAAATCAAAACGTCAACTTAATAGCATTTACATACAACACTGATTCTGTCTAACAAGTCTGAAAGCCTTCTAATAAACTGATGAGTTGCTAGGACAAGCCCCTAGCTAACTCTAAAAGTCTGAAAACTAAAAAAAGATACAATGAGAATATAAACCACGTCCTCGGAAGATGAGAACTCACAGCGAGCAGCTGGAAGAGAGAGAAGCGTATCTATTCACGCGGCTGAACCTGGAGACCTGAATCTATATCATAAAACGATATAACACAAGAGGCGTGCGGTAAGTTCTTTGAATGTACTGAGTATGCAGGAATGTAAACAAATAATTCATAAGCATCAATATACAAATAGGGAGTACCGTAAATCACCGGGTTAGTAGCGTAACCAAAAAGAGATACAACAATATGTATGATATCCTCATATTGATATAACCATAATCACATGATAAGGACATGCATTGTCACAAGTTCAATCGGAGCACAAAAGTATTGATCTTAATAACATAGGAATGCAAGTTCATGACTGAGATACAAAGGGTCCCCGACTGTCCAAGGGAAACATTCTCACTCGCGAAAATCCCTAACCGTCGAGGAAGAGAAAACTTTGATGTAAGAAGTCACTGACTAGCTAAGGATGTACGAAATACTCTTGCTAACGAGAACTCTCGACTGACTAGGGAAACACTCTTGCTAACGAGAAATTCCGACTGACTAGGGAAATACTCTTACTAACGAGAAATCCCAACCGACTAGGGAAGTACTCTTGCTAATGAGAAATACCGACCGACTAGGGAAATACTCTTGCTAAGGATAAATCCCGACCGACTAGGGAAATACTCTTGCTACCGAGAAATTCCGACCGACTAGGGAAATACTCTTGTGCTAACGATAAATCCCGACTGATTAACGCTAATCCAAATCGCAACAGCTAATAAGAGACACAAGGACATTTATTGATTTTCATCATACAACATTCTTATCAACAGGGTGGAGCTACTTTCTAATAACATCAACGCAACAGTTTCATTATCATTCTCATGCATTATCATCATTATGCACCTCATCATGGAATCCAATTTATAGCTATCTCAAGCATCTCTTGCTAACGAGTATTCTACAGGGTCACACTATGCATATACTGTCATGACATTCCGAACTCCAAGTTCATCTCATTCACATGTAATATTAGATCATGCATGGTTTATAAATACAACTCATACTCTATCAAGATATATGACTTCGCTTATTTAGGTCTACAGCATCCCACACACTTGTCACAAGCACTCTTTTGTGAACTCTCTAGCCATGGGCATTTTATATTCCAAGATTTTGATAAAAACAATTTTAATAAGGAAAATAATATAGAATCTGCCCAGGCTTCATAGTTCAAGAATGGAGGTAAAATCTTCTTATGCCAAATCAATTAAATCTAAAGCATGGTAAGGGTACCTAACTTATTTCAATTACACAAGCCCACAACTTCTACTCAATCTCATATGATTATCAACATCATAATCAAGTCATTAGGGTTAATTATGCAATATTTTCACACTTCCATCATGTTCATGAGTTTCTACGATAATCATGAAAGGAATGTACAATTCCCAATCAATACTAGAGTCAATTTAGAAAGAACATACTACATGCATATATACTCACCTAATCTTCATAATTTCATCATATTCATGCATGGCTATGACAAACAAGTGAAAAATAAGCAGAAGCCATTTATTACTCAAGTCAATTCATAAAGAACATGCTACCATCATGCAATCCAAAAATATAATACGTATTCCAAGTCAACCCATTAATTAACATTCCAATTTATTCCATAATTGCAGTAATTAGCGTTTAAGAAAGAGGAATAAAGAAGAAATTACCCAGTTCTCAAACCCCAAATCATGATACTCTAAATAGATTTAAAATCGGATTCTTATTGAAAATATTTTGGGGCACAAGGAGGAAAGGATATCCTTCTTGAAGTCCCGCATATTTGGTAGACGAAAATCCCGCTTGTTTACCTTCCTTTAAGCTTGAAGGACACCTTGGTGAAACCCCTAGGATATTTGAGAAGAGAGGAGGAAGAAGGAGATTGAGAGAATGAGGGTTTAGGCTTAGGAAAACCCTTAAAAATGCCCCAAACATACCAAAAACGACATCACTTTAAATCTGAGAGTGTGGGATTTTACCAACCTGCCCCTGAGAAAAATCTGAAAAATTTCCCGAACTGATGCCACGACTCACCTAACGAGTCGTTGTCCCACCCAACAACTCGTTAGGTCCATTCGTCAGTTCTACTGGAATTTCTCAACCTTCAGGTCACGACCAACATCACGACTCGTCACCACACCCAATGATTCGTCCTGCCCTTTCATTAAGTTCACTGGAAATTTCCTTAAAACCAAAGCTTCTCCCTCCTAACGATTGACTTGACGAGTCGTTTTCAGGCAAGACTACTCGTCAGGTCATTCGTCTCCACTGGCCCGGCTCACCCCCCTTGACTGCTCCCCCACGAGTCAAACCACGACTCATGGGGTCACCCAACGAGTTGTTCCCTCACTCGTCATACATCAAATTTCTATTGCCTTTTTCTGTTGCACTTCTTCTAACTCCGGGGTCTGATCTCTAGGACTTCTGGGGTGTTACAACATCTCCCCCCCCCCCCCCCGAGAACATTCATCCTTGAATGTTGGCTGAACTTGTTGAAAAATAGGGATGAAGCCGATATCCAAATATCAATCAATCACAGCTAAACACCAATGGAGTATCTGACTCCAAACCAACCTCTCACACCAAACGTGGAGATTCACATATAATATGCACACCATGACTCAAGGAAGATCGGATAACATGATACCTACATAGAACTAAACAAAACACCGAAAGATAATTCTTTCCCCTTTTGTCTAGCACAAAACTGACATAGACTATCCTTCATTCTTAAATCGCCTCCAATACTACGTCCGGATTCATAATATCCAATCTAACTAAGAGCAAGGAATTTATGAGCACGAGTTATCCCGACATCTAAAATTGAGCACATACGTGAGATAGCCTGGTTCTACTGAACTTACTAAGTAACTTCTATAGACTGAGTTCGAGCTGACCACACTGGAAAATATAAATCAACACACATAACTTATTCATAACATGAAAACATGCACAAGGGACTCATAGAGCAAGACTAGTACCACTGTCTGAAAAGGTTATCTCTAAACCTCGAGAATCTACACATGGGGAATGGACAAACCTTAACTTCAACTGAAATACAAGGGAAATTATCTGAACCTTGGAGGGTTCGACATAACGCAACTGCTAGAGTTGGAACTTCTTATGAGTATTCTCAAGGTCTAACTTGTTCCACATTTTCAATATCTCCTCCTTAGCTTAAAGTCTCGCCCTAAGGCTCCCGAATCTTACTTCAGGTCAGGCTGAATTTCTAATTCTTAGCTCCTTTTTCACTTCTAACCTTTACCACAAGCCTTATGCTAACAGCTACTCGCATTACACATCAACAACTTCTTCCCACAATCACAACTGAACTTTTTACTCGTTATAGAGGCCGGTATCACACAAAGAATAATACAAGATTCATAACATACCTGTGGCCACTACTGGCGCTTTGCCCTTATCTTGATGGGCTGCTACTGCATAAGAGTGGTTTTGACGATGTCCGCCTCTTGGGTTAGAGGATGTATTCTGCTGAAATGGACGAGCTATAGGAGCTATTGAAGAGGTGGTCGAGGATCTGCTCTCACCCTGCTTAGCCTTCGTGCAATCTTGGTGCATATGGCCTGCCTCATCGCACCAAAAACAGATTTTGTACCGGCCATGCAAACTCCCAAATAGTGCTTTCCACAACTCTTACACAATAGTTACTTGATTTCCCTTATCCTGGACTTATACGAAGTACTAGTTGTCGAAGGTGCTAGGGATGTTGATCTCTGACTGTGTTGGGAGTGATATCCGGTACCCAACCTTTGATGGGAGGACTCTAAGTCTCCAATCCTAGCCTTCTTGGCCTCTCTCTCTTTTTCTTTCGCCTGTTCTGCTTCCATTTGTTGAGTAAATATTACCAAACATGGGAAGTCTATGTCTCGGTGCAACATGGAAGTCCTAAATTCTTTGACCAAGGAGTTTGACACTCCATTCACAAACCTGCTCACTCGGGCCCGCTGGTTGACTACCATTTCTGACGCATACTTAGATAGCCGAGTGAACTCCAACGCATACTCCTGGACAGTCATGTCATTTTATTTCAAGTTAATGAACTTTGCCGCCTTTTCCTCCCTCAACTCCTGAGGGAAAAACCTATCCAAGAACGTGGCCATAAACTCATCCCAACCTATGTGACCCACTTCGATTCCCCGACAATCTCTCCACTGACAATACCAGATGGAAGCCACTCCCTTTAGCTAGTAGGAGTCTAAGTCCGCGCTCTCTTGTCCGGTCACCCCCATAATGCAAGTAATCTTCTGTATCTCCTCCAAGAACTCATATGGGTATTCATCTACCTTTGACCCCAAGAATTTGGGTGGGTTCATCCGAAAGAAGTCTCTTATCCTTGCTGCCGCTTCATTTCCATGTTGTGGTGCACGAGCTACCGCCTGTTGATTGATTTGAGTTGTCAGGGCCTGCACCAACATGTGGATGGCTGCTCGAAACTCAGCATGAGCAACATGATCCTCCATATGGTCTTCCTGGGCTGGTGGTACCTGCTAGCGGCCACTACCACGACCTCTTCCATTCACTTGTCGGCAAGGCATTATCTGCGAGCGCCTAAAGCACGAGTCAGGGGAGGAACTATTTAGAGCCTTATACTCTACGCACGATAAGAATTATGAAGAAAGGGGAACATTCCTAAAACGTCTCATATCCTCTTTGTCATAAGTGTGGTACGCTTCACACCCATAAAGAAGACTCTATGTAACGCAACTTTCAGACACCCCAGGACACCCTAAACCTTTTCTCTGATACCAAGTTTGTCACAACCCAAGAGTACACACGGATCATCGATATGGGACAAGGAACCTCGAGAGGCTCCAAGTCGACCCATGGAATAATCATCGCATACACTTAACATAAGGAACTTCAAACATCATGAACAAGTGGAAGATCTGACTAGAAACTGATATAAATCAAAATGTCAATGTAATAGCATGTACATACAACGCTGATTCTATCTAACAAGTCTGAAAGCCTTCTAATCAACTGATGAGTTGCTAAGACAAACCCCTAGCTAACTCTAAAAGTCTGAAAACTAAAACAAGATGAAATGAGAATATAAACCACGTCCTCGAAAGATGAGAACTCACAGCGAGCAGCTGGAAGAGAGAGAAGCGTATCTAGTCATGCGGCTGAACCTGGAGACCTGAAACTATATAATAAAATGATATAGCACAAGAGGCGTGCAGTCAGTACCTGGAATGTACTAATTATGCAGGAATGTAAAAAAACAACTCATAAGCATGAATATACAAATAGAGAGTACCGTAAATCACCGGGTTAGTAACATAACCGAAAAGAGATACAACAATCTGTATGATATCCTCATATTGATATAAGCATAATCACATGATAAGGACATGCAATGTTACAAGTTCAACTGGAATACAAAAGTATTGATCTTAATAACACAGGAATGCAAGGTCACGACTGAGATATAAAGGGTCCCCGACTGTCTAAGGGAAACATTCTCACTTGCAAAAATCCCTAATCGTCGAAGGAAGAGAAAACTTTAATTTAAGAAGTCACTGACTAGCTAGGGATGTACGAAATACTCTTGCTAACGAAAACTCCCGACTGATTAGGGAAATAGTCTTGCTAACGAGAAATCCTGACTGACTAGGGAAATACTCTTGCTAACGAGAAATCCCGACAGACTAGGGAAATACTCTTGCTAACGAGAAATCCCGACCGACTAGGGAAATACTCTTGATAACGAGAAATCCCGATCGACTAGGGAAATACTCTTTCTAATGAGAAATCCCAACTGACAAACGCTAATCCAAATCACAACAGCTAATTAGACAGACAAGGACATTTACTAATTTTCATCACACGATATTTTTATCAACAGGGTGGGGCTACTTTCTAATAACAGCAACCCAACAGTTGCATTATCATTCTCATGCGTTATCATCATTATGCACCTCATCATGGAATCTAATTTATAGTTATCTCAAGCATCTCTTGCTAACGAGTATTTTACAGGGTCACACTATTCATATATTGTCATGACATTCTGAACTCCCACTTCATCTCATTCACATGTAATATGAGATCATGCGTGGTTTATAAATACAACTCATACTCTATCAAGATATATGACTTTGCTTATTTAGGTCTACAGCTCCCACACACTTGTCACAAGCACTCCTTTGTGAACTCTCTATCCATGGGCGTTTTAGATTCCAACATTTTTATAAAAACAATTTTAATAAGAAAAAAAAATATAGAATCCACCCAGGCTTCATAGTTCAACAATGGAGGTAAAATTTTCTTACTCCAAATCAATTTAATCTAAAGCATGGTAAGGGCACCTAAGTTATTTCAATTACTCAAGCCCACAACTTCTAATCAATCTCATATGATCATCAACATCATAATCAAGTCATTAGGGTTAATTATGAAATATTTTCACACTTCCATCATGTTCATGAGTTCCTATGATAATCATGAAAGGAATGTACAATTCCCAATCAATACTAGAGTCAATTTAGGAAGAACATACTACATGTGTATATACTCACCTAATCTTCATAATTTCATCATATTCATGCATGACTCCGACAATCAAGTGAAAAATAAGCAGAACCCATTTATTACTCAAGTCAATTCATGAAGAACATGCTACCATCATGCAATCCCAACATATAATCCACATTCCAAAGCAACCCATTTTTTAACATTCCAATTTATTTTATAATCGCAGTAATTAGCATTTAAGAACGAGGAATGAAGAAGAAATTACCGAGTTCTCAAACCCCATATCATGATACTCAAAATAGATTTAAAATCGGATTCTTATTGAAACATTTTGGGGCACAAGGAGGAAAGGATATCCTTCTTGAAGTCCCGCATACCTGGTAGACAAAAATCCTAACTTCCTTGAAGCTTTATGAACACCTTGGTGAATCCCCTAGGATATTTGAGAAGAGAGGAAGAAGAAGGAGATTGAGAGAATGAGGTTTTAGGCTTAGGAAAACCCTTAAAACATCCCCAAACATACCCAAAACGACATCACTTTAAATTTGGGATCGTGGTGTTTTACCAACCTGCCCCTGAGAAAAATCCAAAAAATTTTCCGAACTGATGCCACAACTCATCTGACGAGTCATTGTCCCACCCAATGACTCGTTAGGTCCATACGTCTGGTCTACTGAAATTTCTGAACCTTCAGGTTACGGCCAACATCATACTCATCACCACACCCAATGATTCATCCTGCCCTTTCGTTAAGTTTACTGGAAATTTCCTTAAAACCAAAGCTTCTCCCTCCTAATGACTTAGTTGACGAGTCGTTGCCAGGAAAGATGACTCGTCAGGTCATTCGTCTGCACTGGCCCAGCTCACCTCCCTTGATTGCTACCCCATGAGTCAAACCACAACTCGTGGGGTCACTTAACAAGTCATTCCCTGACTCGTCCTGCAGCTAATTTATGTTGACTTTTTCTGCTGCACTTCTTCTAACTTCGGGGTCTACTCTCTAGGACTTCTGGGGTGTTATAGCTCACTACCAGTCTAAAAGGAAGAATAGCAACAATACAACTAACTGAAGGTCCTTGAAGGATGAGGAATCACCAACAGCTGGCTGAACTGACCTCTGATGACCGACTAGCGGAGAGACTGACCCTGAACTCCTGAGCTTGTATCATGAAATGATATAGCATAGAGTATGCGATCAGTATTTGGAATGTATTGAGTATGAAAGGAAAATAAAATGGACTGGTCAAAATACATAAGTGTTCATAAGAGTAGGACAGTTCAAAATTGTCATAAGATAAATATGAGGCTCAAGATTTTAAGAATTATTCATAATCTAGTCATAGTCATAAGGGAAACCTTGTAAAAACATAAATTGAGCCAAAGTATCATAAACATGACAATGCATAAATCATGAAAAATAATGGGAGGACTTGTCTTAACCGACACCATCATAATAGAGCTTCATGATGCCCCAACTATTTCGCTCAAGTGGCAGAGACGTCCCAAGCTTGCCAGGCCAAGGATGTACATGGCGTGATATTACTAAAAGGGACCAACCTAGAGTCCATGAGCATAAACCTACATTGGTGCATAATTCTGAGACCATGGGGTTTACATGAATGTCAGGCCTACTCGGTGCTAGATACGACTCCCAAAAACATGCACATAAAGGCTCATATAGTAACCGTGAAGTCATACATGAAATTCATGGCTAGATAAATCATAACACACTTGATCATACTTGAAATACATTATTAGCCATGAATTAGGGCCCGTGAGTCGGCCAAAATCATAAACTCATAAATCATGAAGAACATACATGCTTGAGAAAATCACTATACTTGAAATTCATAAATTCATGAAGAGTACTTGAAGGAAATCATATCATAAATCATAAATCATAAATCATAATTTAGGGCTTAGGTAGATCAAAATCATAATAGAATCATAAACTTTACTTTTCATGAAACTTGCATAATTGGGCATAAATTGCTTAAAATTTGAAACTATGAATTAATAATCAAAATAGGTATAAAATCTGCCCATAGATCTTAAAACATGATTTGAAACACGAAGGGAATTAACCCATAGATATATCATAGAGAATTTCATAAAATTAGAAATAAGCCCCATTAATCATGAATTTGTTCTCGAATTTAAATTCATGAAATTGAAGAGAATTTTGAACATGAGAGTGAAAAGAACTCTCATTCATAACCCTACATACCTAGGAAATCTAATTGTAGACACTTCCTTGAAAGCCCAAGAGAATTGAAGGAGAATCGGAGGGTTTCAAGCTTGATTTCCAAAGAGAAACCTCTACTCTTGCATGCATAGGAGTTGAATGAATTAAGATAGGTTAATCCCCTCTTAAAAAAACCCCTAACAGAGATTAAAATTATGTAGTTTAGGGCTTAGAATCTTTGGAATTATGAAAATGCCCTTAATGAAAAATCTGGAAAATAAGGACTGCTAGTCATCACGAGTCTCACCATGAGTCATCCCATGAAGTAACGACTCGTGGTTACCTCTCGTGGTCACCACTTCTTCTCCCTGCAGCATCTTTGCGTATCACCATGATTGCATATCATGACTCGTGGTTTCCTACCACGAATCATACTGTCAGTCGTGATATCATTCCCTTCACCTGCCAATTACTAACCACGACTTCCATCACAACTCCTTGTTACTTACTACGAGTCATACCTTGATGCGTGACATCATACCCCGACAACACAAGGAAACTCATCACTACTCCTAACCACAAGTCGTTCCCACACATCACCACTCGTGGCATGACTCGTGGTCTAGACACCAAACATCATAATTCCACCACGACTGAGACCACGACCCGTCACTTCCTATCACAACTCGTACCATGAGTCTTTCTGGTGCAAAAATTCAATTTGTTTTCTGTAGAACTCATTTCTAATTCTCCTATCGATTTCTTAAGAACTTTTGGGGTATTACAGGATCTCTCTGTGAAGCTTATTTTGAGATGTGCTGTGAGTTTAAAGCAGTTTCAATTCTTAAAACTGAGGAAATAAGCATGGACTTAGGTGTGCGTAAATGGATATGAGTCCCTTTTATATTGCTTTGAGGGAAAATAGATGTTGGATTTGAATTGTGTAATAGATGGAGAAAATTGCAGAAAAGTGGCTAAGTACGGACCTCAGTACAAGTCATACCATCCTGGTATGAGCTGTATTGAGAGTCGTGGAATGGTCCAGGCCAAAAGTCTTGAGGCAAAGGAAACTTACGAATTATGGTATGAGTTGTACCATCCCGAAGCGAGCCATACCATAGCAGTCATAGAAAACTTAAGATGCACAGGCCAAGTCTCCTGGTATGGGTAGCAACCATGCATCATGAGATCTACCTAAGACCCATAACAAAGAGCCATGGAAAAGTTCAAAAGAATTGAATACTAGCAAGTATCAAGGTATAAGAAGGAGTCACGGGTCATAGAACTAAGGTACGAGTCGTACCAAGTTATTTGTGAAAAAGTTCAGAAAATTTCCAGAATTCTCAATATTAAACCACGACTAATTGTATGACTCATAGGTTCATGGTATGAGTTGTACCAGTTCCCAACACTTAGCCAAATTCAACAAATGCCAACCAACGTACAAGTCAAGGTACAACCCATATAATCTTGTTACGGGTTGTAGGTGAAGTTGACGACAATTTAGCAGTTTCCCTATTTACTTAGGAAAATGTTCTAAATATTTGTATAAATACATTTTAGGTTATTTCAGTTAGCACAAGTATTAGCATAGGAAATACATTGAGAAAAATTGTTGTTAACTTTCTATTTAAGGCTTGGAGACTTCGTGACTTTGATTTCTTCATTATTCTTGAATCATTCTTCATAAATTCTTGCAATAATCAAGTGGGTTTTCTTCCAATCATCTTTTTAAGTTCTAAATTATATGTTTATCTATGAATGCTTATAATTCTCTTATAATCATGAGAGGCTAAAACCTCCACAACTAGGGTGTGGGAACCATGGTGAATTAACAAAGTAGGGTTGCACAAAGTGATTCTAAACCAATGCTAAACACTTGTATTGTATTCTCTTCATTTTTAATGTTTCTTAACGGAGTACAACATTAGGACTTGCCCTAATTCTTTACTTGCTTGAACCTACAGAAGTAGAGATTAGAAAAAAGAGAATTACAGTGAGCCTTGAACTTTATGGGTCATTGTATGACTTGAGCTGCAATCGCAGGATAGTTAATTTGGGACAAATTGATAATAGTTGAAGTGAAATCGGTCATAAGACCTAACCTGGTAATTGAGTATAGTCATCCAATAGGGATGAACCAGTTGTTTGGATGAACCCTAGTTATCAAGCTCTACAAGTAAGCATTGGGATAGATCACAAGTGTAAAAATCGAAGTAGTTATGAACCCATGGGGGACACTTATCCTAGTTAATTGCATAATCTTGATAAACAATAACCAATTATCAATATTTTCATATAATTGCTTTTATAAAATCCCCTTATTTGGAGATAACACACTTAAAAGCTTAAATACTAGTGTTAACCATATTCCCTATGGGATTGACCCTAACATTTGTTGGGTTCTTTATTGACAATGTCCCCGTCATACTTTATTAGGGGTGCGATTTGATCGTTATCAAAAATGGTGTTGTTTCTGGGGAATACGACTTAGGATTAGAGTAATTGTTGTGTTTAAATTTTAGTTGTTATCTCCTCATTTACGTTTTCTTTTTGTTTTTGACACCCACAGGTTGTCCCTTCGTGAATATGAAGTACTCGACGGAGCGAAAACCCTGAATTCCTCTTAATCTTGAATTAGAGCAAACTCTTCGAAGAATGGAGAATCCTGAGCAGAGATAGGCCCGTATGGATGAAGAAGCTCGGCAAGGTGCACTTCAGGAAGTAGTGAATGTTGACCGTTATGGAAGGGGCAATAGAGGCCAGAGATATGCTCCTCAGTTCTATGATGAGGAAGACCTAGATATTGATGAAGTCAGGTCAACTGAAGTGATCGTACCACTACCTTTGCATGTTGGGGCGAAGTTTGAGATCATTAGCACCACGATACAGTTGCAGAATATGAAAGAGGTATTTAGCGGTCATGCAGCTGACGATGCTAACCCGCATTTGATGAATTTTGTTGGGATATGAAAGGCGTACAGGTTACCTGGTGTAAGCCATGATGCAATTAGGACAGGACTTTCCCCATTCTCTCTCTATAGAGAGGTGTCACGCCTCGAGTCTATACCCTAGATGAGACACGGTACTTGGAGTCACAAGTTACCCCAAGCTAATCCATGGTCTATCATAACACTAGTAATCTGAGTAATATCATAGAGGAAGCTTTAAAAATAATAAAATAAAACATTTATAAAGAAGAGCTAAATCATAAAGTTTTAATACAACTTAAACAAAACTGAAAATATGAAGCTATGTCTGTGTCTGAAAACCATCTATCTAATGAGTTGCTGGGACAAGCCCCTAGGTAACTCTAAGTCTATCTGGAAAAAAAATATTACTGAAGAGAAATAATCATCGTCCTCGAAAGATGAGGACTCACCACTGGTGCAGCTGAAAGCTCCTAAACTAGATTTGTTAATGGTGCTGAGACTAAGAACCTGCAGCTGTATCATAAAACGATACAACATAGAAAGTATATGTCAGTACTTTGAATGTACTGAGTAAGTAGGAGAAACCATAACACGGAGGATAAAATAATCGAACTGTAAAGATATGCAATGACCAACTGAAATGTTGAAACTGAATAAATTACAATATACTATGGTAAAAATGACCCTGTTTGATGGTCAAAGACATGCCCAAAATCTGAGATACTTAACTGAATTACTATACTTGATCTGAACTGAACAATTTGAAATTGTTCTGAACTGACCTAACTGAGACTAAACTGACTAGTGGGAGAGTCTATAACCAACATATAACCACATGAGCTATATATGGAGTCTGATGTATACACCCCATCGGTAGGACCCAATATACCTTGTCAGAGTATAAAGGCATGAACTGGGTGATCACAAGTCTAGGGCCATAAAGCTAATAAAAATATAACCTACGGTGGTAACGTAGTTCTGGGAACCTAGGTGTGCTGGAACCCCGATCAACTCGATGTTAAGTCCTATTCCCACTGGATAGTCCTAGACTGACTAAGCTGATAACTCAAAACTAGGCCTAAGTCTAAGTCAGGAGTACCTATCTGGAAGTACCTGAGAGTCTTATCGGACCGAATTTTGTAACTGGTGTTCTAAGAATGGTCAGAGTTGCTTATCTGAAAGTGTCATGACTGCCTAAACAACCACTAAAATATGATACTAAGTCTAATAGTGATAACTGGGAGGCACCACTGAGACCTCAAGAATTAACTCTAGTCAAACTGATCAGCTGACATTTCTGGACGTTACTGAGTGTAATAATCTGACTGAGCCTGGACATGTATATAGATGACTAAAATTACCATATACATTAACAATATGAGGAACTCAAATCTGATAAAATCAAGCTACAGGGGAATTAGTCTAACACACAAGATTCCAAAATCTACTAAACAAAGAACTAGGGCTAAATCATTCCACTAGATACAATTTTAACAAATTACTAGAAATAGGGAATAATATAGCAGTTAAAAATCATGAGAGATATTCCACTTCAAATCTTAAAGAAATTTGATTGACGAGTTTCTATATATTGAATCCGTAGGGCTGAACTAATAGAGAAAAATAAAGAAGATTTTTGGGGGAACAAGGGAAGGACTATTCCTTCATTGAATTCCTACATACCTGGCTTAGAAACCCCTGAATAAGAATGATTGAATTTCTACAACTGATGAGGAACCCTTGTTCTTGCTTGAGAGAAAAACTCTAGATTCTACGATCATTTTCTAAGAGTCTATGTGGGAAATGAGGGGGGAAACCATTCAATCCCTATAATATCTCTGAGATTATACTTAAAATGATGTAGTTTAGGGACTAAATAGGTGGGAAATTAAAAAAATATCCCTGGAATAAAAATCTAGAAACTGACCGACAGGGACCCAACGAGTCGTTAGTTGAGACCAAAACTCGTTGGGACCACTCGTTGGTCCTACTACCTGGGTTATGGTATCACTGAGTATAGAAATGAGGGACACCATGACTCATAGGTTGAATCAACGGGTCGTTGGTTCCTCCCGTGGTCACCGAACAAGAATTCAAACAACACATTGGACCCTCTCCCAACGGGTGACATAACGACTCATTGGTTGGGACAATGAGTCGTTGTCACCTCTCGTTTTGATCACAAGAAATACTGAAGGATTCTTGAGAGGGAAACCATGGGTGGTGACAATGAGTCTTTACTCGATCTAACAACTCGTCCCTTCCCCTCATGGTCAGCACTGCCTCAAGGCTTAAGCTTCACCAGGATCCTTCCAACGACTGACTCAATGACTCGTTACTTGACCCAACTAGTCATCGTGTGATTCGTCACCCCTGTGCTCCTAAATTAACATTTCCTGCTTGAGCCACGAGTCTGACCACGACTCTTTTTGTCGCAAAATATCCTGCTTTCTTTTGGATTTTTCTTGCAAGGTCTATGTCTGGTCTAGGGAAGTTTTGGGTTGTTACAATATCTCCCCCTTAAGATCATTCATCCTCGAATGAAGACTAAAACAACTGGAAAACTAGGAAAAGAGCTGTGAATCCTAGACTGAGACTATGAGTTGGTTTCTGAAGGAGTAACTGACTCCGAACTGACTTAACCATGCTAACAGAGATGATGCAACTAGAATGCACATTGAAAATCTAAATAGAGCTGATTAGTATGGAACTGAATAGAGTACTGAGGAGGGATTTAGTACCTGATGTTAGAACTAAACTTGAACGGAATGAGTGAGGGTATCTAGTGTTCGGAGTCTGTTATATGGGTATAAAACTCACACGCAAGTGCACGTGGTCGAACAAGTAGTAAAGTCGCTTAAGTAAGCCACGTATCGATCCCACAGGGACTGGGATGAAATGCAATCTGCTCAAGTGTACTATATTTTAATTCTAAAATTGCAGACAACAGCGGAACCAAAAGTTTGATATTTTGATTTAGTATTTTTATGCTAAATCTAAAACAACTATCTAATGTGAGTCTGAACTATGAATGAGAGCATACTGAGGTTAAACGAACATGTAATGAAATTAATTATCGACATAATTTGGTTAGTCTTTTCCTCCGGTTGCTAGTCAAGAACTATTGCCAAGAGATTAAAACTCTCGTATATAACCCCACTTAAGAATAATGAACCATCCACCTACATTTCTGTGATTAAATGCAATTCATGTTCTAGCCATACAAACCCGGTTCCTAAATTGACTAATATGACTTTTAGGTATATTTCTATCCTGAAAGTAAATCAATTCTCAATTTTCCCAAATTAAGAAAAGATCATATCCTATTAATTCACAACTTTCCAATTTCTTGCTCTCTCGAGTGAAACCAGACTTTTTGGATATACATTAACGTAGGCCACACATTAATGCGGTAAGAACAAGAATTAATAGAACAACCATGGAAGAAAAGATGAAAAACCAATATGATCAACAATCACATTTCATTACAAGTGTTCTTAACCTCAGCAAGAAGATGAATTAGCCACTCATTTGTGGATTAAAAATCGTTAAATCAGTGTTAAACATACAAGCAATTGAATACAAAGAGAAGGAAGGAGAAAATAACCCTGATAATTTTGTCCCCTAAACTGCTTGTAACCCACGTTCTTGCTCCACCAAGTCAGAATATTGAAAAATGAACCTAAGTATTCTATTTATACTGCTGGGAATTTTTCCCGAAATAACGAGATACGTGTCACGGAGTGCATCGCAGAGCACTGCCTCCGTGACACGCTATGAACGCGGACCCTCACTGGAACTGGGGGTCCAGGAATTAAAGCTCAACATGGCACGGCGTGCAATGCGGAGCCAAGCCACCGTGCCACGGACCAAATGCGGACCCTCTCTAGAATTTGGGCGAAATTTCCCTATCCAGGCAGAAGGCCTCTGTGATGGCAGCGTGCCACGGCTCCATCGCGGAGCCCCTTTAATTCATGCTGTCCAATGCCTTGTTCCTTGCTCGCATCCAAGTCCAACCCCGATATCCTCCAACATGCATTTTAGCTTCCCGAAATTACATTTTTTCTGCAAAACAATGCTAATCATGTTGGTTAGTATAAATTCACATTTATTACCAATTAAATGATAATGTATACACATTGGTATATAAACAAGGCTAAAATGGTACTTTTGAGTATCACTTGGGCCTATAAATTTGCCCAAGATCACTTACCCCACAGTTAAATCCTTGTTCGTCCTCGAATAATCAATCCTACACTTCATGCAATTTACATCCCAACCTCGCTACTTTGGTTCGACACTTTAGGCTACGGTCATACCAATTATTCAATACAACAAATCATCAAGAAAACGTGCATGGTCTTATCAATGCAATGACCTTCAATACATCAAGACCCCCTAGACTTTAAGAATCGACTCTCGATATTGGCAAACTCATGCAAATCAGCTGATCAAGATATCCGACACGAAAATTAATCTTTCATCAAGCATGTGCCCTCACAACACAAGAGAATCTTCCCCTTTTTGCTCATATGACTCACAAGAATTCAAGCAGGGGCATGTAAACACAATTTCACTCTCTCTCCCAAAAGAATTCACATGCATCATGTCATGACCCATAAGCTTGCCCTTAGTGTATTACTCCACTAATATAAAGAAGTGCAATGTAAGGTCACGTAGGGCTTTAACGGGTTGTAATGGAAGCTACGGAACTAGTAAATATTGGATTAGCCAATAATAGCCACTAGCATCCTTAAGCGCCTTCTCAACACATCCCATCAACTCATACACATTGTTTCTTTTTTTTTTTCATCATTCCATGCTTGATGTTTTTCTTTAGTATGGCCCATCGTATTAAGCACACTTGACACAACAACAAAGATTATTCATGCACCTTCATTATAGTTTATTTATAGCAAGTGCACCTTCAACCTTTTCTTTTCCTCTCTCACTCTGCTTTTCTTTTTCTTTTCACCATTCTCACTCTTCGACACTTCGGGAAAATGATTTTCTCTTCTTAAGCGCTTAAGAGTTTTGTATAGACTTTACGGCTAATGAAAAGAAGGAATTAAGCTCGGTTTACACTTTATGACAAAAGAAAAAAATAATAGGCTAAAGGCTCAATGGGCTGACTAGGGTATACAATCAAGGTGTGTACGACAAGGAAAAATAGAAACTCTCAATTAAAAAAGAAATGCCTACATCCTTTCCTACACCTCCTTCATTTCATTTTGTACACACACCAGGCAAGTTCTAGACACTTCACAATAGCATGGAATAACAACACCTCACTTCACACTTTTTTCACATGCTCAATCCAAGATGTATTCACAGACTCTTCAATCAGCTAATTACAGGAATTCAAACATTAAGCCTCAATCACACTGAATCGAACTCTATGGCCTAGGTATCTCAACATATTTACAAAGTTGCATGCTTTCATACGAATCACCTTTGCATTTTAAATATCATGTACAACACGCAACCAGAATTTCGCAACCATACAGTAACTACAAGTTTTGGGATGCAACCCACCAAAGAAAAAAAACTAAAAAATAATTGAAAAAATCTACTCCTAACGACTACATTTCCCTTAAGACGGTCGTCATCCATCCATCATAGGGAACGGTCACTACTATGACTTTGGTTCAATGGGACCATTCTCGGTAAAAGAACTGAAAACAAACGCCGAGAAACCCAAGAAGTAAAAAATGTTGAAAATATCGATCATTTCGATAGAAAAAATATGTACAAAATATTTTGAAATTTTTTTAAAAAAATTATCGATCATTTCAATAACAAAAATATGTACAGAATCAGCTAGCAACATTCAGCAACACACATCAATTTCACATAAATTTACAAATACAAAACAACTTAACAATTCACAACTCACAGGGAACATAAAATTTAACATGCACGACAACAAGTGAGAGCATACATACAAAACAGCACAGCCCAGCACCTAACTAACCCCACCCCACACTTAGCTCGAACACTGTCCCCAGTGTTCACAAAAATTAACATAGCACAAAATCGGGTGGTGGAACTCCCTGATCACTCAAAGTATTCCACTTCTTCATCGGGTGCTGCTGCTTCATCTCCCATGTCTGAGTCGCCCCCGTCATCATCATCGGACTCCACATCGGAGTCCTCCCGACGTGTCTCCTCGTCTGTGGGGACATCATCATCTGTAGGCTCTACAAATGCTGGCCACACTCATCATAGAGCCCTGGCATTCTCACCGAAGGGGTAGTCTAGCTCAGGCTGCCATAGCTCCTCCTCTGTCGCCGGCCTCTCGCCTATCCTCAGCTAGAGCATCTGCATCCCATACATTCGAGCCATATACTGATCATCACAAGCATGTCGCTCGCCAAGTGTAAGCACTGGCCCGTGGGTGGTGTCGGGAGCCTTAGTTTTAGTAACATCTAAGGCCCGCCGCTCCATCTGTGGGATATAGTCAAGGGCCTCCTCCTCCACATCTAGGCCCCTGAGGAAGGTGGTGAGTAGTCCACCAAAGCCATACCTGTGCCACCTGATGCAACCGGGCTCTCTTCATGGCGGAGATAATTACCGCCCCCACGTTGTTCTCCAGCCCTTTCATTAGGGCGTACACCAGGTATACACGATCCTGGGTTACATCTGTCATATGTACCCCCGGGATGAGGCAGGAACATACAATCTTCAGCCATATTCTGGCTTCCCTGTTCATCAGTGAATAGGGCAGAGTCTGGTGGTAGCCCCTCTCTTTGTGTCTGCTCCATCTAGCTATCGATCGAGTCCCACACAATGTGCGTCTGATGTCCGCATACGGTGGCATAATGTTCAGCTGTCGGAGTACGTGGGCGTCTGTGTCCCGCGCTCCTATGATGGCATTGAGGTGGTGGGGCTCCAAAGTGACTATTTGCCCTCTGATTTTGATGCTGAGGCTTCTAATAGTCGGGTCCCAATTGGCATAGAACTCCCGAACCAGGTGCAGGTTACATTCCTTGGGCTCGTCAAAGATGAAATTGATCCTAGCTGCCTCGATTCGGTGTACCATCCTAGGGAACTCCTGTGTCAATGGTTCCCGTGCTATATGATCCTCGGGGAAATATTTGTTTTCTTTGTGGTTCGTGTACCATTTTTTCCCCTCATCAGTCACCCATCTCATTCCGTATTGGCGGCATTGGCCGTGTGGAACTGCTGGTGCTACTGGGACTGCTGTGCCCAGTCTGATTCGCTTCCTTCCGGCGCCCGAAGTTGATGCGCCTTTCCCTTTCTCTTGCCTACTTGCCATTTTACCTGTCAACCCAAGTAGACAAGATCAACGTTAAGCTAACAGATATTAACTTCGGCTAAGGTTGGGTTAAGCTAGGTTACCCCACACTTAGTCCTTAGCAACAGTTATAACAATACGGCAAGATTATCTTTATTTACACACAATAACCAACTATACAATCATGCTTAGTGCGTTCGAAAAATTCAACGGTATATCTTCTGTGTACTACTCAGACTTCGTACAGCCAATCACAATCACTACCATCGCTAACATTTTACCCATCACACTTAGCAAAGAAAAACAAAGAAACAAAAACAACAACAAAAATTTATCTACACGAACCTATACAACTAACTAAATTCTTACAAATTTCAACATTCCCTTAACCCGAGAATCCGTCGTTCTATTAACATCCTAACAATTAGTACATCGACTCATCTCATTCAACATATACCTCCCGGCATGAAACTCACAAGTTCACTACATTTTCAACTTCAAATTCAAAATACAAGCCCTAGAATTGATATTATCAAGCAAATTCGATTAATTTATGCAATTGATGAGTTCAAGCAATCATAACGACATTCCGAACACTCATCAACAACAATTTAAATTGAATTCATGATTAATTTCTACTTAGGGCAATTTAGCTCACCTCACATGCTCAATATCGAAGAAAATCGACAAGAATTTGTGAGGAAATCGGAAAACATACCTTGACTTTGAAGAATCGAAGAAAACATGTTGAATTTCTTGACCTACTCTGTGTCACGTTGAAGGGGAATGGGTTTTGGGGGGTTTGGTCGCGGAGAGATTGAGAAATAAGGGAAAAGGGAGGGTTTTCGGGGTTAAAAAGTAGGGAAATCGCGCGGGTCACCCCGCGACCCGGTGTGACCCGTCGCGATATACACGGCAACGTGTCACGGAGTGCATCGCGGTGAACTGCCTCCGTGACACGGAGCCATCGCGAGCGTGTTCTGGAAATTTTTAAAAAATCCTGATTGTACCTCAACATGTCACGGAGGTAATGCGGAGGTCCACCTCCGTGACACGGAGCTGTCGCCCCAGCTCACTGTTTGCCACTTTTTATTAATTTTCATACCTCAACTTTTCCTTCGCGATTCCGTGCATATTTTTCTCCGTTTGACCTGAAATTCATCTCACTATACAAAATTGGTTAGAATTATAGATTTCACTCTAAATACAAATAAAACAAAAACTAAAATGAAAAATTTTGTAGTAAATCAAGAAAAATAAAAAGAAAAGAAAAATCTATTTACACTTTACAAAAAGAAAGAAAAAATTTTCACGGGTTGCCTCCTGTGTAGTGCCTGGTTTACAGTCGCGGCAACGTCGTTAAGCTCAATTGTCCTCTAGGGTGATGGACGATTTCTCTCGATCACCGTCCTCCCCCCAGTAGTGCTTACACTGATCCGGTGGTTTTCCCAACAACTCCCGTGAATCCTTAATCTGCTTATCCTCACCTTGATCAATCACATTGATCACCGAGAGTTCTTCGTGCACCATCGGGAGCTTGGGTACCTTGTACACATCGAACACCTCCACCTTGTCGTGTGCTCGCATTGTTAGCTGCCCCGCAGCTACGTCAATTAGTGCTTTCCCTGTTGCAAAGAAAGGACGTCCCAAAATAAATGGGACTTCCGCGTCTAGTTCAAAATCCAGCACGACAAAATCTACCGGGAAAATTAGGGAGCCAACTTGCACCAGAACGTCCTCCACAATGCCATCAAGTCTGGCTAAGGATCGATCTGCCAATTGCAAGATTACTGTTGTGGGTCTAGGACTCCCTAGACCCAACTTTCTGAATACCGATGAAGGCATCAAATTTATACTCGCTCCCAAATCACACAATCCACGAGCTCGGATGCACTGCCCAATAGTAATCTGGATAGTAAAGCTCCCAGGGTCTTTGAGCTTTGTGGGCAGTCTATTTTGAAGCCGGGAAGTGCACTCCTCCGTTAGAGCCACCGTAGCATACTCAGTCAACCGACTTTTGTTTGCCACGATGTCCTTTATATACTTAGCATATTTTGGCACTCCCTGCAAAACATCAACAAGAGGTAAGTTACTATGTACCTGTTTCAGCACCTTCATGAATTTCTTGAAATACGCCTCCTCCTTGTGTTTCTTTAATCATTGAGGGAACGGGGGTGGAGGTCTTTCTGATTCAGCTTCCTTAGTCTTCCCCCTCTCAGTACTTTGCTCCCTCTCAACTTCAGCTGCTCCCGACTGTTGAGGTGGTCTTTCTGGTTCCACCTCTTTCAGCTGCAAACCACTCCTTGTGGTCACTGCATTTACCTGCTTAGGATTGGAATCCGTGTCACTCGGCAGTCCTCCTCTAGGCCTTGTGTTTTGGGCACTAGCAAATTGCCCAAATTGATATTCAAGTGCCTTGGTAGCTAACTGGTTGTTTTTCACTTCGACTGCCAATTTCACATAGTCAGCGTGCAATTGAGCTTGGTTAGCTATCATGGTCTTGAACATTTCCTCAATGCTGGGTGATGGTGGTGGAGAAGGTGCATTGTTGTTTCTGAATTGTGCTTGATAATTCTGCTGCCCTCCTTGGTTCCTTTGCACACCCTGACCCGAACTTTGCCCCTGATGGTTGTTGCTACCCCATGAGAAATTAGGGTGATAACTCCAATTGGAATTGTAGCTACTACCATACTGTTGGTGGTTCCTTTGCGCATTACCCACTAAGTTTACCGAATCAGGATTGGCTCCACAACACTCAGCTGAGTGCTCACTGCTTCCACACACTTCACACCACATTTGCTGCACAACATTCACTGGGGCTTGAGGCTGGTTCATTGTCATGTTGCCGAAGTGGGTGTTAAGTTGATTTTGCAATGCAGCTATCTCTGCAGCGATAGCTGTAAACCCATCCACTTCAAGCACTCCTGCTGCTTTCCGTGTCCCGCCTCTTGATGAATCAACATTCCATTCTGGATTGCCCTGCGAAATATGGTTCAACAAAGTATACAGCTCCTCATAAGTTTTCTCTAGCGCTTGCCCTCCAACTGCTGAGTCTAGCAATATTTTGGTGTGGGGTTCCAAACCCTCTATAAAAGTGTGCAACAGCACATCATTGGATTGATGATGATGAGGACAATCCCGCAACATGGATTTGAATCTCTCCCAGGCCTGATATAAATTTTCTCCCTCTGTCTGTTTGAAACTTAGAATTTGACTTCTAAGTCTTGTTGTTTTACTAGAGGGAAAAAACCGTATCAAGAATTTCCTTGCAAAATCATCCCACGTAGAAATAGAATTTGGTGGCTCAGCTTTCAACCACCTCTTGGCTTCTCCCAATAGTGAGAATGGGAATAATGTAAGCCGAACATAATCTGATGACACTCCAGCGGGGATGTAAGTGTCACTTATCTCCAAAAAATTTTGGAGATGCTGCTGTGGATCTTCATGAGGGAGACCGGTAAACTGCCCTCTAGTGTGCAGCAATTGCACCATATTCTGTTTAAGTTCAAACCTCCCTCCTGGCTCAGGTTTGCGGATGCTAGATGTGACATTATTAGCATGTGGGATTGCCACCTCGCGAACCGGCCGAGCTGCTATTTCTTCGGGCACTAACACTACACGTACTACTGGTGGATTCTGTTGTTGCTCCATGATCGTTTGTCTGAGCAACTGCAACTTTCTTTGTAGAGCTTCTCTCCGTTTACTGTGAAATATCCTTTCTGGCTCTATATACGATTCCACCAGCTCCTTGTCTCTTGCCAGTGTTCAACAGGAATTAAGTCTGCAAAATACAGGCTAAGACCAAGTTGTCAACACTAAGAAAATAAAAATACAGTAAATTAACACTTAAAACAAATTCACCAATTGCCAAGTCCCCGGCAACGGCGCCAATAACTTGTTCGGAGTCTGTTATATGGGTATACAACTCACACGCAAGTGCACGTGGTCGAACAAGTAGTAAAGTGGCTTAAGTAAGCCAAGTATCGATCCCACAGGGACTGGGATGAAGTGCAATCTACTCAAGTGTACTATATTTTAATTCTAAAATTGCAGACAACAGCGGAACCAAAAGTTTGATATTTTGATTTAATATTTTTATGCTAAATCTAAAACAACTATCTAATGTGAGTCTGAACTATGAATGAGAGCATGCTGAGGTTAAACGAACATGTAATGAAATTAATTATCGACATAATTTGGTTATTCTTTTCCTCCGGTTGCTAGTCAAGAACTATTGCCAAGAGATTAAAACTCTCGTATTTAACCCCACTTAAGAATAATGAACCATCCACCTACATTTCTGTGATTAAATGCAATTCATGTTCTAGCCATACAAACCCGGTTCCTAAATTGACTAATATGACTTTCAGGTATATTACTATCCTGAAAGTAAATCAATTCTCAATTTTCCCAAACTAAGGAAAGATCATATCCTATTAATTCACAACTTTCCAATTTCTTGCTCTCTCAAGTGAAACTGGACTTTTTGGATATACATTAACGTAGGCCACACATTAATGCAGTAAGAACAAGAATTAATAAAACAACCATGGAAGAAAAGATGAAAAACCAATATGATCAACAATCACATTTCATTACAAGTGTTCTTAACCTCAGCAAGAAGATGAATTAGCCACTCATTTATGGATTAAACATCGTTAAATGAGTGTTAAACATACAAGCAATTGAATACGAGGAGAAGGAAGGAGAAAAAAACCCTGATAATTTCGTCCCCTAAACTGCCTGTAACCCACGTTCTTGCTCCACCAAGTCAGAATATTGAAAAATGAACCTAAGTGTTCTATTTATACTGCTGGAAATGTTTCCCGGAATAACGAGCAACGTGTCACGGAGTGCATCGCGGAGCACTGCCTCCGTGACACGCTACGAATGCGGACCCTCACTGGAACTGGGGGTCCAGGAATTAAAGCTCAACGTGGCACGGCGTGCAACGCGGAGCCAAGCCACCGTGCCACGGACCAGACGCGGACCCTCTCTTGAATTTGGGCGAAATTTCCCTATCCAGGCAGAAGGCCTCCGCGATGGCAGCGTGCCACGGCTCCATCGCAGAGCCCCTTTAATCCATGTTGTCCAATGCCTTGTTCCTTGCTCGCATCCAAGTCCAACCCCGATATCCTCCAACATGCATTTTAGCTTCCCGAAATTACATTTTACCTGCAAAACAATGTTAATCATGTTGGTTAGTATAAATTCACATTTTATTACCAATTACATGAAAATGTATACACATTGGTAGATAAACAAGGCTAAAATGGTACTTTTAAGTATCACTTGGGCCTATAAATTTGCCCAAGATCATCTAGCCATCACATTCGCTTCTGCTTCCCAAGTGGCTCCCTCAACTAGCTGGTTCTTCCACAAAGCTTTCACTGAAGCGACTTCCTTGTTTCTCATCTTACAAACCTGATGGTCAAGGATCTGAAGTGGGACCTTTTCTTAAGAGAGACTATTTTTTATTCCCACGTTGTCTAGTGGCACAATTGAAATTGGATCACCGATGCACTTCTTCAACAGTGACACATGAAAGACTCGGTGCACTGATGCTAACTTTGGAGGTAGTTCTAACACATGTGCCACACTTCCAATTCGCTTCAAAATTTTATAGGGTCCCACATATCTCGGATGGAGTTTTTCTTTCTTCCCAAATCTCATCACCCCTTTCATGGGTGAAATATTTAGATAAACCCAATCATCCACTGTGAACTCTTACTCTTTTCTCCTTACATCCGCATAGGATTTATGACGGCTCTGTGTTGTTTTCAACCTCTCCCCGATAAGTTGCACCTTCTGCATAGCCTCATGAAATGAGTCTGGACCGATCAAGGTAGCTTTACCAACCTCAAACCAACCTATAGGATGTCTACACCTCCTGCAATATAATGCCTCAAACGGGGCCATCTGGATACTGGAGTGGTAACTCAACGAGAGGTAGGTGATCATCCCAACTGGCCTTGAAATCGATCACACACGCTCTCAGCATATCTTCCAAGGTCTGTATAGTCCGCTCATCTTGTCCATCTGACTGTGGGTGAAAAGTTGTGCTGAGCTTAACCTATGTACCGAGTCCTTTCTTAAATGATTTCTAGAAATGCGAAGTGAACTAGGTACCTCTATCTGAAATAATGGACAAGGGCACTCCATGTAGTTTGACCAACACCCAAATATAAAGTCTAGCACAATTCTCAGCTGATTCTGTAGTTTTAACTGGGAGGAAATGTGCTAACTTGGTCATCCGATCTACTATCATCCAGATTGAGTCGTGCTGCCGACGAGTCTGAGGTAGACCTGTAACAAAGTCCATAATTACTTCTTCCCACTTCCATGTGGGTATGCTGATATCCTGAATCATACCTCCCGGTCTCTGATGTTCCACCTTGAGCTGCTGGTAGTTCGAGCACTTAACTACAAATTTTGCAATGTCCCTGTTCATGTTGTTCCACCAGTAAATATCCCATAAATCACGGTACATCTTAGTAGCACCTGGGTAATATCTCGAACTATGTGCTTCAACCAGTATTTGCTGTCTGAAATCACCTATATCTGGCACACATAGCCTACCATGTTAACGGAGCACACCATCTCCCCCTTGGGAGAAACCCTCTACTTCTTTTCTGAGAACTGCCTCCTTCAGCTTAAGCATTATGGGATGTTCATCCTTCCTTGACTTAACATCAACTACCAATGAGGAATCTGATCCACTCTGCACCACTACTCCACCCTAAGCTGTATCAACCAACTGCACTCCCAATCGAGCTAACCTGTGGATATCCTTTGCCAGATCCTTTTTGCCCTCTTCAACATGAGCCACGCTCCCCATAGACATCTTACTTAAGGAATCGACTACCACATTAGCTTTTCTCGGGCGATACAACAAACTCATGTCATAGTCCTTCAATATCTCCAACCATCTTCCCTAAAGAAGATTTAGATATTTCTGACTGAACACATACTGAAGGATCTTGTGATCGATGAAAGCATCCACGTGAGCCCCATAAAGGTAGTGCATCTATATTTTCAATGCAAACACCACCGCTGCCAACTCCAGGTCATGAGTCAGATAGTTCTTCTCATGAACCTTGAATTGTTTGGAGGTGTAAGTTATCACCTTACCCCGCTGCATCAAAACATAACCAAGTCCAACTCTGGAAGCATCACAGTACACCACGAACCCATTTGTTCTTTCTGGCAAGGTTAACACTGGAGCGGTGGTGAGTCGAGTATTTAACTCCTAGAAACTCTTCTCACATGCATTTGACCACTGAAAATTCACCTTTTTTTGAGTCAACCTAGTCAGAGGGGATGCAATAGAGGAGAAACCTTCCAAAAACGTCGGTAATAACTAGCTAGACCCAAGAAGCTTCTGATTTCAGTTGGGGAAGTAGGTCTTGTCCATTATTTCACCGCTGCTATCTTTTGAGGATATACCTAAATACCCTCACCCAAGACCACGTGACCAAGGAAAGTCATCGACTTCAACCAGAATTCTCAATTGCTAAACTTAGCGAACAACTAGTGGTCTCTGAGTGTTCGTAGCACTATCCTCAGATGGTTAGCATGTCCTTCCTCTCTTATGGAGTATACCAGAATATCGTCAATAAATATGTCACACCCCAAAACTGGGGTAGGGCGCAACTAGCACTCGATTCATGATTGATCGAGAAGACAGATATATGGCATTTGTAGCTGTAACACTTATGCTATCCAGGACACCTGTCACAATCAACTAAACAATAAACTGGACCCATAAGGTCTCAACAATACGGAGTAAACAATCGAAATGCAACCAAGGCAATTAATGTGCTAACAAAGCAACAATAAGCCGACGAAGCCACAAACTGAATAACATGGTACACATTAAATCCACAAAGCCTCTAAAGAGTAAACTAAATGATGGTCGGAACAGGGATCTGACCTACCCATACCTGCATCTCAAAATTCAAGCATAAATAACTAAGCCCTAGCTCCAGGAAGAAAGGAGCATACCAACCATCTGTTGATCTCACGAACTTCTACTCAACTGGCCATCCTGACCTATACCTGCACCTGCGGCACGAATGCAGGTCCCAAGCAAGGGGACGTCAGTACGAATGAAATGTATTGGTATGTAAGGCTGAAACTATAACCATGAGATAACAATCCTGTAATAACTGACTTAGCACATAAACATGTAGAGGATAAATATAACCTGGAACTCTGCAACCTGTAATTGATAACAACTTACTATAATATAACTGAACTCAAGCTAACTGAACCAGGAATAAGGAATGGTAACAACCTGTAATTCTAGAAACTAAAACCTGATAATAACTCTATAAAGAGATGAAAATGCAATTAAGAAATGCACAACAAAGAAACTATAACTGTAATGCCAGCGACCAGCTAACCGTAAATCCATATATAAAATTCGTCCAGCCGGTGTACCACACCGGGGTAAAATAAAAATATCTCCAGCCGATGTACCACACCAGGTTAAAATAAAAAGATCTCCAACCGGTGTACCACACTAGGGTAAAATAAAAATATCTCTAGCCGATGTACCACACCGGGGTAAAATAAAAATATCTCTAGCCGATTTACCACACCGGGGTAATATAAAAATATCTCCAGTCGGAGTACCACACCGAGGTAAAATAAAAATAAATCTTAATCACCATCAAAAATAGAGCTGATAAAGCTCATACAAATTATCTGAATACTGGAAACCATAAAATATGTTAATTAGTAGCTATAACATGTGTAGGATCTTACCACGACCCCTAATACTACAATTATTTCATACACATATAGGTCTTTCATTTAGCATTTAAATACATACATATGCTGTGAATGAATTCTAGGGAAGTTCCTAGAACTGGAATATCATAAAGACATGTGTAGACTCACATTCATGATTTTAAACATCTCCTAGCAATTCTAACACGAGGAGCATAGAAGAATCACTTAACCTAACATTTTCTATTAACAATCTTAGCATTCATTTCGTGCTTATACTCGTTTGACTTTCATACTTTCATATCAAGAATTGTGAGCATACCTCTTTCATTGCACATCTTATCACATCTCGAGGTAACTTACGAACAGGAAGATATAACTTGTGTATCTCAAACCTGGAGCTCTTTAATATACAAATTCTAGGCAACTGTCTAGGGGTTGCCTTAAAATAAATAAGGACATATAGTCGTGCAGCAGACAGCGTAGGAAAAGCTCATGTGAAACATTGCAATATATGTGGAGCTTAGAAAAGCTTAGCAACATTATAAACAGTTTAGAAACTTCCAAGAAAAATAAAATCCTTTAAAACTTTAAAAAGTTAATCCAACTCTTAGAACAAATAATCAAAGATAATTCTTTAAAAGTACAATGAGAACTTCTCTTTAACTTGAGTCACTATCTCAAAATATTCGATTCTAATTATTTCTTAAGGAGTTAACACTTTACTGGCCTTTCATTAGCTTAACATAATTGAACATAAACAATTTTATTTATAACTCTTTTGCTAAACGTCATTAAAACAGGGTAAATCTTGCTAGCTATTTGCCTAATTCATTAACAATCGTAACACTTATCATCAAATTTAACAACCTTTAGCTCTACTTTTCATATTCATCTTAAATTCTTTTCAAAATAGGATTCATCATTCCCTACCTAATTATTTATTCTCATGTTCACTATTCCAGAAATCCTTGTATGCACTTACCTTTTACTTAATTGCCAACCTTGTCTCTTAAACTTGTCTTGCTCATATTTTAACGTCGCTCAAAGGTTCTTGAAATCAACTACGGACAGAAGGCATATACCTCACACATTACCTTAAAAGGTCTAACATTTACTCTTATCTCTCCTTTGCTACTAGTGCCTCAACTTTTACACTTAGGTTAATTTCCTTACACACCTACAACTTTAAAAGAACATGCGACGTGTCTACTTAAAGCCTTAAGCAATTCTCAGGAGGTCTAGATAACTCAAGAGCTCTAATAAACATATAGCGACTTTCTAAAGACAATCCTTGCCGCTTTAGCGCGTAATTTGAATGTAAGCATAAACATATATATATATATATATATATGTTATGATTTTTGTCTAACATGTTAACATCAAGATATTGTGCATAACCTGACAATAAAGATAGTCCCATAGAAATATCAATGGTTTACCCATTCGGGTTGTATCTTCCAAGTTTAACGTATTGATTAATTAAGAAACGTATTAATTAGTCTCTTAGCTTAAGGAAGAGGGATAGGGGAATCATCTCATGGCCCTAGGTACCTTAAAACATGAATATGAGAGGGTAGGTAGCTGTCATAAGGAAATTCCATTTCGTTACCCTCGTTAGCCCTTATTGAGTTAAAACCCGATTTCAATTATTAGGTTTGTCTGCGCGTCGTGCTTACCAAATTTCTTAGCAACCATAATGTGAAACAACTTTGACAACACAAATACATAACATAATGTAAAGGACTAGCTCACAGTGCCCACACCGAGGGGACTTCAGACTCAATTTACAACTATGACCATAATAGAAGGTAATTGCCCTCTCTGCTTCACATTCATGCATTCCAACTCTTTAGCAAATACACACCTTAATACCAAGTAATCATAAAAATTGGGTGGAACCATAATATTCTACTACAGAAGCTCAAGTACAGGGGAATGCTGGATTAATCCTCGGCATGATTTCGTGCTTGAAAATCAAGAGACAAACAACACCTTACATACCTTTTTTTCCGGCGAGCTTTCTTATGTCGTTTCTTTCTTTCAACAACAAGAACTTTAGCCCCTTAAATTAATTGAGTTTATCACCAAGTTACAAGGATGTTTCAAGCCAATTTATCCAGCCAAAATGTTATATCAATAGGCAGTCACAACACAAACAAATAAGGCAATACTTAGCATTTCTTATTTCAACTTGTTTCAACAACTTTGGGAGAAAATAGAGGTAGGAAATTACCTCACTTTTCTCATGAAAAACTCCCACAAATATAGAGTATATTCTCAGAAACACAAAGCTATTTCAACCTTCAAAAACGAGCAGAACTTCAACAACAACATACCAACAACGGCAACCCAACATAACCTCCAATTTCTAGCTTTAGCTATGATTGTTAGGCAAGTTAAGAAATTATAGACACTTATCCTTGGCGTGAGAATATTGTTGGATATAATAGGAGTATTTTCCTCCAAATCACTTCCAGATAATTCAGAAATCTTGCTGCCCAAAATGCATCAAAATAACAGCACAACAACTACAACAAGTCAACATACAAACCATTACTTTCTTCTAGTTTTCGTTCAAAAATTCATACACTTATTAGTGATTTTAAACGAGGGAAGTGACTTACTACTTATGAGGAACAATTCCTACTAAGATGGAGTATAAAATTAGCTCAAAATAGTCCCAAACACGGAGCAACAACACTGCCAAAACGAAGCTACAAGGCAGCAACAACTTCACCACAATGTTGCCTTCACTTCCATCAACTTTTGCTTGTGTTTTAATGGTGTTTTCTTGAGGGATTTCCTCTTGGTTTCTAAGGCTTTGAAACTGGAAAAGAGAGAGGATTTAATAGGGCAAGCAAGCACCTCAAACCTGGAAAATTTGAAAATTATTTCATAACCAAAACCATAAAATATAAAGGTGTTTGGGCGGTGGCCATGTCACTGCCCGATAGTGCTACCGTAAAACACCTATAACTTTTTATTTCGAGCTCTGATTGATGAGCCGTTTGATGTTCTAAAATCTAGACTCAAAGAAATTTAATTTGATAGGTCCTGGTTCTTCTAATTCGTTATATATTGGGAGATATGGTCATTTAAAATTGACCCTAATTTATAAACTTTACATATTCTTTGTTTTTTCCCATTCGTACACATTTCCCTTGTCATCTACGATCAATATACAACCCATACTTCCCTTAACATAGCATACGAACATCAAATAATTTCCAAAAATTTTCCGGGGTGTAACATCCTCTCCCTCTAGAAACATTCATCCTCGAATGTCATAACACCTTTAACTCATCCTTGTCTTCCATCATAAACATACATTCCATATATTCATAAACATATTCTTTCTAGTTGTTGCTTCATATCAAACTATTTTTGTTTAACTCGTTCTATTTACCTAACATAAGGCAGACGTGCCTTAACACTACATAATCGATGGACTTTTCTAACCATAAGAAAATTTATACACTACCACGACATATAATTAACTCCAATACCACTTTCCATTCACTACTTAAGATGCAAGATCAATGTTAAATCTGAAGCTATGCTTTTACCTTTGCTTTTACCACGACCCATTATTGGCGGTCCTGATAACTGAAACTAAAGCGTGATCTAGGAAAACAAAAAGGGACTAAGTCTTCAAGAGAAGCTAAATTTCTGGCCACCTAGTGCCTTGAAACACTACAAGGAGCCGTAAATAATACTATTGACATGGTATCCTCCACTCTATTCTACTTTTATGTCTGTACTTGAAGACGGTAAATCAGATCCTCTATCAAACCTAATACAATTGATATACCCCCTCATATTTCGCACCTTATCCAAAGCATTTTGGCCAAAGAATTAAACCTGAGACTATATTCATGAATACTCATGCTGCCGTGCTTTAGGTACAAAAATATACTAACTCGAACACATTGAAGTTCCCGTGGTAAGCACTAATCCGTAAAGGATAGGGGATTTAGGCTCAAAATCCACAGGCACTAAAGCTCTCAGAAGTATTTCCCTAGAACCTGCCATTAATTTCAGTAGTTGATTCTTGAAACGTCACTATTTGGGTTAACATATGAAATGCTTCCTCAAAATCTCATCCCTTTGATATAGATGAAGGTGCTGGAGGAAAAAAAACTCTACCTCCTCCTGGCTCTACTGAAACTGGGACAACATGAGGGGTTGAATCTCTTCTCACGGTATCTCTAACTAGAACTAGAGGAACTATAACATGGGGAGTAAAAAAAACTCGCTTCGAGCATATAATCTATTTATCGGATCGACAGGAGGGGCGACTGGAACCCTTTCAAGAATCTCATAGCCATCTGCCTTACTTCAGGTTAATTCTAAAACATAAGCACGATTTAGACTACAAACAACCCTTACATCTTTGCTCTATAGCACGATCTATTAATGAACAAAGTGAAACAGCCCCTAAATGCCCAGTAGCATCCTGATTATAAGTATGGTGCACAACATACTCATTAGCAAGACTCTACTAGACAAGGCATGTGGATTCCCTAGGATACGACTTCGCTCTGATACCAAGTTTGTCACGCTCCAAAACTGGGGTAGGGCGTAATTAGCACTCAATTCATGATTGATCGAGAAGCCTGCTATATGACATCTGTAACTGTAAAACTTAGACCATCCAGGCCACCTGTCACAATCAACTGAAGAATTAGTTGGACCCATAAGGTCACAACAGTATGGGGTAAAAAATCGAAATGTAACCAAGGCAATTAATGTGCTAACCAAGCAACAATAAGCTGACGAGGCCACTAACTGAATAATATGGTACACACTAAGTCCACAAAGCCTCTAAAGAGTAAACTAACTGATGGTCGGAACAGGGCTCCGACCTACCCATACCTGCATCTCAAAAGTCAAGCTTAAATAACTAAGCCCTAGCTCCAGGAAGAAAGGAGCATACCAACCATCTGTTGATCTCACGAACTGCTACTCAACTGGCCATCCTGACCTAGACCTGCACCTGCGGCACCAATGCAGGTCCCCAAGCAAGGGGACATCAGTACGAATGAAATGTACTAGTATGTAAGGCTGAAACTGTAACCATGAGATAACAATCCTGTAATAACTGACTTAGCACATAAACATATAGAGGATAAATATAACATGGAACTCTGCAACCTGTAATTGATAACAACTTACTATAATATAACTGAACTCAAGATAACTGAACAAGAAATAAGGAATGGTAACAACTTGGAGTCCTGGAAACTGAAACCTAATAATAACTCTATAAAGAGATGAAAATGCAATTAAGAAATGCACAACAAAGAAACTATAACTGTAATGCCAGAGACCAGCCAACCGTAAATCCATATATAAAATTCGTCCAGCCGGTGTACCACACCGGGGTAAAATAAAAATATCTCCTGCCGATGTACCACACCAGGTTAAAATAAAAAGATCTCCAACCGATGTACAACACCAGGGTAAAATAAAAATATCTCCAGCCGATGTACCATACTGGGGTAAAATAAAAATATCTCTAGCCGATTTACCACACCGGGGTAATATAAAAATACCTCCAGCCAGTGTACCACACTGGGGTAAAATAAAAATAAATCTTAATCACCATCAAAAATGGAGCTGACAGAGCTCATACAAATTATCTGAATACTGGAAACCATAAAATATGTTGATCAGTAACTATAACATGTGTAGGATCTTACCACGACCCCTAATACTACAATTATTCCATACACATATAGGTCTTTCATTTAGAATTTAAATACATATATATGCTATGAATGAATTCTAGGAAAGTACCTAGAACTGGAATATCATAAAGACATGTGTAGTCTCACATTCATGATTTTAAACATCTCCTAGCAATTCTAACGTGAGGAGCAGAGAGGAATCACTTAACCTAACATTTTCTATTAACAATATTAGCATTCATTTCGTGCTTATACTCGTTTGACTTTCATACTTTCATATCAAGAATTGTGAGCATACCTCATTCATTTCACATCACATCACATCTCGAGGTAACTTACAAACAGGAAGACATAACTTGTGTATCTTAAACCTGGAGCTCTTTAATATACAAATTCTAGGCAACTATATAGGGGTTGCCTTAAAATAAATAAAGACTTATAGTTGTACTTTAGACAGCGCAGGAAAAGCTCATGTGAAACATTGCAATATATGTGGAGCTTAGAAAAGCTTAGCAGTATCATAAATAGTTTCGAAACTTCCATGAAAAATAAAATACTCTAAAACTTGAAAAAGTTAATCCAACTCTTAGAACAAATAATCAAAGATAATTGTTTATAAGTAAAATGAAGAACTTCACTTTAACTTGAGTCACTATCTCAAAATATTCGGTTCTAATTATTTCTTAAGGAGTTAACACTTTACTGGCCTTTCATTAGCTTAACACAATTGAACATAAACAACTTTATACATAACTCTGTTGCTAAACATCATTAGAATAGGGTAAATCTTCCTAGCTATTTCCTAATTCATTAACAATCTTAACACTTATCATCAAATTTAAATACCTTTAGCTCTACTTTTTGTATTCATCTTAAATTCTTTTCCAAACAGGATTCATCATTCCCTACCTAATTATTTACTCTCGTGTTCACTATTCCAGCAATTCTTGTACGCACTTACCTTCTTACCTAATTTCCAACCTTGTCTCTTAAACTTGTCTTGCTCATATTTTAACATCGCTCAAAGGTTCTTGAAATCAACTACAGACAGAAGGCATATACCTCACATATTACCTTAAAAGGTCTAACATTTACTCTTATCTCTCCTTTGATACTAGCGCCTCAACTTTTGCACTTAGGTTAGTTTCCTTACACACCTACAAATTTCAAAGAACATGCGACGTGTCTACTTAAAGCCTTAAGCAATTCTCAGGAGGTCTAGATAACTCAAGAGTTGTAATAAACATATAGCGACTTTCTAAAGGCAATCCTTGCCGCTTTAGCGCGTAATTTGAATGTAAGTATAAACATACATATATATTATGATTTTTGTCTAACATGTTAACATCAAGATAATGTGCATAATTTGACTATAAAGAGGGTCCGATAGAAATATCAATAGTTTACCCATTCGGGTTCTATCTTCCAATTTTAATGTATCGGTTAATTATGAAACGTATTAATTAGTCTATTAGCTTAAGGAAGAGGGATAGGGGAATCATCTCGTGGCCCTAGGTACCTTAAAACATGAATATGAGTGGGTAGGTAACTATCATAAGAAAATTCCATTTCGTTACCATCGTAAGCCCTTATTGAGTTAAAACCCGATTTCAATTATTAGGTTTGTCTGTGCGTCGTCTTCTTTCCATGCTTACCAAATTTCTTAGCAACCATAATGTGAAACAACTTTGACACCACAAATATATAAAATAATGTAAAGGGCCAGCTCACAGTGCCCACGCCGAGGGGACTTCAGACTCAATTTACAACTATGACCATAATAGAAGGTAATTGCCCTCTTTGCTTCACATTAATGCGTTCCAACTCTTTAGAAAATACACACCTCAATACCAAGTAATCATAAAAATTGGGAGTAACCACAATATGCTACTATAGAAGCTCAAGTACAGGGAAATGTCGGATTAATCCTCGGCATGAATTCGTGCTTACATACCTTTTTTTTCGGCGAGCTTTCTTATGCCGTTTCTTTCTTTCAAAAACCAGAAATTTAGCCCCTTAAATTAATTGAGTTTATCACCAAGTGAAAAGGCTGTTTCAACCCAACTTATCCAGCCAAAATGTTACATCAATAGGCAGTCACAACACAAACAAATAAGGCAACACTTAGCATTTCTTATTTCAACTTGTTCCTACAACTTTGGGGGAAAATAGAGGTAGGAAATTACCTCACTTTTCTCATGAAAAAATCCCACAAATATAGAGTATATTCTCAGAAAAATACAGCTATCCAACCTTCAAAAACGAGCACAACTTTAACAAAAACATACCAACAACGGCAGCCCAACATAACCTCCAACTTCTAGCTTTAGCTATGATTGTTAGGAAAGTTAAGAAATTAGAAACACTTACCCTTGGCATGAGACTATTGTTGGATATAATAGGAGTATTTTCCTCCAAATCACTTCCCAATAATGCATAAATCTTGCTGCCCAAAACGCAGCAAAATAACAGCACAACAACTACAACAAGTCAATATACAAACCATAACTTTCTTCTAGTTTTCCTTCAAAAATTCATACACTTAATACATATTTCAAAAGAGGGAAGTGACTTACTAATTCTTAGGAAAAATTCCTACTAAGATGGAGTATAATATTATCTCAAAATAGTCCCAAACACGCAGCAACAACACTGCCAAAACGAAGCTTCAAGGCAGCAACAACTTCACCACAATGTTGCCTTCACTTCCATCAACTTTTGCTTGTGTTTTGATGGTGTTTTCTTGAGGGATTTCCTCTTGGTTTCTAAGGCTTTGCTACTAGAAAAGAGAGAGGATTTCATAGGGTAAGAAAGCACCTCAAACCTGGAAAATTTGAAAATGATTTCATAAACCAAAACATAAAATATAAGGTGTTTGGGCGGTGGCCGTTTTTAGTGCGGTGGCCATGTCACTGCCCGATAGTGCTACTGTAAAACACCTATAACCTTTTATTAAGAACTCTGATTGACGATCCATTTAATTTTCTAAAAACTAGACTAGAAAACCTTTAATTAGATAGGTCGTGGCGCTTCTAATTTATTATATATCGGGAGATATGGTCATTTAAAATTGACCCTAATTTATAAACTTTACATACTCTTTGTTTTTTTCCATTTGTACACATTTCCCTTGTTATCTACGATCAATCTACAACCCGTACTTCCCTTAACATAGCATACGAACATCAAATAATTTCCAAAAATTTTCTGAGGTGTAACAAAATACAATGATGAACATGTCTAGATATAGCTTGAAAACCCTGTTCATCAAGTCCATGAAAGCTGCGGGGGCATTAGTCAGTCTGAAGGACATAACCACAAATTCATAGTGACCATACCGAGTTCTGAAAGTTGTTTTCAGTATTTCACACTCTCTAACTCTAAGTTGACGGTACACCAACCTGAGATCTACCTTGGAGAAACAACTGGCTCCCTGAAGCTGATCGAACAAGTCGTCAATCATGGATAGAGGGTACCTGTTCTTGACAGTGACCTTATACAACTGATGGTAGTCGATACACATCCTGAGGGTACCATCTTTCTTCCACACGAATAATAATGCAGCACCCCATGTATAGATGTTAGGCCTGAAGAAGCCTTATCAAGGAGGTCCTTTAACTACTCCTTCAACTCCTTAAGCTCAGCTGGAGCCATCCTGTAAGGAGGGATGGAGATGGGCTGAGTGTTTGGGAGGAGCTCTATGCCGAAGTCTATTTCCCATTCAGGAGGGATTCTAGGTAGATCTTCGGGAAACACATCAGGGAACTCACTGACAATTAGAACTAACTGAGTCGTCGGGGTCTCGAAGATGGAATCATTGACCCAAACTAGATGATAAATACACCCTTTAGAAATGAGCTTTCTGGCCTTAAGGTAGGAAATAAATCGACCCTTAGGCATTGAACTACTGCCCGTCCACTCTAAAACTGGCTCATTGGGGAACTGAAATATGACGACCCTAGTTCTATAGTGGACAGAGGCATAACCAGAGTATAACCAATCCAGGTTATGAATGAGGTCAAAGTCAACCATGTCTAACTCTACAAGATCAGCTGGAATGACCTTATTCAAGATTGAGACTGGGCATTTTCTATACACCCGGTTGGCTCTAACTAACTCGCCAACTAGGGTGGAGACTGAGAATGGTTTTAAGAGGACTTCTGGACTAATATCAAACCGGACAGCTACGTAGGGAGTCAGGAATGAAAGTGTGGCTCCTGGATATAATAAGGCATACACATCTAGATGAAAAAGGAGAAACATACCAATAACCACGTCAGGTGAGCTCTCCTAATACTAACGAGAGGACAAAGGATAGAAACAGTTTTTGCACTGGCCGCCATCCGTACTTGAAGTGTTGGCATTCTGAGCGAGTCAACCTGTTGGAGCTGCTGAATTGGTGGATTGTGATCTCCCCCGTCCTGCTGATGGGCATTCTTTAAGCCGATTTCCTAGCTATCTACACCTAAAGAAACCCTCTCGGCCCTGAAGGTATTCCCCTGGATGATTCTTGCCACACTTAGGGAAAGTTGGGTAGCGGTTGCTGACACTGTCACTTTGGGACTATGAGCCAGATGTTGCACCTCTCCGATCCTGACGGGATCGGAAAGAAGGGGCGCTGGCTGATGTGGGTGCTAGAGTCTTCTGCTGTTGTTGTTGTGGGTGGCAACTACTACTAGACCTCTACTGGCCATAATTTTACTGGCCAGTCCTTGCCCGCTTGTTCTCCCACTCCAAGACTTTTAATTTTTCTGCCTCAATCTACTGGGCCTGAACTATGAGGCTGGGGAGATTGATATCTTTAATAAGCATTGCAGTCCAACACTCCTTGAGGACCAAGTTTGATACTCCAATAACGATCTTCAGCATGCGACCCTTGGCTCGGCTACCATATCTGGAGCATATTTAGACAGCCTTCTGAACTCTAGTGCATACTCTTCCACCATCCGATTTCCCTGTTTCAGATTCATAAATTCAGCCATCTTAACCTCCCTGAGCTCCCGGGGGAAGAATTTTTCTAGAAAGGCTGTAGTGAACTCCTCCCACTCCACCGGTCCTACCCCCGCTGGTCTCCCCTCCATCCACTGGTTGTACCAGATCTGAGCTACCCATTTCAGTCGGTAGGCAACCACGTTGGCGCTCTCCAAGGAGCTAACACCCATAATTTAGGTGATCTTCCTAATCTCATCCATGAACTCCTATGGGTCCTCTCCCACATTAGATCCATGGAAAGTTGGAAGGCTTATTCGGGTGAAGTCCTAAACTCAGGCAACTACTGTGGACCCATTAGTATTAACTCGAACCACCTATTGGTTCACCTGGTTAGTGACTATCTGTGTGAGTAGCTAGATTACCGCTCTAAACTCTGCTTAGGATATTGGGTCATCCTAAGGGCCTGCTGGAGCTGGTGGGGCAGGTCGGCGAGCGTTACTGGCCCTTCTTCTGTTACCTCATCGTGGATGCATGATTTCACTAAAATGAAACAAAGCACGAGTTAGGAGAATGTTTCAAGGATTGAACTCGGACACACGATAAGGAGTATGAACAAAAGGGAGTTTTCCTAATAATGTCTCGTAGCCTCCCCATCATAAGTGTGGCGCGCTTCACACCCATGGAAAGGACTCTACTCGATGCGGCTTTCAATCATCCTAGGATACTCTAAACCTAGTGCTCTGATACCAAGTTTGTCATGCCCCGAGTCTATACCCTAGAAGATACATGGTACTTGGAGTTACAAGTAACCCCAAGTCAACCCATGGTCTATCATTACACTGGTAATCTGAGTAATATAATAGCAGAAGCTTTAAAAATAATAAAATAAAACATTTATGAAGAAGAACTAAATCATAAAGTTTTAATAGAACTGAAACAAAACTAAAAATATGAAGTTATGTTTGTGCTGAAAACCATCTATCTAATGAGTTGTTGGGACAAGCCCCCAGCTAACTCTAAGTCTATCTGGAAAAAAAATATAACTAAAGAGAAATAATTATTGTCCTTGAAAGATGAGGACTCACTACTGGTGCAGTTGAAAACTCCTGGACTAGATTTGCTAACGATGATGAGACTGAGAACCTGCAGCTGTATCATAAAATGATACAACATAGAAGGTATGCGTCAGTACTTTGAATATACTGAGTAAGTAGGAGAAACAATAACACAGAGAATAAAAATAATTGAATTGTAAAGACATGCAATGACCAACTGAAATGCTGATACTAAATAAACTGCAATATAGTGAGATGGTCAAAATGACCCTGTCTGATGGTCAAAGACATGCCCTAAATCTGAGATATTGATCTAAATTACTGTATTAAACTGATCTGAACTAAATAATCTAAAACAGTTTTGAATTGAGCTAACTGAGACTGAACTGACTAGTGGGAGAGTCTATAAACGACATATAACCACGTGGGCTAGACATGGGTTTGATATATACACCCCACAGATAGGACCCAATATACCTTGCCAAAGTATAAAGGCATGAACTGGGTGATCAACACTCTGGGGCCATAAGACCAATAAAAATATAATATACTGTGGCAATGTAGTTTTGGGAACCTGGGCTCGTTGAAACTCCGGTCTACTCGATGCTAATTCCTACTCCTACTAGATAGTCCTAGACTGACTACTGAGCTGATAGCTTGAAACTAGGCCCCAAGACTAAGTTAGGAATACCTATATGGAAGTACCCTAAGAGTCTTATCAAATTAGATTATGTAATTGGTGTTCTAAGACTGGTCATAGTGGCTTATCTGGAAGTGTCACGACCACCTAAAGAACCACTAAAATTTGATACTGAGTCTAACACTGATAATTGGGAGGCACCACTGACACCTCAAGAATTAACTCTAGTCAAATTGATCAGCTGACATTTCTAAACAACATTGAGTGTAATAATCTGACTGATAATGGACATGTATATAGATGACTAAAATTTCCACATACACTAATAATATGGGGATCTCAAATCTGATAATCAAGCTACAGTGGAACTAGTCCAACACGCAAGATTCCAAATTCTACTGAATGGAGGACTAGGGCTAAATCATTTCACTAGATACAATTTTCACAAATTTCTAGAAATAGGGAATAATACATTTGTTAAAAATCATGAGAGATATTCCACTTCAAATCTTAAAGAATTAAGTTTGATGAGTTTCAACATATTGAATCCACAGGGCTGAACTAATAGAGAAAAATAGAGAAGATTTTTCGGGACACAATGGAAGGATTATTCCCTTGTTGAATTCCCACATACCTGGCTTAGAAACCCCTGAAGATGAAAGCTTGAATTTCTGCAACTGATGAGGAATTCTAGTTCTTGCTTGAGAGAAGAAGTCTAGATTCTACAATCGTTTTCTAAGAGTTTATGTGGGGAATGAGGGGGAAAACCATTCAATCCCTCTAATATCTCTAAAATTATACTTAAAACGGCGTATTTTAGGGACTAAATAGGTGGAAAATTACAATAATATCTCTGGAATAAAAATCTAGAAACTGATCGAGAGTGACCCAATGAGTCATTAGTTGAGACCACGACTCGTTGGGACCACTCATTGGTCCTACTACCTGGGTTATGGTATCACTGGGTCTAGCAACGGGGGACACCATGACTCGTTGGTTGAATCAATGGTTCGTTGGTTCCTCCCGTGGTCAATTAACAAGAATTCGAACAACATATTGGACCCTCTCCCAATGGGTGATATAATTACTCATTAGTTGGGACAACAAGTAGTTGTCACCTCTCGTTCTGCTCACTAGAAATCCTAAAGGATTCTTGAGAGGGACACCACGGGTGGTGATGATGAGTCATTACTTGACCAAACGACTCGTCCCCTCCTCTCGTCATCAGCATTGCCTCAGGGGTTAAACTTCACCAGGACCCTTCTGATGACCGACTCAACGACTCATTACTTGACCCAATGAGTAATCGTGTGAGTTGTCACCCCTGGGCTCCTGAATTAACATTTCCTACTTGAGCCACAATTCTGACCACGACTCATCTAGTCATTGGACAAGTCGTGGCATGACTCGTTCTGTGGAAAAATTTCCTACTTTCTTTTAGATTTTTCTAGCAAGGTCTGAGTCTAGCCTAAGAAAGTTTTAGGGTGTTACAAGAGGCCACATTATGGTTATTGGAGTTTCCCAACGACTCCATTACCAACTGGAGGGAGCTTAAACAGGCTTTCCTAGAAAGGTTCTTCCTATCCTCCAGGATGCTACAGTTAAAGGACGAAATTTATAACTTTTGAAAATTGAAGACTGAGGCACTACATGAGAAATGGTTGAGATTTAAGAGAAGCTGACCAAGTTACTGAACCATAAAATTCCAGATGACAGTTTGTTGAAAATTTTTTATAGGTCCTTAAATAACAACACAAAAATTGTATCAAATACAGTGGTGAGAGGAGTGTTGATGAGTCACACGTGGGAACAAGAAGAATCAAAAGGGACTATTCACAAACCATCAAAGTCTAAACATAAACATATCAACTATTTGTCTATCTATGAATCCTCTGCTACGGGAAGTACATAGATTTGGTCGGGACGACCCCTATCAATTAGATAAGCTGAAGCATGTTGACTCCCAAAGCATAAAGGGCTCACCAAAACTTGAACTAGGCTGGCCTATTGGGCGGCTTGTCTGCTAGTATCTGTGCCTGACTCTACATTATTAATAAATGTAGCGCCCCCAGCAAGGAGGGGCACAAAATGGAATCATACTGTATGTAACATGGCAAAAGTGACTGAACAAAAACCAACTGGAAAGAATGAACTGAGCATGGGAAATCATGGATATTGTGCATAAGAATATCAAAGCAGAGTTAAAAATCATTAAATATGCAAGTTTCCTTTCAATTAAAAACCCTTCAATATCATTCCTTAAAAAACTTTTCAACTATAAATAGCATCTTAAGTCCAAAAAACTGAAATTACTAAGAAGGTTCATAGAGTAACCGACTTAGTACACCAAGCTTGCCTGGAGTCCAACCCCTCAAGCTTTGACCGACTAACCCTACTAACTACCATGTCGGGTAGAAGGTCTAAGTTAACTAGCTAGAGAGTAATTTGAATCATCCCACTCACTTTTAGGAGTGTAATGAAGTGTTCGAGATCGATCGCGCTTATCCTACATCAGTAAACGTAGTTTTTGGCACGTTTCCTTAGACATACTCGTGCCATCTCGGTCCACCACTTACCCCTTTTATAAAAACATTAAACATTATAGCCCTTGGGCATCTTTCATTAACATTATTCAAAGCATTGGCCTTATCTTAAGGCAAAATCTTAGCCCTTGGGCTTGTACCCTTGTGCCAAACATTTGCATTAATATAACTTCTTAAAGCAAAAGCTCTAATGCATTTAAGAAGGATCATGCTCAAATCACATTTTTCAACTCTAACAATTTATGATCCTGGCCAAGTCAAAAATAGTATTTAACAATTCATCATACAAGACATGTGTCGTTATCCAAAATATGTTTTAGCGTTCTCAAACCATAGTTGAAATTACGCAGTATTAACACAAGGACAAAATAGTTATTTTTCAAACACGATGAAAGAACTTCTATAGAAACTAGTTATGAGCTTAATTTATGCTAATTTATGCTAAAATATGCAAGTTCTCAAAGCATTAAGTCATGAAACTATGGTTCATAGCTCAATACGTGAAGATAACTTTAAAATCTTGTTGGAGGTAGAAATAGAGAAAACTAGTGGGAAAAACATGATATCCCACATTTTAAACTTGCCTTACGTACCTTAATGCTTGAAAAGCAAGAGGAAACCACTTAGATGGGGTAGAGAGAAGAGGGTTGATAGATGCTTGCACTAGGGGAGTGTTCTTCCTTGAAACCGTAAGAGAGAAGAAGCTAGGGTTTACTAATTTAAGCGTGCATGCTAGAGAAAAACACAGAAAATGATTAGGGAACATATCTTGAGCTTGGGAGGGCTTGGGAGAGCTGTTCTAGATGAGAGAAGGATGAAAAATGAGTGTTAGGGTCAGGGGAAACAATTTATAAACAAGGGCTAAAACACAGTGGACGGAACCTGGAGTTGCATGGACAGATCGTCTTCTCGAAGGAAGGTTCATCTCTTCATCTGTCCTTTACTGTAGGAAAAACCCCAAACTCAAGGGACAGACCAAATGAAGGGTCATCTTCTCAAAGGATGGTCCATCTCTTACACCATCCTTCCAAAACCAAAAACTCCAATGATCACCCCTTTTATCAACGGCTAAACGGATGGTTCTTCTTTCTAAAAGACAGTCCGTACTTTGCCTTGCATACTTAGTTTTCAAAAACTCCAATTCCTTCTATACCAATCAACAGTCCGTATTTCCTTTTGATGGACATTTTTTATGTAGTGACTTCCTGGAAGCACCAAGCTTAACATTTTCAATTCCTAGCCACTTCTACACCAGGAGAAAAGGTTCCCATTACCATCCTCTCCTTACCCAAACTCCTTCCGTGAGCACGGGTATTACACATATTCATGGCATTCATACTATTATATTATCCTTCAGACTTATGCATGGTATTTCAGCCTGGTTTGGCATATCTTTATAGTATTACAGCCTAGATTAGCATATTTTCACAAATCATTATAACATGTTGTTATGTAGACTGATCCTAAGTAGCTTGAACTAGCATATATATATATATATATATATATATATATATATATATATATATATATATGATGATGATGATGATAGATAGATCTTGCTGATATCTAGACTAATCTTAGGTGATATATGGACTTCATGGGTAACCCACGGGTCACAACTCTTCAATAAAGAAGTGTATACTGATTACATTAGAATGCATTGCACTACATTACATTTCTTCCTACTTATCTAAATAGGTCGTGTTTCCTTACTTGACTTTATATATTGACCTTAATTGTCTTTGATAAGTAGGTAAGTTGGTGTGTGTGTGTGTGTGTGTATATATATATATATATATATATATATATAGACTAATCTTAGGTGATATATGGACTTCATGGGTAACCCATGGGTCACAACTCTGCAATAAAGAAGTGTGTGTATACTAATTACACTATATTGCATTGCACTGCATTACATTTATTCCTACTTATCTTAATAGGTCGTGTTTCAATACTTGACGTTATATAGTGACCTTAATTGTCTTTGATGAGTAGGTAATTACCAACTTATTATGCTTTTAAACATTAGTTTTTACTTAGCTTTCAAGTTATTTGAAAGGATTTTATGTTATTTGAGGGGATTTTATACTCTTTCTCTTTAGTTTTTGCAAGTATTGAATTTAAGGAGAGAAAGCAAGAACTTGGATAAAAGCATGAATTAAAGAAGAGGACTGAAGCTTTACCGGACAGGACCAGCGCTCCACCGGATGGAACCGACAAAACGCTGGTAACCACGCAGGAAAATATTGGATGTAAGTGGAAAGTGCACCGGTGGAACACAGCTCAGCACCTACGAACCACCTGTGCCAATGTCGGTCATGGTCCCAAAGTCATTGTTCCTACATGTAACACAGCAGCATTCTGCGGATGGGCACTGACGAAACGCTGGTGACTCACAAGTGAGACCGTCTACAGAAAGGGAAAAATCATCTAACACGAAATTTGAGGAGCATTTTTGACCTATTTCTATACATTCTCTAGAAAGTACCAATTATTCCATTCTAGATTTGTAGAAAGTTAGAGAGAGAAAAAATTGAGTAGCTTTTTCTTATTCTTCTTCAAGGTAAAAACCTCCATTGAAGACAATTGTGAGCTTAACATTAGCCCTTGATAATGAATATTATGATTTGAATTGTTAATATAGTTTTGCATTTCTCATCAATGAGTAGTTAAATCTCCTTTCTAAGGATGTGTGCATGATTGGAGTTAAATTGGATTTGGTGTTGCTAGATTGATCTTAGAGTTACTCAATCTCCTTGCTAAGGATGTGTGCATAATTGGAGTTAAATTGGATTGGGTGTTGCTAGATAGATCTTAGAGTTACTCATTTAATATAAATCTATTGTTTTCTCCCAATTTATAATTCAATTACTCATAGTTTAAAATGTGGGTTATGTCTGCTTACTCTAGTTTTTCTTGAAAAAGAGAAATCGAGTATAGATGAGAAAGCAATGGCAGATAATAGGGTGTTGATTGTGTAGGGTTAGGCTAGAGATAGCTAAAACACATAATCATTCACCCATGAGAGATTTGAGACTAGAAATAGCTCAAATCTGACCCAAGTCTTAATGGATATATTGTTTGGGACCTTGGAGTTTGAGAAAACCCTAGGCAAAAGCACCCAAGTAGTTGAAAAACATTGAGTGTCACCTTGTCCATGATTATTTATATTTGATGAGTAATAATTCAATTTCCTAGTCAATTTCAATCCAATTGATGCCTCATTCAAAAGCATACCCCTAGCTCTTTCTCATATTTGTAATTCAAGTTGGTTATCTTGTTGAGTGATCAAGAGTTTTTTTACATTTTAATTGTAATCCTCTGAACCCCCAAATTTTTACTTGTTTGTTTTCAATACAATGAGGCTTCTTAGTTTGACTTGGTAGAAAACTTTTGTGCCATATAAGTACTATTCCTTTTGTGATTTGACTCTGACACTCATCGGGTATATTTGTTTTTCCAATGACCATTACCATTCTCTCTTTATGAGGAGTGAATTTGGATGTTATCAAAAATGATGTCATTGCCGGTGAATAGGATTAGATAGCCCCTAGTTGATTGTTGAGTTGAATTAATCAACATCTTGTGTTTTATTTTTACTTTTGTCATTGTTTTTGGGTGCCTTTATAGGATGACTGATATTAGCCAACAATCTCAAGAAGGTTCCATGGATGGTCATATTCACCACGAGGATGATAATCCCATGATGCCAGACATAGCACGTGCCATACACTTAAGAGAGAAAGGGAATGCGGTGTTTCATATGACCAGCACAATGTAACACCTGCTAAAAATGAAAGAACTCTTCAAAGGTCAGCCAAGTGAAGATGCAAATCGTCCTCTTCAAAATTTTCTTGAGATATGACAACCTTTCAACATCACAAATATAAGTGAAGAGTCCATCAGATTAAGGCTCTTTCGGGTATTACACATATTCATGGCATTCATACTATTATATGATCCTTCAGACTTATGCATGGTATTTCAGCCTGGTTTGGCATATCTTTATAGTATTACAGCCTAGATTAGCATATTTTCACAAATCATTATAACATGTTGTTATGTAGACTGATCCTAGGTATCTTGAACTAGCATATATATATATATATATATATATATATATATATATATATATATGATGATGATAGATAGATCTTGCTGATATCTAGACTAATCTTAGGTGATATATGGACTTCATGGGTAACCCACGGGTCACAACTCTTCAATAAAGAAGTGTATACTGATTACATTAGAATGCATTGCACTACATTACATTTCTTCCTACTTATCTAAATAGGTCGTGTTTCCTTACTTGACTTTATATATTGACCTTAATTGTCTTTGATAAGTAGGTAAGTTGGTGTGTGTGTGTGTGTGTGTGTGTTTATATATATATATATATAGACTAATCTTAGGTGATATATGGACTTCATGGGTAACCCATGGGTCACAACTCTGCAATAAAGAAGTGTGTGTATACTAATTACACTATATTGCATTGCACTGCATTACATTTATTCCTACTTATCTTAATAGGTCGTGTTTCAATACTTGACGTTATATAGTGACCTTAATTGTCTTTGATGAGTAGGTAATTACCAACTTATTATGCTTTTAAACATTAGTTTTTACTTAGCTTTCAAGTTATTTGAAAGGATTTTATGTTATTTGAGGGGATTTTATACTCTTTCTCTTTAGTTTTTGCAAGTATTGAATTTAAGGAGAGAAAGCAAGAACTTGGATAAAAGCATGAATTAAAGAAGAGGACTGAAGCTTTACCGGACAGGACCAGCGCTCCACCGGATGGAACCGACAAAACGCTGGTAACCACGCAGGAAAATATTGGATGTAAGTGGAAAGTGCACCGGTGGAACACAGCTCAGCACCTACGAACCACCTGTGCCAATGTCGGTCATGGTCCCAAAGTCATTGTTCCTACATGTAACACAGCAGCATTCTGCGGATGGGCACTGACGAAACGCTGGTGACTCACAAGTGAGACCGTCTACAGAAAGGGAAAAATCATCTAACACGAAATTTGAGGAGCATTTTTGACCTATTTCTATACATTCTCTAGAAAGTACCAATTATTCCATTCTAGATTTGTAGAAAGTTAGAGAGAGAAAAAATTGAGTAGCTTTTTCTTATTCTTCTTCAAGGTAAAAACCTCCATTGAAGACAATTGTGAGCTTAACATTAGCCCTTGATAATGAATATTATGATTTGAATTGTTAATATAGTTTTGCATTTCTCATCAATGAGTAGTTAAATCTCCTTGCTAAGGATGTGTGCATGATTGGAGTTAAATTGGATTTGGTGTTGCTAGATTGATCTTAGAGTTACTCAATCTCCTTGCTAAGGATGTGTGCATAATTGGAGTTAAATTGGATTGGGTGTTGCTAGATTGATCTTAGAGTTACTCATTTAATATAAATCTATTGTTTTCTCCCAATTTATAATTCAATTACTCATAGTTTAAAATGTGGGTTATGTCTGCTTACTCTAGTTTTTCTTGAAAAAGAGAAATCGAGTATAGATGAGAAAGCAATGGCAGATAATAGGGTGTTGATTGTGTAGGGTTAGGCTAGAGATAGCTAAAACACATAATCATTCACCCATGAGAGATTTGAGACTAGAAATAGCTCAAATCTGACCCAAGTCTTAATGGATATATTGTTTGGGACCTTGGAGTTTGAGAAAACCCTAGGCAAAAGCACCCAAGTAGTTGAAAAACATTGAGTGTCACCTTGTCCATGATTATTTATATTTGATGAGTAATAATTCAATTTCCTAGTCAATTTCAATCCAATTGATGCCTCATTCAAAAGCATACCCCTAGCTCTTTCTCATATTTGTAATTCAAGTTGGTTATCTTGTTGAGTGATCAAGAGTTTTTTTACATTTTAATTGTAATCCTCTGAACCCCCAAATTTTTACTTGTTTGTTTTCAATACAATGAGGCTTCTTAGTTTGACTTGGTAGAAAACTTTTGTGCCATATAAGTACTATTCCTTTTGTGATTTGACTCTGACACTCATCGGGTATATTTGTTTTTCCAATGACCATTACCATTCTCTCTTTATGAGGAGTGAATTTGGATGTTATCAAAAATGATGTCATTGCCGGTGAATAGGATTAGATAGCCCCTAGTTGATTGTTGAGTTGAATTAATCAACATCTTGTGTTTTATTTTTACTTTTGTCATTGTTTTTGGGTGCCTTTATAGGATGACTGATATTAGCCAACAATCTCAAGAAGGTTCCATGGATGGTCATATTCACCACGAGGATGATAATCCCATGATGCCAGACATAGCACGTGCCATTCACTTAAGAGAGAAAGGGAATGCGGTGTTTCATATGACCAGCACAATGTAACACCTGCTAAAAATGAAAGAACTCTTCAAAGGTCAGCCAAGTGAAGATGCAAATCGTCCTCTTCAAAATTTTCTTGAGATATGACAACCTTTCAACATCACAAATATAAGTGAAGAGTCCATCAGATTAAGGCTCTTTCCATTCTCCTTGACTGGGGAAGCGACCATGTGGCTCGAGGAGCTTCCTCCGGGTTGTATCACTTCATGGAAAAAAAAGACCAAAGCCTTCTTAGACAGGTTCTTACCTCCATCGAGGATGTTGCAGCTAAGAGATGATATCACCAATTTTAGACAAATCCCGGGAGAACCTTTACATGAGGCATGGCTAAGGTTTAAGAAGAAAGTGGCCCTATGTCCCAATCATGAGCTTCCAAATGGAGGCTCCTTCAAAGTTTTTATCGTTCCTTGGACTTCATTAACAAGTCAGGTAAAATAACTTGGCAGATGGATCTCTCATGGACCAACCCTATGGAATAGCTAGAGCTTTGTTGGATAGAATGACTAAGGCGAGCCGATCTTGGCACACGAGGGAAACTAAAGTACCTCCGAGTGGTGTGGTTTCAAGTTTTTCAACTGTGGAGATGAGAAAGAGGGACGAGGAGCGATACAAGACTTTAGCAAAAATGATGACCCATCTCGATTTGATGGAGAAGCACATCATGGAGACGGGGTCTAAGAGCGTTAATGCTGTGGGGACTTAAGGTCCAATGCAGTATGAAGGGGAAATCTCACCACCTAGGTATGAAGAAGAATGCCAATTCATGAAAAATCAAATGGGGGGTTCTCGCCCGGGGTACCAAGGTTCTAATCAAGGCTCTTGGAATCCAAGGGAAGAGAATCAAGGTTGGAGAAACCACGACAATCAAGGTTGGGTTGATAGAAATGATAGATGGGCTAATCATGATCAAAATCGTGATGGGAAATGTTACCACCAAAGCTCAAACCCATATGCTCTCCCTCCAAAGTGTGAAAATCTCCAATTGCAACCTTGTGTGAGCGATGTGGGAAGCTCCAAGACTAAAGAGATGCTGGCTAAAGTACTCAAGAAAGTGGAATCCACCGATAGTGGAGTCAAGGAATTGAAAAGGGAGGTGTCGAACCTCGCCCAAACAGTGAACTCCCACTCGGCATCAATTAAGTACTTGGAAGTGCAAATGAATCATTTGTCTTTCCAAATGAATCCCCGAATAGGGATATTTCCTAGTGAAACCGTACCCAACTCGAAGAAGGATGGCCATTGTATGGCAACTGTGACTAGAAGTGGCAAAGTGTTAGAAGATGTAGGGTGTGTGTAACACCCCCAAAGTTTCTAAGAATAAACCCCAGACATAAAGGAAGAATTTAGAAGGAAAGTGGAAATTTCTCCTCAGAACGCGTCGTGGTAGGACTTGTTAGGTGACCTAATGAGTCGTGGTCAGAATCATGGCAAGCATTCAAGAGGTGCCGGTAAAGTTAGTGGAAATGGATGACCCGACAAGTCATTAGGTAGGAAAAGACTCGTTATGTAGATCATTAGAAGAATTTGAAGGATGTGGACCAGTGTTGACGACGAGTGGACATGACAAGTCGTCTAGTGAAGTAATGACTCATTGTGCCAGTCGTGGGATGAAGAGCATGCTTGTTGGCTCAGTGGTAATGGAAGGAGCCACGAGTCATTGAGACAGCTAATGACTCGTGGAGTCTGTTGTTGTACGTTTGAGGATTTTGTTGAGAGAATTTCCAGTGTATTCCATGACTTGGCCCCACGAGTCATTGTCAAGCCCATTACTCATGGTGTCCCTCGTGAGGACTGGTAGTATAAATTTTCCTGTGTTTTTAGGGGTGTTTTTGTAAAATTCTATGTTTCTAACTTCTAAACTACGTCGTTTTAAGTACTAGATGGGACATTTTTAAGGGTTTCTTTTATTCTAATCTCTCATTCCCTCATGATACCCTCTCAAACTCTTTTTACTTTTCTCTCTCAAGGCTCAAGGATTTTACTAGGGTTTCTTCAAAGGCTTCAAGGTTTAAGTTCAAGAGGGAGGTTCCTTCTAGGTAGGTATGTGGGTTTTCAACAAGGACATCCTTTCATCCTTGTGCCCAAAATTTTTATACTAAAACCCCAAATCCCTAGATTTCTAGAAAAGCATGTACTATGGTTTGGATTTATGAATGATTTCTTCTATGCCTTCTATGAATTCTAAGACCCATTATGATTAATAGTCATGTATACTTATGGGATTACTTTCAAGATCACGAATTATGTACGTGATGTGGGAAATGCATGATTATTGAATTTTCACCATGAGATAGCCTAGAACATCGAATGGGATTTCATTAATTATTCACATGCTCTTATCATGAACTTGTATCCATGTCTAAAGTATATGAAGATTGCACGAATTCTCTTAAATCTAGACTATATGATTTAATATATATGTTCAGATACAATTATAACTTATGGGCTTTGATCAATGTGAAGTATGTACATGTTTTCAGTATGATTTCGGGTACTTGTTAAATTATGAATTTGAACTATGGATCTTACACGAATAGAGTATATGCCATATTCTATGAACATGGGATTTAAATGTTGAGGATATGTTTAAAGCATGATCTGATCCTATCGATTTCTCATGAATGTAGAATGTATGATTTAAACAATGATTTGGGGCTATGATGATGTGAATTATGATGATAAAGCATGAGAATGAACCTTCAGACCTTTGGGCTTGTTGTTAATAGAAAGTAGCCTTATCAATTCGAAATGATTTTAGTATGATATTCGGTGTGATGTAAATAGTAGAATGCTCATGTCTCTGATTAGCTGAAGTAACTTAGACCAAACGAATGACGTCAGACTAGCAACCTCCATGTTCTAGTATAGTCAGGACTCTCCATAGCTGAGAATGTTTCCCTTAGTCAGTCAGGGACACTCCATAGCTGAGAATATTTCCCTTAGTCAGTCAGGGACTCTCTATAGCAGAGAATGTTTCCCTTAGTTAGTTAGTTAGGGACTCTCTATAGCAGAGAATGTTTCCCTTAGTTAGTCAGGGACTCTCTATAGCAGAGAATGTTTCCCTTAGTCAGTCAGGGACTCTCTATAGCAGAGAATGTCTCCCTTAGTCTACAATATCAGTTCACTCAATTTTATATAATTTCAGATTTCAGTTAAAATCAATTTAGTAAGATTCAGGCTCAATTATCAGCAGATATTCAGTACAGTGTACGATATTAGTTACAGTTTCAATTCTCAGTATATGTACAGTACATGATATTTATGCATCAGTTTGATTATACTTCAGTAATGTTTTGAATAAAAGCTTATTGTCAATATATATGCATCTCAAACAAGGTTGTTGTATTTCTGTCCAGTTATATGTTGATGTATCTAGTTTACTTCCTTCCTTATATACTTGTATGTTTTAGTTTACCTACGCTTCTCGCATACTCTGTACATTCCAAGTACTGACCGCATATTTTATGTGTTATATCATTTCATGATATATATTCAGGTTTTCAAACTCAGTCATATGGTTAGATACGCCCCATTCCCACCTCAGCTGCTATTGGTGAGTCCTCATCTCCCAAGGACTCGATTTATGTATTCTAATTCATTTATGTTTCAGCTTTTAGACTTTAGGAGTTAGCTGGGGGCTTGTCCCAACAACTCATCAATGTAGTAGAGGCTTTCAAACTTGTGTAAACAGGTTCAGCTTATGTATTAGAGTTTCAATAGATTATGTTTTATGTATTTGTTAGCTTCTGCTCAGTTATGATTCTGTGAGTTATTATCTAGTTAATGTTATGCTATGATCATGCCATGGGTCGTCTTGGAACCTCTCGGGATTTCTTGTCCCGTATCACAATCCAGGCCTATGTTCGGGTCGTGACAATGTGAAGCCCAAAGATTTTGTTGACCCAAAAACAAGTGATGATGAAGTAATGGATGCGGTGCCAAAAGCACCAAAGGTTATGAATGATAAAGAAGGATTAGATGAGGGAGAAGTTTATGTAACTCCCGTGAATAATGTTGTTGAAGAGGAAGAAAGCAAAGAGGCTTTACCCAATATGGGCCAAGAACCTAGGATTCCACCTCCTTATCCTTAGAGGTTAGGAGACCATTGCTTTCCATGGGAAAAGCTTTGGTAGATAAAGAGCTTGGTGAGCTGAAATTTCAATTGGGAGGTGAGGAAGTCACCTTTAAGGTTTGTCAAATCGCTGATCCCCTGGATGAGTGCAAGGTGATAGTGGTTTTGAATGATGAGGCAGCACAAGTTGAAGTTTGTATTGATGAGGTTGATTCGGAGGATGACCCTCTAGAACTGATAGTTGAGGAAGTATCTATCATGCCACGATGTTAAATAAGGCGCTTTTTGGAAGGCAACCCATGTGTTTTATATTTTAATGATTTGATGAATTATTGATTTTATTTTTGTAGGTTGATTAGATGAGAAACAAGGATAAGGATAACAGAGCAGCCACTACGCTAGACCAACAAAACGTCAGTGCTCAAGCACGAGTCACTGCCCTACCTCACAAGAGAAGCAGAAGTGGATAAAAAAGAGGAGGGAGCCGGCGTCTTATCAATGAAACATTGGAAGCATTCTGAAAAATGTCATTTTGGGATAGGTGTAAACTAGTTTACCTGCGGAAAAGTTGAAATAAGAAGGGTAATCTGCGAATCACCAGCGAAATGCAGGTGAAGATCCGTGAAATACCGATTGATCGCAGTTAGCAAATAGTGAACTAGGCATTGAAGAAATCACTGGCACTTGAACCGACAAAACACCATATATTCACCAGCGGTCACAGGTCTAGCATGGGTGGAGGTAAGTAAGTGTATTTTTGAATATTGATCGACCCATTGACTAACCCGACCTGTAAAACTTTCCTAGTTTCTTTGTATTTGAGAGGAGTCCTTTATTCTTAGGTGCTTAGTAGCTATGTTTTCTTCTTAGTATTGGGGATGAGTTGTCTATCCTTAGTAGGATGTTGACTTATGAACCGCCATATGATAGGAGGTAAGGTTATGTTCCCCTCCTTATACTCATTTTATTATTTATTTATGTTAAGGCCCCCTGACTTCCACAAAGGGTGAAAGCATTGGGTTAGGTCTGTTTACCAAAAAAGAAACCTCTATCTCCACTTTTTCTCCTAACCACAACCCTTTTCACTTTTCCAACTTCCCTCCATTAAAACCTACCATTAACACCCATCTTGCCACTACCATATCACATTCCCTCTCTTTAATATATATAAACCCACCATTCTCATTCTCTTATTCTCACTTCTACTCACTCAAACTCTCTTTTAGAAATATAAGCTTTCACTCTTTGGAACACCATTGTTGGTCAAGCACAAAGCTTTAATTTCTTCACTCCTTCTCAATTCTCAAATTGGTATGTGTTCATGAGCTCTTACATTGTTTTAATTTGCTGACTGTTGAGAATGTGAATCATGTTGCTTCAGATATTTTCAATACTCATGTTCCCTATTACCATTTTTTGTGCTTTTTAATTATTAAGTATTTCTCATTATACGGATATATTAGGGGTTGAATATTAATTGCATATTATGGCTGTGAATGTTCATTTTGGTTGAAAGTATAAGGTGAAGTGTATGTTGGATATAATAGTTGGGGGTGAATACTGAGTAACCTCATGTGCTAAAAAGGCACAATTTTCCCGATGATAGATTGGGTGACGTCATTCTTAAGGGCAAATTATAATTTTTATTTTTATTGTGTTTCTTGAGTGAATAAAATCGTAATGTGAAGTAAGTGAGTGAGTCATGAAGGTGAAGGATTTATGTTTAACTAAATTTAGGGTGAAATGCACTGAACGACGTCCGCCAGCGAACTATTGATCAGGCCCGGCAAAATGCCGGTTGATAACAGGTCTGGGTGCAAGGCTTCCGGCCACTGCCAAGACTCGTGTTTCATCAGGGCTTCACGGGTTAAGACCGGAAAAACGCCGGTGTAGTGCCAGATGGATAATTTTTCACCCAGTCTTCTATAAAGCACCGGCAGCTCAACAGCGATTCGCGGGTCCCCGCCTGCATTTTGCCGGTACCACCAGTACTTGATTTTGATCCTACAAATTGTTGGTCCTTCAATCATTATAATTTCCTTCCTTAGCTTAGGATAGTTGTCAATTTTTCTTTTTTATTATTAAAAATACAAAAAGAAATGTTGTTTGTTGCAGCATTAACATGGGTTTGCAGAATTATGACTTCATCCACGCAGTCTGACAAGGGAAAAGCTCCTTACACTTCAAAAAGAAAGAGAAGAGGGAAGGCCAAGTCAAAGAAAATCCCCACCAACACCAAGGAGGCAATCATATTTTTTGTTCCCGACGTTAAGGCACACTATGCCATTTGTGAGGGCAGATCAATCACAACGAAGGAGAGATTCAATCTGGCAGGGATGAGAAATGACTTTCCCAATATCATTGCACAATTCAACCACTGTAATGGCATGCGTTTGTTGAGCCTCATTCGGAATACTATACTAAATTGGTGCCTGAGTTTTATTCTTCATACCAGTCACGACAAGAGGCTATGAAGCATAATGGAAAAGTTGATGAATTCCCTTGCTTGTCTTCAGTCCATATCAGGGATTTAGAGGTTGATATCATCTCAGATTCCATCAATGCAATATTTTAGGCTGATGAGATTGACCCAGGAACCGAGGATACCGAAAGAATGGTCCAACACATAAAATTAATTTAGCTGGATAGCTCCAATCGTTGCCAGTGGTTAGCCACTATGGGTCTCTATGGGCGGAGAGATTTTGAGGCATGACCTCAAGTTTAAGGCAAAACTATGGCCGGAGTTTGCATGTGGCTGGATCATGCCATCAAAGAATTACCAAAGAGTGAAATTAAAGGTTGTTATCCTCATTGCTTGTATCATGACAAGGGTGCCCATAAACTTCGGGGAGATCGTGGCCAACCAAATGAAAAGAAAGGCCAGGTAGTAGGGAACGTCAATGCATATGCGGTGCTTATATCTCAACCATGCCTTAATGCAATGGTGCCACTCTTTGCTAACGAGTCTCCTAGCTCTGCCACCAGTGTGATAAATGTGGAAAGGAAAAGGGATGATGAGGCACCCAATGTGAAGAGAAAAAGGCTATAGGCTCTAGAGGCTCCCGAAGGCTTCACCTCTCATGACATAGAAGAGAACCCCGTTGCTCCTGACCTTAATATGACACACCCCGAGACATCGGGTCACGCATCAGGGGAAGCACCATTTCGAGGGCCTTCATCCCCCCCCCCCATATCCTCTCACCCAAGCAACATACAAAAGTTGGCCGAAATGACTGCTTCTCTATCACGACCCGAACACAGGCCCAGATTGAGACGTGGGCAAAAGAACCCCAAGAGGCTCCAAGTCGACACATGGCATGAACATAACATCTAACTCATTCAAATAGAGCGAAAAATCAACATGAATAAAATATTGAAAGTCTAAACATAACACAACATTTGAATACATACATAAGTCTAAAGTTGAATACAAACTATGTCTGAAAAGCCTCTAATACTGATGAGTTGATGGGACAAGACCGCAACTGTTTATAGTCTGAAAACTGAAAATACGGAAGATATATTAATAGAAAGGCACTCGAAAGACAAGGACTCACCAACTCTAATCAAGAAGTTCTAATGCTGGGAATCTGGCTAGCGGCGGGATTGAGTCTGGATATTGGAGCCAGTATCACAAAATGATACCGCATAGAGTATGCGGTCAGTACATGGATGTACCGAGTATGCAAGGTAAGTAAAATGTCTAAGTAATTAAAATCATTAAACATGCATAGTATAAAACATAATCAAGATAAGATTCTAAGAGTAAAGCTTGCATGCTATTTTCGGAATTCATGATCTAAACATAATTGAACATCATAACTGAATCGAATGACCCAAAGCTGAAAACTAATAATCATAAGTAAAACTAAATATTGGGTCAAACCTGCTGAAAACATAATGACATCACTGATGAACCTGCATAACTTAAATCATGAGGAACAATGGGAGACTCATCATATAACCGACATTACCCCGATAGAGCTTACGTGGTCCAGACTATCACACTCAAGTGGGTAGAGTCGTCCAAAGCCTTGCCAGGGCTAAGGACGCTACCATGATATCAATATCAAGCTGAAGGCCCCTTGGGGGCAGGGGAAGCTCATAAGGGAGGTCCCAAATAATCTGATCATACCTACGTTAGCGTGTAGTTCTGAGGTATAGGGTTGACAAACCCTTAGCCGAGAGCTAGACACTACTCCCAAAAACATGCATATGCTCTCCATTGTTTTTCAATGAAGCTGAACCATCATCTAGCGACGAAGCTGACTCATAAAATACATACATAAATCTGAAATCATAACATGAGGAGCCTCGGCTCAAATCATACCACAAGATGAAAATAGTGGGAGTCTAGACTCCAAAACCATGTGGTAAGCTAATTCATGAAATCATAAAAACATACTTGATCATATGGGATTGCCTAATACTTAAACATGCTTGAAATCAACTTGATTCACTTTGAAAACATGAGCATAGACATGGGTATTTCGAAATCATACTTTCTTCATAAACATCTCATCATAGTTGAACACATATCTCATGGATCTCAACTTTCATGAACTTTCATGGATGGGCATCATACTTTAGAAAACTTGAAAATATAATTTATAATTTAAAACATTTTCAAATATGCCCATTTATCATAATTTAACATTCAAAACATTCTTAGGTCATACCCATGATTTAAACTTAGGATATTCACTTATTCGGTAAAAACCCCATAGATTCATCAATTAGAACTTTCATGAATTGAGAGGGGATTAGGCATGAGTATGGACTATTGCACCCATTCATAGCCTTACATACCTTAAGAATTCTAATTTCACAACTTCCTTGATTGCCCAATGAGAATTAAGGAAGAACTTTGAAGAACTAGACTTGATCACCTCTCAACCCTCTAAGCTTGCATGCATGAATTAGGATAGGCTTGGAATGACTTAACCCTTCTTAAAACACTCTATTCTAAGCTTAAAATGACGTAGTTTAGGCCTTAGGAACTTAGGAATTATGGAAAGGCCCTTAATAAATTTGCAGGGAAAAATGCATTGCCAGTCCCCATGAAGGACTGGACGATTCGTGGTTTGCGGGGAGACTCGTCGTCTACTTGTTGTTACTTGCCAATTTCATTATGAGGGTCACAATGAGGGACACCGAGACTCATGGTGTACCCGATGATTTGTGGTGATGACTCATTACCAACACTGCCTACTTTCCTTCATTCTTCAAACCACATTTGACCACGGGTGACCTAACGAATTGTGGGGCTGACCATGAGTCGTGGTCACACCCATGGTCACCCCAAACCTGAAATTTCTAAACATGGTCACACCCCTCCCCACGAGTCACTTAACGAATCGTGGTGTTCCTGATGGATCACTGGATGACTCATCCTGTGACCTGGTGTAGAAAATTTTATTTTATCCATTTCAACTCCTGGGTCTGATCTTAGGGTTTTCATAGTATTACAATATCTCCCTCTTGGGAACATTCATACTCAAATTTGAAAAAAAAAAACATACTGAAAAGCAGAGAAATGTAATCATCATACTCAAATACTGACATACATACTGAAAACTGACGGAGTGACTAACTCCGATTTGAACTACATGACTGAATTGAATTTCTGAATCACACTTTCATTCATTGACATGATAGAAACTGGGGCACATGAGCTGAACATGAAACTGAATAGAGTACTAAGGATAAAACTGATACCTCTAGATGAAACTGAGATAGAAGGGATTAGATGTGGGTATTTAGCCATCATATTAGCTTTGGCTTCCCACGTAGCTCCCTTAACATGTTGATTCCTCAATAAGACCTTGACTGAAGCTACTTATTTGTTTCTTAGCTTACGAACTTGAAGATCCAGTATTTCCATTTGAACCTCCTCAAAACTAAGGCTGTACTTCACACCTACGCTCTCCTTCAGAACAACTAGAGTCAGGTCACTATAGCACTTCTTTAAGAGCGAGACATGAAAAACTGGATGGACTGAAGCTAATTCTGAGGGCAACTCCAACTCATATGCTACCTTGCCAACCCATTTCATAATCCAGTATGGCCAAACATAATGGGGACTGAATTTCCCTTTTTTCTTGAATCTCATCACTCCTTTCATGGGGGATACTTTCAGAAACACCCAATCATCAACTTCAAACTCAAGATCCCTCCTCCTCACATCTACATAGGACTTTTGGTGACTCTGAGTTATTTTCAACATGTCTTTTATAAGCTGAACTTTCTCCATAGCCTCATGGACTGAATCTGGACCTATCACCACAGCTTCACTGACTTCAAACCAACCAATAGGTTATCTACATCTCCGTCCATAGAGAGCCTCAAACAGAGCCATTTGAATGCTAGAATGGTAGCTGTTGTTATATGAAAACTCAATGAGAGGCAAATGATCATCCCAACTACCCTTGAAATCAATCACACACACAGTCTGAATAGTCCACTCGACCTGACCATCTATCTACGGGTGAAATGGTGTGCTAAGCTTGACCTGAGTACCAAGTCCCTTATGAAATGATCTCCAAGACAGGGAGGTAAACTGAGTATCTCTATCTGATATGATGTACAAGGGCACTTCATGCAACTGAACTAACTCCCAAATGTACAACTTAGCATAATCCTCCACTGAATCAGTAGTTTTGACCGGTAGAAAATGAGTTGCTTTGGTCAACTTGTCCACAACCACCCAAATGGAGTCATACTGTTGAAGAGTGCAAGGCATCTCTGTGATGAATTCTATATTGATCTCCTCTCACTTAATAGGAATACTGATGTCTTAAAGTACACCTCCTGGTCTCTGGTGCTCAACCTTTGTTTGCTGACAATTCGGACACTTTATATCCTTCTTCATACCATTCCATCATAGACTTTCCGTAGGTCACGGTACATCTTGGTGGCACCTGGATCTATGGAATATCTAGAACCTTGAGCCTCGTGCAACATCCGATCACTCAAATCATCAACATCCAAAACACACAAACAACCTTGATATCGAAGCACACCATCTCCCCCTTTGGAGAAAACCTCTACCTTCTTATTTTGAACGGCTTCCTTCAACTTTACCAAAATAGGATCCTCGTCTTACCTAGCCTTAACATTGGTCACCAAGGATGATTCTGACCCATTTTGCACAATAACACCACCATGGGTAAACATATATTATAGGATTTTGTGGTCCTTACACACATCTACATGGACCCTGTACAAATAGTGTCTCCAAATCTTCAAGGAAAATACTACCGCCGCTAGTTCGAGATCATGAGTTGGATAATTCTTTTCATGGAGCTTCAGCTGCCTGGAAGCATATGCTATAACATTACCGTGTTGCATTAGTACACAACCAAAGTTGATCCTCGAAGCGTTCCAATATACCACAAACCCGTCAGTACCCTCGAGTAGGGTCAACACCGGTGCTGAGGTAAGTCGAGTCTTTAACTCTTAGAAGCTCTTGTCACAAGCCTCCGACCATTGAAACTTCACTTTCTTTTGGATCAACTTAGTCAATGGGGCTACAATGGATGAAAACCCCTCAACAAATCTCTAATAATAAGTAGCTTAACCCAAGAAACTCCTGATATCCGAAGGACTTGCTGGTCTAGGCTAATTCTTCACCGTTTTCTATCTATTGAGAGTCCACTTCTACACCCTCACTTTACACCACATGACCCAAAAATGCCACTGAGTTCAACCAAAACTCACATTTATTGAATTTAGCATATAATTGATGATCCTTCAAAGTCTGTAGCATCACCCTCAAATGAGCAGCATGCTCCTCCTCGCTCTGAGAATATATAAGGATGTCATCTATGAATACAATCATGAACATGTCTAGATATGGCTTGAACACCATGTTCATAAAATCCATAAAAGCTATAGGAGCATTCGTTAGTCCAAAAGATATAACTAAAAACTCATAGTGACCATTCCAAGTCCTGAAGGTTGTCACTCTCCCAAACCCTGAGCTGATGGTATCCGGATCTAAGATCTATCTTTGAAAAATACTTAGCACCCTGAAGATGGTCAAACAAATCATCAATCCTAGAAAGAGGATACCTGTTCTTGATGGTGGCCTTGTTTAATTACTGATAATCAATGCACATACGAAGAGAACCATCCTTCTTGCGGACAAAGAGAACTGGTGCACCCCAAGGGGATTTGCTAGGTTTGATTAAACCCTTGTCTAAGAGGTCTTTCAAATGCTCCTTCAACTCCTTTAGCTCAGCTGGATCCATTCTATAAGGAGGAATAGATATAGGTTGCGTATCGGGAAGAAGGTCAATACCAAAATTGGTCTCCCGCTCGGGAGGGATTCCTGGTAGATCATCTGGGAACACTTCTGGGAACTCACACACTATAGGGACTGACTAGATAGTCAGGATTTTAGACATAGCATCCTTAACCCTAACTAGATGGTACACGCAACCCTTAGAAATCATCTTTCTGGCCTTAGGATAGGAAATGAAGCGACCTACTAGTACAGCTGAACTACCCTTCCACTTTAAGACTGGTTCACCCAAAAAATCTGAACTCTACTACACGGGTTCCACAATTGACTGAGGCATAACATGCAAATAACCAATCCATGTCGAGGATAACATCAAAATCAGTCATGGCTAACTCTACTAAATCTGTTGAGGTGACTTTTTGAAGGACTGTGACAGGGCAATTTCTATACACCCATCTAGTTATAACTGAATCACCAACTGGAGTAGAGACTGAAAAGGGTTCTTATAAGATTTCGAGACTGACTCCGAAACTAGTGGCAACATAGGGCGTCACAAAAGATAAAGGAGCCCCTAGATCTAACAATGCATATACATCAAGGTGGAATACTCATAATATACCAGTGACTACATCTGGGGAGACCTCCTGCTCCTAACAGGATGCTAGAGCATAAAATCTGTTTTGACGTTGACTACCACCCACACTAGTAGATGCCCCTTGCTGAGCTGGGCATGCTATGGAGCTGCTAAACTGGAGGCTGGGCCTCGGCCCCTATCACGACCCTTTCTGGCTGTTGAGCAATCTATAAGCATATGTCCGGACTTCCACACCTAAAACAAGCACCTGAACCTGCTAGGCACTGACCCACGTGTCTTCGGCCACATCTGCTACACTCTAGAGGGCTGGTCTCTACGGGTTTGCTACTCTGGCCTTTAGAGCCTGATGCTCGTCCCCTCTGATCGCATGGAACACTCATAGCCAAAGGTGCTGGGGCTGAAGATCTCTGGTGGGACTGCTGACGGTGCCCACGAGTTCTCTACTAAGAGAATCCAAAGCTATTAGTCCTGGCCCTTTTGGCCTCTCTCTCCTGATCACTCATCTATACTGCCTCCATCTGCTGGGCGTACAGTACTATCCAAGCAAAGTCAATATCCTGAAGTAGCATCGCGGTCCGGCAATCCCCGACCAAGTAGTCCGCTATCCCATGTAAAAACCTGCTTAACCGAGCTCTCTAATCAGACACCGTCTCAGGGGCATACTTGGACAAGCAAGTGAATCCAAGGCATACTCCTGAACTGTCATATTCCTTTGCTTTAGATTTACAAACTCGACTTCTTTGATCTCCCTCATCTCCCAAGGGAAGAATCAATCCAAAAAAGTGGTGTGAAACTCATCCCAACTAATAGGGCTTGCTCCAACTGCCCTACTATCCTTCCATTACTTCAAAAAAATGTGTGCGGCCCCTTTAAACTGGTATGAGGCCGAATCGATGCACTCCTCCCCAGTCACTCCCATAATCTTGGTGATCTTTAGAACCTCCTCAATGAACTCATATGGATCATCTTCCACCTTTGATCCAAGAAACTTCGGAGGGTTCATCCTCAGAAAATCTCTAACTCTTTTCGTCGTCGCATTCTCATTCTGAGGGACATGCGCTACCGCCTGCTGATTAACCTAAGCGGTCAAGGCCTGAGCTAACATCTGAATGGCTTCCCTGAACTCCACGTGGGCAACCAGCTTGAGTACATGCTCCCCATAGGCTGGTGAGGCCTGCTGATGCCCGTCTTAATTTCCATTTTCATGGCCATTTCTGTTTCCATTTCTTCTTTTATTAACTCGGCGAGGAGGCATGATTTTGCAACGTGCATTGCACGAGTTAGAAGGATAGAGAGACACTTCACTGCATGACATAGATCATGAAAGAAGGAAACGTTTCCTAAACGTCTTGTACCCTCTTCGTCATATATGTGGCGCGCTTCACACCCATAAAAAAACTCTATTTAATGCGGCTTTCAGACATCCTAGGACACTTCAAAACCTAAGGCTCTGACTCTAAGTTTGTCATGACCCGAACATAGGCCTAGATTGAGACACAGGACAAAGAACCCTAAGAGGCTCCAAGTCAACCCATGCATGAACATAACATCTAAATCATTCAAATAAAGCATAAAATCAACATGAATAACAAAAAATCAACATGAATAACATAGCGGAAGTCTAAACATAACATAACATCAGAACACATACAAACGTATAAAGTTGCATACAAACTATGTCCGAAAAGCCTCTAATACTGAAGAGTTGATAGGACAAGACCCCAATTAACTCTCTATAGTCTGAAAATTAAAAATACAAAACATTTCTAAATAGAAAGGACCTCAAAAGATGTGGATTCACCAACTCTGATCGGGAAGTTCTAATGCTGGGAATCTAGCTAGCGGCGGGATTGAGTCTGGATATATATCAGTCAATATCATAAATGATATTGCATAAAGTATGCGGTCAGTACATGGAATGTAATGAGTATGCAAGGTAAGTAAAACCGCTAAGTAAGTAAAATCATTAAACATGCATAGTATAAAACATAATCAAGATCAGATTCTGAGAGTAGGGCTTGCATGCTATATTTTGAAATCATGATTTGAACATAACTGAACATCATAACTAAAGCAAATTACCTAAAGCTGAGAAATGATAATCATATGTAAAACTGAACATTGGGTCAAACCTACAGAAAATATAATATCATGACGGATGAACATGCATAATTGAAAGTATGAGGAATAATGGGAGACTCATCATATAACCAACATTAACACAATAGAGCTTACATCGTGCCGACTATCACACTCAAGTGGGCAGAGCCATCCAAAGCCTTGCCAAGGCTAAATACCCTACCATAATATTGATATCAAGCTGAAGGCCCCTTTGGGGAATGGGAAGCTCACAAGGGAGGTCCCAAATAATCTAATCATACCAATGTTGGTGCGTAATTCTGAGACAGGGTTGACTAACCCTTAGCCTACACGGTGCTAGACACTACTCCCAAAAACATGCATATTCTCTCCATCATTTTTCAACAAATTTGAACCATCGTTTAGTGACGGAGCTGACTCATAACTACATACATAAATCTGAAATCATAACATGAAGAGCCTTAGCTCAAACCATATCACAAGCTGAAAATAGTGGGAGTCTAGACTCCAAAACCATGTGGTAAGCTAATTCATGAAATCATAAAAACATACTTGATCATATGGTCTTTCCCAATACTTACACATGCTTGAAATCAACTTGATTCTCTTTGAAAACATAAGCATAGACATGGGTATTTTGAAATAATACTTTCTTCATAAACATCTCATCATACTTGAACACATATCTCATTGATCTTAACTTTAACGAACTTTCATGGATGGGTATCATACTTGAAAACTTGGAAACATAATTTATAATTTAAAACATTTTCAATCTGTCGGCTTTGATGATGACGAGGCTGATGATAAGGATAAGGAGTTCCCACTACACTTTCTGTTTTTCTTGCATACATTAAGGATAATTTGTTATTATAGTTGGGGGTGGGTGGGTCGAGCTCTCTTTTTTCTCTCTCGTAGTTGTAATTGAGTTGTTGTGCCCTTATCGGCCTTGTTGTTGATACTTGTGTTGCCTTAGCCGGGAGGAATTTCTAATGTTTTTGGATGATTTGCAGTTCTTAATTATGGTGGAATGCCCTTGTCGGGCTGATTTAATTTTTTGTGATGTTGTGGTTGGTTGGTTGTTTCCCTTATCGGGCATGTGATGAAGGAAAAGTGAATGAAAAACTATTCTTAAATTATCAGTGCCATTAATTTGGTCAGTGTTAAATTGAAAATTTTTGTTGACCCATGTTTTGATTATCGCCTTTTATTTATAGTAGTTAGTGAATAAACTCCAAAGGTTTTCTTTATACCACGGTTCTTTCCAAAGGAGTGATTTTCTTTTCTTTTCTTTTGTTATCGAACTGAGAGGCATTTTTCAATGATGGATTGAGAGGTGACTTTCTTAAGGGAAAATACCAATTTTAAGTTCTTTTGAGTCAACGATTGCAATATCTTCCGAGAGGTACCACCAAAAAAAATTTCTTAAATGGCATGGCTGTTGAAAAAAAAATGAATTTTGAGAAAGAAAAGGGCACTTGAATTTGAGAAGTTGAGTACTCTTGTCATAAGTTATACATTCTTTGTTTGGCTTCTTAATTCTCATGTTATCTCATTTTATGACTCTTGATGTGGCGATGTGTAATACCTCGGAAGTGCCGAAGACTAGACTCGAGAATTTGAAATGAGAGCAGAAGCAAAAATCTAAGATTTTACTCAGAACGACTTGTGGTATGAGTCGTTGGAAGATGTAATGACCTGTGGGGACCATCCGTGGTCAAATTCTACAGTAAGAGACTCAGTGGTAACGGATCCAGGGATAACCCATTGGGTGATGTAATGGGTCGTGCGTTGAAGTTGTTGTTTGTCCCTGTGGTTCCAGAGTTGGATGGTACGAGTCATGGTATGACTCATGGTAAGGAACAACGAGTTGTGGTAAGTGCTCGGAGGAGGTGCACTAAAAATTAGCACAGAGGTAATGGATGGCTCCAACGACCCATGATTGGCAGGTATGAACCGTTGGTTGACTCATGGTGGTAGTTTCAAAAATTTTACTTATGGAGTCAATGGTGACGATGAGAGGACACAACAGGTTGTTGTGTCGAGTAACGACTCGTACAGTCGAGTCGTCATATTGGACCTAAGAACTGAGGAAATGCTGAAGGAAGTAACGGAGGGATACCATGAGTCATGGTATCGAAGGATGACTCATGGTATTGGTCGTGGTCACTGGAAGTGTTAAATTTTTAGAATTTTCATTAAGGGTATTTTTGTAATTTCTAAGCTCTAGAGTCCTAAACTACGTCATTTTGAGCTCAGTTAGAAGGATTTTAAGAGTGATAAACCTATCCTAAGCCTTGCCATTCCATGCATGCAAGTTTAGAGTTTTTTCCTTGGAGATTAAGCTTGAGAAATTCTCTAATTTTATCCAATCCTCTTTGGGCTTACAAGGAGGAGTGTGAATCAGATTTACCCAGGTATGTAAGGCTATGAATGAGAGTTCCTTTCATTCTCATGCTCAAAATTCTTCTCAATTTCATTAATTTCAATTCAAGATTCAATTTCATGATCTTATGGAGTTTATTCTCAATCTTATGAAATTCTCTATGATCTATCTATGGGTCAATTCCCTGCATGTATCAAATCATGTTTTAAGATCTATGGGCAGATTTTATACCTATTTGATTATTAATTCATAATTTCAAATTTTAATTAAATTATTCCCAATTATGAAAGCTTCATGAAAAGTCAAGTTATGATTCTTTTTTGATTTCAATCTTACTAAGTCTAAATTATGATTTATGATTCATGTTATGATTTTTCTTCAAGTACTCTTCATTGATTTATGAATATCAACTATATGTATTTTGACAAGTATGCATGTTATTCATGATTTATGAATTTATGACTCTTAGCCAACTCACTGGCCCTTATTCCTGGATAATCATGTATCTCAAGTATGATAAAGTATGTTACGATTTATTTGGCCATGAACTTCATGAATGATTTCATGATTACTATATGAGCCTCATGTGCATATTTTTTGGAGCAGTTTCTAGCATCAAGTAGATTTGGCGTTCAGGTAAACCCCGTGATCTCCGAACTACATGCAATCGTAGGTATATACATATATTTTTGGATCCCTATGATATCACATCATGCACGTCCCTTGCCTGGGACGGCTCTGCCCACTTGAGAAAAAAGTTGGGGCATCACGTAAGCTCTATCATGATGGTTTCGGTTAAGATGGGTCCTCTCATTGTTCCACATGATTTATGCATGGTTATGTTTATGTTACTTTGGCTCAATTTATGTTTTATAAAGGTTTCTCTTATGACTATGATTATGATTGGATTATGAATGGTTTGAAAACTTTGAGCCCTTATGTTTACATTATCATATTTAATCCATGATCATGTTGTCCTACTCTTATGAACTCTTATGTATTTTAACTGTTCGTTTTTATTTACCTTGCATACTCAGTATATTTCAAGTACATACCGCATACTCTATGTTGTATTGTTTCATGATACAGGATCGTACGTTCAAGTTCAGTCCCGCCTTTAGTAAAATCTACAGAGTTAGCATCATCTAGACATTAGTGAGTCCTCATCTTTCAAGGGCCTTTTTATCAGCTCATATCAGTATTTTCAGTTTTAGTTTTGTAGTGAGTTGGGGTCTTGTCCCTTCAACACGTCAGGTTATAGAGGCTTATCAGACATAGCATGTATTCAGCTTCGGATCAATATTATGTTTTCGTTGTTCAGATGTTATTGGATTTTCAGACTTCCGCTTAAGCATGTTTTATTATTTTAGTTTCTTCTTGTTGTATGCTCTTAGCTATTATATTCATGCCATGGGTCGACTTGGAGCCTCTCAGGGTTCCTTGCCCCGTGTCTCTATCCAGGCCTATGTTCGGATCATGACATGATAGAAATGGTGTGAACCCCTTGGAGGGTGATGCTTGTGGGAAAGGTTTTAATTTAATTCTCGTGGATGAACAATTGTCTAAAACTTGCCCCAAGTGTGACTCAAGGCGAAATTCTAGATGTAGGTGCACTTGGAAGATGATTTTTGGCTTTCTTTTGGATAGCTACTTTACCTATATGACCTCTTTGATCATGAATCCTTGTTAGCCAATATTGAGCCTTTGAGGCTTTTCCTTGGAAACCACATTACAAGCCCAATACTCCTTTTGTAATCCATCTTTGGCAACCATCCTCCCTAGTGCTAGTTGTGAGAAGAAATGCAAAAATGATGCTCGAAGTCCCAAAAGTGTGGGAATAGAAAAGGGAAATATGAGGCAAAATCCTAAGTTTGGGGGTTGAAAAAAAAGGGGGAAATTGGAAAAATGATGTGAACTTTAATGTGAGGTAGCACCACATTATGAAAAGAATGAATGAATTATTTGGGTGAAAAGAACTGAATTGTAAAAAGGTGTTGCCTCTTGCTCAAATAAGAAGAAAAGTGGTTACTAAGGAAAGATAAAGAGGGCTTTTGTTTCAAAAATGGAAATGTCATTCAAGGAGAGATAAGGTGAGGGCAATCTCAAAAGAAAATGGATATGCACTGAGATTCACAGAAAGGACATTAGGGAGGTTCTAGTCACTAGAACTTAAAAGTCATCCTACCCTTACCCCTAGCCTACATCATGACCCCCAATTCCTAATTGATGTTAAGTGTAGCGACTCTACATTAGTGGAGAGTTATATGAAGGGAAAGTCTATGGGTCAAGTTATGTGCATGAGAATTTCTTTGTAAGAGTGAATGTATTTGTTTCATTCTATAATCCCTTGAATGTGAATTGCTTGATAATTAAGTGGGATTTTCTCTTGTTGTGAGTAGCATCGCCTCCACGGGAATATGCTTGCATGTGCCAAAAGATATGATTGAGACAAGATTGTGTGAGCTTGAAGTCAAACTTTGAATGTGAATTTTTAATGATTTAAGATGCTATATAAGCTTGTTGTGACCAACAATGCCCCTTGTTTTAAATGATGGGATCAAATGTGAATCATGGCAAATGATTGTGGCTATAACTTGAAGCATTTATATGAAGTGTTAAGTCTTGTCTTTTTTCTGTTGGTAAGTAATCTTTGGGTTATCTAGATCGTAGTGGTCCCTTGTTCATAATCTCATATGACATGCTTATCCTAAAGTGCAGATGTAAAGTATTACATTACTTGAGGACAAGCAGTGGTTCAAGATTGGGGGTTTGATGAGTTGGTAATTTACCAACTCATTAGGCTTTTAAACATGAGTTTCTGCTTAACTTTCAAGTTATTTGAGAGGATTTTATGCTCATCTCTTTAGTTTTTATAGGTATTGAATTTAAGGAGAGAATGCAAGAACTTGGACAAAACAATAGAATTAAAGAAAAGGACGGCATATTTACCGAATGGGGTCGGCGCTCCACCGGATGGAATCGGTGAAATGTCGGTCGATACACAGGAACGTACTAGCTGTAAGTGGAAAGTTCACCGGTGAAACGCGGGTTAGCACTTGCGAACTGTCGATGCCAATGTCAGTCAGGGTCCTAAAGTCACTAGTCCTACCTACGGCACAATTCCAAGGATGGGCACCAACGGAACACTGGTGACTCGCAAGTGAGACCGTCTACTGGAAGGAAAAAATCATCTAGCACGGGATTTGAGGAGCATTTTTGACCTACTTCTATACACTCTCTAGAAAGTACCAATTATTCAATTTCATATTTATAGAAAGTTAGAGAAAGAAGATATTGAGTAGCATTTTCTTCATCTTCTTCAAGGTAAAAACCTCCATTGAAGATAATTGTGAGCTTAACATTTACTCTTGATGATGAATGTTATGATTTTAAGTTTTAATATAATTATGTATTTCTCATATAATGAGTAGCTAAATATCCTTGCTAGGGGTGTGTGCATGATTGAGGTTAAATGTTATACCCCGTAGAATTCCCGGCACCTAGACGACCTATTCGCACGTTGGTTAAGCATATTAGAAGGCCATACGTGCTAGAGAAAGGCCGGGAAAAAGATCGGACGAGGAACCCATCGAACCATCGCGGGAGGAGCCGAGGCAGAGCCCCTCCGCGATGGCAGCGTGTCACGGAGGTGAGGCCTCCGCGATGGCTCCGTGACACGTTGCCCAGGTTCAGGGTCAAGTATATAAAGCCCACTTCGGGTTTAAATCATTTAATTCCTAAAAATTTCAAGGAAACAGAGAGAAAAGCCAGAGAAGGAGGAAGAACGAAGAAAATTAAATAATTTTCGTCCGATTACGCTGTCAAACGCTGCCCAAACTCAAATTAATCCTAGATACTGAAGTATTTAGCAGCAGAGAGCATTTCTACGGATTTAGTTTCGTGAAATACGGCTGACGAATCGGCAAGCCACCGAACTAAGGTAAGTAGAATTGCTCTAAATTAATGTCTATGTGTTCCTAGCTGAGAAGTGAATACTTCTCCCTTCTGGACCGCTGGAAAATAGCGAGTTTTCGACCGTCTTTCGATAAGCCTAAGTTTAGGCTATAAATTATATCGAAAGTAACATTGCTCTTTACAATAAAGTTGTATTTAGTATTAATTGACGTATTTATGAATGCAGTTGGGAGAAATTAGTTGAAGTACCGGCCGAGCCTCGTCCGATTGATGAATAGTTCAAGGATAAGGTGCGTAAAGTTAGTTTCCTCGGCAAGTTAAGTAATATTCAGACAGTATAGTAATTTACAGACCAGTAGAATGTTCAGAAGTCGAGTATTGTGCTACTGTGAATATTGGTACAATATGAGAAGCATTGGGTTGTAACGTGTACGAGACCTATTAGTATGATATAGATTCTAACGCAAGTGTTAGAGATTGCCCAGTATACTCAGTATGTGATGTGATATGTCATGTTAAGATATTGTTGTGTTCAGTTGAAACCCCGTGAAGTAGTACAGTATCCGTAAAGCATTCAGTAATAGAACAACAGGCTAAAATAAAGTTTAGAACGCATATTAGGAATAGGAAATCATGTTAATACAGAAACTCAGTAAACAGTATAGTTTTCAGCAGAAACACTATCTTATATGGCCTTTGCCCCAGTACAGTTTAGCAGGAGACTATATTTATATATATATATTTACCAGCCTCAGCAGGTAACAAACACGTACAGATTATTATTATTAGTTCAGCATGTAATGTATGTGATACCTTACCCCTATTAGCCTCAGCATGTGAGATACACAGACGGCATTACTAGTTGAGACCGTTGTATTGTTTGGGGTTGGACTACCTAGCATCCACGACCGCCCCAGGGTTAATAGCTGTATCGACTCGTCCACCAGAGGACGAGGATACGTCACTCTATGGAGTGGCATGCCGTCCCGCCAGGGGACGAAGATGGGATGCCAGTTTCCCCATATTTTGCCTTGGTAAGCTTTTATACACCCCCGTCGAGCGGATACGCCCGGGTGTTGATTCAGGAGTCCTTCGGACTCAGGTACAGTTATAGTCAGGGGCTCAGCGAGCCCAAGTGCATACCCAGGGGACCGGCGGGATGCTTACAGCCACTATAGGAGAGGGGATGACCGGGGTAGGGGTGTAGATTCTGTGCTGGTTGTACCTCCCGGCTTATGGGGGCCGGGTAAGGTTTGTGTGTGTCGTGTTATGCTATTCCATGTTATGCTATTCCATGTTATGCCATGTTATGTTAGACACTAGTAGATCAGCGATAGAGGGATGTTTCCAGGTACGACTTCTATTTCTTTTCAGTATAAATAAGAAAAGGTGTGACTTACAGTATCAGGCAGTTAATCTGTTTCTTCCTGCTTCTGTTTTATCAGTTGCATTATTGTTTCAGTTATTGCTTTACATACTCAGTACCAGCGGTACTGACGCCCGGTGGGGCGCTGCATTACTTGCCTGCAGGTACTCATAGACGAGCAGGCGACACCACGTGATTCCTGTCAGCATTCGAGTATTCAGCTCCTGTCATCCGGAGGCTGAATTTCAGAGGTGTATTTCAGTTCCTTTTTGTTGTATAGTACGGGTAGGTCGGGGCCCTGTCTCGATCAGTTCTATTGCTATTCTTAGAGGCTTGCAGTCTGTATATATTCCCTGTGGTCAGATGAGCCGGTCGGGTGAGGTCGTGTGGTTGTATAGCTGTTAGTATTCCTTCTTTCTTTTATGTTGGCCGTGTGGGGCCGTAGTTGCCAGTAGTGGTGACCTTGCCGGTCACGTAGCTTTTAGTACTTCATGATTGAGTTGCAGATAACTAGACAGCATGGTGGCCTTGTCGGCCGGCATAGGTTTCCCTAAGTTGGTATGTTTCTGATCAGCTGTTAGTACAGGTACAGGAGGCTATAGGCCAATGGGCCGGGGGCTGTGTTTACAGCCGTTATATAGCCCTTTGTTTCAAGAAATATGAGTTAGAGCCAGCCAGGCATCAGAGGTGCCCAGGCTTAGCAGTCTAGCAGTTCAGGTCCCAGCAGGGCACCAGGTGCCAGTCATACCCCCCAAGGCGGGGTGTGAAAAACTTTTCAAGAGCCTTTCTAGATCACTATTTGCCGCGGGAGATCTGACAGGCCCGGGTAGACCAGTTCCTACATCTAGAACAGGGGGCCATGCGTGTTCGGGAATATTCCTTGCGGTTTGATTCTTTGGCTCGATATGCACCGGCCTTTGTTGATACCATGGCATCTAGAGTGCACCGTTTTATTATGGGGCTGAACCCAGAATATGTTGAGACTTGTCTTATAGCCACACTGCGAGAGGACATGGACATTGCTCGAGTTCAGGCATTTTCCCAAAATATTGAGGGCATCAGACAGCGGCAACGGAAGATCAGAAGGGACGGTCAGGAGCAGCGTCGCCGGGACAGGCCAGTTGAGTTACAGAGAGAGGCCCGGGGAGGACCCAGGCCACGATTGTCCGACAGGCCGCCCAGGCCCCCGCCTCAGCCACAGTCGCAGGGGGGTAGATTCAGCCGCAGAGGGCAGCCAGAGACTGGGAGAGGCTCGCAGGTGGCAGATTCATCATTACAGAGGAGGGCAGAGCAGAGCAGGTATACCCTACCACTTTGCCCTATATGCAGTCGACGCCATCCTGGAGCATGCAGATATGGCTCCATCGCATGTTATATTTGTGGCCAAGAAGGCCATTTGATGAAAGATTGCCCAGCTAGAGGTCGAGAGGACCGGGACAGACAGGATAGGGCATCAGCAGGGTCACAAGCCACAGCATCCTCGACTTGGCGTAGGCCCTCAGTTTCAGCAGGCAGGGGTCGGGGCAGATCAGGGGCCTCCAGTACAGGTGCGGGCCCAAGCCGCACATATGCCTTACCAGGGAGGCAAGATTCAGAAGCGTCGCCTGATGTTGTGACAGGTATGCTAACTATCTGCTCACACCCTGCTTATGTGTTAATTGATCCAGGGTCAACTTTGTCCTATATTACTCCATTTGTGGCACGGAAGTTTAGTATTGTACCAGAATCATTACAGCAGCCTTTCTTAGTATCTACGCCCGTCGGTGACTCTATCACAGCTAGCCGAATCTACCGCGAGTGTACCGTAGAGATTGCTGATCGTCAGACCACAGTAGATCTGGTCGAGTTAGAAATGATAGACTTTGATGCCATAATGGGTATGGACTGGTTAGTGCCATGTTTTGCCAATGTTGAATGTTGGACCAAGACGGTCCGATTCCACTTCCCAGGAGAAGCAGTACGGGAGTGGAAGGGCAGCACCGCTACGCCAAAAGGTATGTTTATTTCCTACCTTCAGGCGAGAAAGTTGATATCTAAGGGGTGTATTTACCATCTGGTCAGGGTCCAGGATGTTCAAGCAGAATCTCCGACACTCCAGTCTGTCCCAGTGGTGAATGAATTTCCTGATGTGTTCCCAGATGAGTTACCCGGTATTCCCCCAGAAAGGGAAATAGACTTTGCTATTGACTTGTTACCAGATACTCAGCCGATATCGATTCCCCCTTACCGAATGGCTCCTGCAGAACTCAGAGAATTAAAGGAGCAGTTGAAAGACTTGTTAGATAAAGGTTTTATCAGGCCGAGTACTTCCCCGTGGGGTGCGCCAGTCTTGTTTGTGAGAAAGAAAGATGGCTCGCTCCGAATGTGCATAGATTATCGGCAGCTAAACAAAGTTACAGTAAAGAACGCTTCCCAGAATTGATGACTTATTTGATCAGTTGCACGGAGCCAAATACTTTTCTAAGATTGACTTGCGGTCCGGATATCACCAGGTCCGAGTACGTGAGAGAGATATTCCTAAGACAGCGTTTAGGACCTGATATGGGCATTTTGAATTTCTAGTTATGTCCTTCGGGTTAACAAACGCCCCAGCAGTCTTTATGGACCTGATGAACAGTATTTTCAGACCTTTTCTGGACTTGTTCGTGGTAGTATTCATTGATGATATTCTGGTGTATTCACTCTCTGAAGAAGATCACCCGACTTATTTGCGGACAGTGCTCCAGATTCTCAGGGACCGCCAGTTGTATGCTAAATTTTTGAAGTGTGAATTCTGGCTTAACTCCATGGCCTTTTTAGGGCATATTGTCTCAGACGCTGGTATATAGGTAGACAAGCAGAAGATAGAAGCAGTTAAGTCATGGCCTAGGCCTACCACTCCGACGGAAGTTCGTAGCTTTCTGGGATTGGCAGGGTATTACAGGAGGTTCGTTGAAGGGTTCTCGACCATTGCGGCACCTCTGACCAAGTTGACACAGAAAGCAGCAAAGTTCCAATGGACGGAGGCATGTGAGCAGAGCTTCCAGGAATTGAAAGACATATTAACCTCCGCTCCAGTGTTGACATTACCGGAAGGCACAGAAGGTTATTCAGTTTATTGTGACGCGTCAGGTGTTGGGTTAGGTTGTGTGTTGATGCAGCATGGTAGAGTAATTGCATATGCTTCCAGACAGCTGAGGAAACACGAAAAGAATTACCCTACCCATGACCTGGAATTGGCCGCAGTAATTCATGCCTTGAAGATGTGGAGGCATTATCTGTACGGCGTCCATGTTGATATTTACACAGATCATAAGAGCTTACAGTACATTTTCACTCAGAGGGAGTTGAATCTGTGGCAACGCCGCTGGTTGGAGCTATTAAAAGACTATGATGTGAATATTCTATACCACCCCGGAAAAGCTAATGTTGTAGCAGATGCCCTGAGCCGTAAGTCAATGGGGAGTTTGGCGTATTTGCTACCTGAGAAACAGAAGTTAGCTAAAGAAATTCATCAGTTAGCTGGTCTAGCCGTTTGAGTAATGGAAACAGAAAATAATGGAGCAGTAATTCAGAATTCTGCGGTGTCATCATTAGTTACAGAGGTAAAAGAACGACAGTACGAGGATCCCGATTTAGTCCAGCTCAGAGATAGAGTTCAGAAGGGTAAGGAGCCAGATTTTCAGATAACCGAGGATGATGTGCTACGTTGTAAGGGCCGCCTCTGTGTCCCGAATGTTTCAGGGCTTCGCGGACGAATCATGCATGAGGTACATTATGCTCGCTATTCCCTTCATCCAGGGGCGACGAAAATGTACCACGATATCACAGACATCTACTGGTGGCCAGGTATGAAAGCTGAGATAGCTGAATTTGCATCTAGATGTTCTAATTGTCAGCAAGTAAAAGCCGAGCACCAAAAACCGGGCGGTTTGACGCAAGATATAACGGTACCTATGTGGAAATGGGAAGCAATAAACATGGATTTTGTAACAGGGTTACCCCGTACTAGACGCAGAAATGATTCCATTTGGGTAATAGTTGATAGGCTGACAAAATCAGCTTATTTCCTACCAGTGAGGGCTACCTTCTCAGCTGAGGATTATGCCGAATTGTATATCAGAGAAATAGTTAGATTGCATGGGGTGCCGGTATCTATCATTTCAGATAGGGGAGCACAGTTTACAGCTAGATTCTGGCAGTCATTTCAGAAAGGTTTGGGAACGCAGATTAATTTGAGCACAGCATTCCATCCTCAGACAGATGGACAGGCTGAACGTACAATTTAGACGCTCGAAGATATGCTACGAGCGTGAGTGTTAGATTTTGGGGGTAGATGGGATAAACATCTCTCGTTAATTGAATTTGCTTATAATAACAGCTACCATTCAGCTATTCAGATGGCGCCTTTCGAGGCATTATACGGGCGAAAATGTAGATCGCCGGTGGGCTGGTTTGAAATAGGAGAATCAGCATTAGTTGGCCCAAACATTGTTCGGCAATCCGAAGAAAAGGTAAAGCTTATCCAAGAACGTTTACTGACCACTCAGAGCCGCCAGAAATCCTATGCAGATAGGCGGCGCAGAAATCTAGAATTTTCGGTAAATGACTGGGTATATCTGAAAGTGTCCCCGATGAAAGGGGTGATGAGATTTGGTAAGAAAGGCAAGCTTAGCCCAAGATTCATTGGGCCATATCAGATTCGGCGAAGAATAGGCCAAGTTGCATACGAGTTGAACTTGCCACCAGAGTTAGCATCTGTTCACCCAGTATTCCATGTTTTTATGTTAAGGAAGTTCGTAGGGGACCCTTCTACAGTAGTTCCAGTTCAGGATGTCCAGGTCACTAAAGAGTTAGCATATGAAGAGGTTCCCGTAGCTATCTTAGACAGACAGGTTCGCAGGCTGAGAACTAAAGATGTTGCATCTGTCAAAGTATTGTGGCGTAACAGAAATCGGGAGGAAATGACGTGGGAGGCTGAAGAAGATATGACAATCAGATACCCTCACCTATTTCAGGCCTAGTCAGACGACAGGTATGTCCGTATCATTACTTATACAGTACCTTATGGTTGTATGTTTGTAAATGATAAAGAAAGATTGATATCTAGTTATCCAGTGGATCTTAGAATATTGTGTTCAGTGCCTGTGTTGGACTTTTCTGCATTTCAGGTTTTTGCTATAGTCCATATTACAGGGGAAACTCTGCCAAAATTTTTCTAGGAAGAAAAATAAGTAGTCCTCTAGATAACAGTGTACATTCGAGGACGAATGTTCTTAAGGGGGGGAGAATGTTATACCCCGTAGAATTCCTGGCACCTAGACGACCTATCCGCACGTTGGTTAAGCATATTAGAAGGCCATACGTGCTAGAGAAAGGCCGAAAAAAAGATCGGACGAGGAACCCATCGAACCATCGCGGGAGGAGCCGAGGCAGAGCCCCTCCGCGATGGCATCGTGTCACGGAGGTGAGGCCTCCGCGATGGCTCCGTGACATGTTGCCCAGGTTCAGGCTCAAGTATATAAAGCCCACTTCGGGTTTAAATCATTTAATTCCTAAAAATTTCCAGGAAACAGAGAGAAAAGCCAGAGAAGGAGGAAGAACGAAGAAAATTAAAAAACTTTCGTCCGATTACGCTGCCAAACGCTGCCCAAACTCAAATTAATCCTAGATACCAAAGTATTTAGCAGCAGAGAGCATTTTTACGGATTTAGTTTCGTGAAATACGGCCGACGAATCGGCGAGCCACCGAACTAAGGTAAGTAGAATTGCTCTAAATTAATGTCTATGTGTTCCTAGCTGAGAAGTGAATACTTCTCCCTTCTGGACCGCTGGAAAATAGCGAGTTTTCGACCGTCTTTCGATAAGCCTAAGTTTAGGCTATAAATTATATCGAAAGTGACGTTGCTCTTTACAATAAAGTTGTATTTAGTATTAATTGACGTATTTATGAATGCAGTTGGGAGAAATTAGTTGAAGTACCGGCTGAGCCTCGTCCGATGGACGAATAGTTCAAGGATAAGGTACGTAAAGTTAGTTTCCTCGGCAAGTTAAGTAATATTCAGACAGTATAGTAATTTACAGACTAGTAGAATGTTCAGAAGTCGAGTGTTCTGCTATTGTGAATATTGGTACAATATGAGAAGCATTGGGTTGTAACGTGTACAAGACCTATTAGTATGATATAGATTCTAACGCAAGTGTTAGAGATTGCCCAGTATACTCAGTATGTGATGTGATATGCCATGTTAAGATATTGTTGTGTTCAGTTGAAACCCCGTGAAGTAGTACAGTATCCGTAAAGCATTCAGTAATAGAATAACAGGCTAAAATAAAGTTTAGAATGCATGTTAGGAATAGGAAATCATGTTAATACAGAAACTTAGTAAACAGTATAGTTTTCAGCAGAAACACTATCTTATATGGCCTTTGCCCCAGTACAGTTTAGCAGGAGACTATATTCATATATATATATTTACCAGCCTCAGCAGGTAACAAACACGTACAGATTATTATTATTAGTTCAGCATGTAATGTATGTGATACCTTACCCTTATTAGCCTCAGCATGTGAGATACACAGACGGCATTACTAGTTGAGACCGTTGTATTGTTTGGGGTTGGACTACCTAGCATCCACGACCGCCCCAGGTTTAATAGCTGTATCGACTCGTCCGCCAGAGGACGAGGATACGTCACTCTACGGAGTGGCATGCCGTCCCGCCAGGGGACGAAGATGGGATGCCAGTTTCCCTATATATTGCCTTGGTCGGCTTTTATACACCCCTGTCGAGCGGATACGCCCGGGTGTTGATTCAGGAGTCCTTCGGACTCAGGTACAGTTATAGTCAGGGGCTCAGCGAGCCCAAGTGCATACCCAGGGGACCGGTGGGATGCTTACAGCCACTATAGGAGAGGGGATGACCGGGGTAGGGGTGTAGATTCTGTGCTGGTTGTACCTCCCGGCTTATGGGGGCCGGGTAAGGTTTGGGTGTGCTGTGTTATGCTATTCCATGTTATGCTATTCCATGTTATGCCATGTTATGTTAGACACGAGTAGATCAGCGGTAGAGGGATGTTTCCAGGTACGACTTCTATTTCTTTTCAGTATAAATAAGAAAAGGTGTGACTTACAGTATCAGGCAGTTAATCTGTTTCTTCATGCTTCCGTTTTATCAGTTGCATTATTGTTTCAGTTATTGCTTTACATACTCAGTACCAGCGGTACTGACGCCCGGTGGGGCTCTGCATTACTTGCCTGTAGGTACTCATAGACGAGCAGGCGACACAACGTGATTCCTGTCAGCATTCGAGTATTCAGCTCCTGTCATCCGGAGGCTGAATTTCAGAGGTGTATTTCAGTTCCTTTTTGTTGTATAGTACGGGTAGGTCGGGGCCCTGTCCCAATCAGTTCTATTGCTATTCTTAGAGGCTTGCAGTCTGTATATATTCCCTGTGGTCAGATGAGCCGGTCGGGTGAGGCCGTGCGGTTGTATAGCTGTTAGTATTCCTTCTTTCTTTTATGTTGGCCGTGTGGGGCCGTAGTTGCCAGTAGTGGTGACCTTGCCGGTCACGTAGCTTTTAGTACTTCATGATTGAGTTGCAGATAACTAGACAGCATGGTGGCCTTGTCGGCCCGCATAGGTTTCCCTGAGTTGGTATGTTTCTGGTCAGCTGTTAGTACAGGTACAGGAGGCTATAGGCCAATGGGCCGGGGGCTGTGTTTACAGCCGTTATATAGCCCTTTGTTTCCAGAAATATGAGTTAGAGCCAGCCAGGCATCAGAGGTGCCCAGGCTTAGCAGTCTAGCAATTCAGGTCCCAGCAGGGCACCAGGTGCCAGTCATACCCCCCAAGGCGGGGTGTGACATTAAATTAGATTGGATGTTGCTAGATTGATCTTAGAGTTACTCAATTAATATAAATCTATTGCTTTCTCCCAATATATAATTCAATTACTCATAGTTGCAAATGTGAGTTATGTCTACTTACTCTATTTTTGCTTGAAAAAGAGAAATTGAGTATGGGTGAGAAAGCAATGGTGGGTAATTGGGTGTTGATTATGTGGGGTTAGGCTAGAGATAGAAAAAACCCATAATCACTCACCCATGAGAGATTTGAGGCTAGAAATAGCTCAAATCTGACACAAGTCTTAATGTATATATTGTTTGGGACCTTGGGGTTTGAGAAAATCGAAGGCAAAAGACACCCTAGTGGTTGAAAAACATCGGGTTCCACTTCATCCCTGATTATTGATATTTAGGAGTAATAATTTAATTTTCTAGTAAATTTCAATCCAATTGACACCCCATTCAAAAGCATACCCCTAGCTCTTGCTCACATTTGTAATTCAAGTTGGTTATCTTGTTGAGTGATCAATAGTTGTTTTATATTTTAATTGTAATCCTTTGAACCACCAAATTTTTACTTGTTTGTTTTCAATACAATGATGCTTCTTAGTATGACTTAATAGACAACTTTTCTGCCATCTAAGTACTATTCCCTATGGGATTCGATCCCGACACTTGTCAGGTATATTTATTTTGTCAACGACCATTTACACTCTCTCTTTATGAGGAGTGAATTTGGACGTTATGAGTCATACTTGTGCATTTGACTTTAGTTGACTTTTTTCCAATTTCAATTTATGCTTAAGTTGTACCTACGAATTCTAACTCTTGTATATTCAATGACTAAATCTTGTCCTACATCAAGAAGAGTTGGTCTATGATACTTATTGGGTACGTGTTGCATTGCATTGCCATACTATGCTTATTGCTCCCTTTTTAGGTTCATGTCCCAATCCGTTTACAAATGGAGCTCACGGTGATTATTGAATCTGAGGCTTCTTTTAGGAGATACTATAGTGAGCTGTTGGGCTAATCTGCACAGTCAGTCTCCTTCCCTTTATGCTATTTTTGTTTTCTTTCATTTTGATAGTGTATTTGATGCTTCCAGACTTATATAAAATCTTAAGAGTCTTTAGTACGACTTCTAGGTTTTGGCGGTGTACTTTGTTATTTCCGCACTTTTATGATTATTCGATTCTGTTAAAGATTACTTCTTATTTTTAACTTATTTATTTCTCTTAACTATTAAAAATTAGACTAAACTATATTAGGGTTCACTTATCAGGTTAGGTGCAGGTGCCCTCACGACTTGTAATTTTTGGATCGTAACAAAATGACTGGCGGAAGAATCAAAAACATTTGGAGCCTTAACTATCCATTCTAGTGCCCAAAACTCACCTGAACCCCTTGGATGCAACCAAATATGCAAATCACTTTGTAAACATGATACAAAGCTATTGGAACACTCAAAACACCGATTTGAGGTCATCTAGGCACATATTTGACCGTGGTCAATTTTCAATCTTCAAATTAACTAGTTTACAATGTAAGTATTCGAAATATACTCAAGCCTTTCAGGACTCATCCAAACCATCCACCTAAATCCAAAATCTCCATCTGAACCTATAGGAACTTTCAGACATCAAATTCCGAGATCATTTAACTCAAATGTTAACTTTGGTCAACCCATATTTTATTTTTTCTCAAAGTCTGTAGTTTCTAATTTTCTTCTCCGATACACATTTGGTTGCCTCAAAAATTTTGTAATACATCTCTGCAAGTCATTATTCACATTTTAATACTATGTGAATTTTTATTTAGGAGGAAAGGATCCTAATACTCAAAACAACTTGATGGGTCATTACAAATGTGAAAAATTCTTTGATGCGGATGAAACTCCTGAAGATTCGAAGATGAGATTGGCTTCTAGCAAGCTAGAAGGAAGAACCCTTCAACAGTATCAATATTTTATGAAGCAAAGGCTAGCACTAGAATGACCTCGATAAGGTGAATATGTAAGGAATATGTGTGCCCGATTTGGGATAGGTTGAAGATCCAATGGGTGATCTCAAAGACCTAAGGCTAAGTAAACTTTGTTCAAGATTATGTGGATCTTTTTGATCAATTGTTAACTGGAGTGGAATTATCAGAATAATATGTTGTTAGTAGCTTTATGAAAGGTTTAAAACCTAGGATTGGACTACCTGTTAAAATGTTAGTAATAAGAACATTGGATAAAGTAGTGAGTTTGCGCAGAATTCAAGAATATACTCCAGTACTATAGAAGCAAGTCTTTTCCAATTCATTTGGGTTGCCTGCCCGTAAAACTATCCCTAGACTTTTCTTTGTCAATTCCACCTCATCCCAAGGTCCCAGCCTTCCTTTTAAACCCCCTAATTATTTTCAAAACTCCATAACACTTTCCCTAGCAACACCAAACAAAACTTAAAAAATTCCAAGTTAACTCCTGCTAAGATGGACGATAGGAGTAAGGATATATGTTTTAAGTGTAATGAGAAGTACAATTATGGTCATGCGTGCAAAAGAAAAGGCAACTATTCTCTATGAAGGTGGAAAAATGTGAAGGGGGAGAAGTAAGAAATCTAGACGAGGATATACTGTTGAATCCAGATGAACTTTTGTCAATGATAGGACAAGGTTAGTAAACTAATACTGAAGATACTATTTTACCTTGTGCTTTAGTCCATGCCATAAATGGACCTCATGATTTTAGGATAATAAGGGCAATTGTGTCAGTGAAAGGAAAGGCAGTGTATGTCTTAATTGATGCTAGAAGCACTCATAATTTTCTAGATGTGAGTACTGCTAAAAAATTAGGGTGTGTCATGACAACCATTACCCCATTAAAGTATCTGTGGCTAATGGAAAGAAAATACAAGGCAAGTATTTTTGCAAGAAATTGGTTTGAAAGATGCAGGGAGTTTCATTGATTCAGATATGTTGCTTTTACCAATAAGAGGGTGTAACATTGTTTTGGATATCCAATGGCTAATAACAAGAGGAAACATCATGTGAAATTTCATGAAGCTTAAGATGGAATTCAACATCATAGGACATGAAGTATTACTAAGGGAAATTTAACATGTTGCAGTCAAAATGGTTCATTGGAATAACATGTACAAATTTTCATCCAAGCTACCTAAGTTGTGCATGATTCATGGGTATTTGCAAAAAAAAGGAGCAGTCAGAAGTTGGTGCCAGTTTACTTACTATGGAAGGACATTCTACAGACCATGAGAGTGATAAGGAATTGCAATCTTTATTACAGAAGTATGAGGATATGTTTGAGGTACCAAAAGACTTTACTCCTTCTAATTTGCATGATCACATAATCACTTTGAAAGAAGGAAACTCACTTATAAAATCAGACCCTATAAGTACCTGATAAGATGCTCACTTCTGGAATAATTAGATATAGCACAATTTCCTATTCATCACCCATTGTCATGTAGATAAAGAAGGATAACTCTTGGATAATGTGTGTTAACTATAGATAGCTAAACAAACAAATTGTGAGGGATACATTCCCCATTCTTGTGAAAGGGGAACTGATGGATGAGTTACATAGAGCCAAGTATTTCTCTAAAATGGATCTTAGACCAGATTATCATCAAATCAAAAAGTTTGAGCCTGATATCCGTAAAACTGCATTTAGGACCCACCATGGTAACTATCAATTTCTAATCATGCTAGTTGGATTAACAAATGTTCCCTTTATATTTCTGTCACAATACGAGTCTATATCCTAGACCGGACACGGTACTTGGTGCCACAAGTGACCCCAAGCTAATCCATTACTTAACATCACACTGGAATATTAAATTAGATAGAAGCAGAAGCTGAGAAAAACATAACTAAATAACTTTCTCAAAAAATAAGAAATGTCTGATAAGATACTGAAATTTATGCAACAACTGCAAAACATAAACAATACTTTGTCAGACATGCCATCTAGGAAGCTGACGACTTGCTGGGACAAGCCTCCAGCTAACTCTAGAGTATAACTTAAAAAAAACTAAACAGAAATGCTACTCTCATCCTCGAAAGATGAGGATTCACCAACTGTACTACTGCTAAAGTCGTTGGGAAAAGACTACTGTCCATGCTGAAACTGAGAAGCTACGCCAGTATCATAATACGATACAGCATGGAAAATATGCATCCAGTACTTTGAATGTACTGAGTATGTAAGATGTAAGTAAAAACAATAGAAATACACCACTGAACTGATAAACATTGAATATAACTGTAATAGTGTAACACAGGTACTGACTAAGGACCATAACTATATATTGTAATCTGAATAAGGTGAGCTGAACTAAAACTAAGACTATACTGAACTGAACTAAACCAATAAGTGAGAGAGTCTATAATCGACATATAACCACATGATCTAAACATGGAGACCGATGTATACACCCCATCAGTGAAAGCCCACTGTACCTTGCCAGGGCATAGTGGTTGAGCCGGGTGATCACTGTCTGAGGTCCGTTTGGGCTAATAACCACGGTGGTAACGTAGTTCTAGGAACCTGGGTGCACTGAATCCTAGCCCGCTCAGTGCTAAGTCCTACTCCCACTGAAAATTCTAACTGTGACTACTAGGCTGACAGCTCGAACCAAATTTCTTAAGTCTTAAGTAAGGAATACTTATCTAGAAGTAACCTGAGAGTCTAAAGGACCTGATAACTGAAACAAAGGATTCTAATACTGGCCAGATCTGCTTTATCTAAAAGCGTCATAACCATCTAAAGAACAACCTAATGTTGGTATTACAATATCTCCCCCTTGGAAACATTCATACTCGAATGTTGGTAAACATATCGAAAAGTTGGGGAAAGGAATGGCAATCCCAAATACTAAATATCCGAAGCTGAAAACTGACAGAGTGACTGACTCTGGACTAATATGCATGACTGAACCGTATGAAGGAATCACACATACATGCAATGACATGAAAGAAAGGGGGAGACATGAATTAGACATGAAGCTGAATAGAGTATTAGAGAGGAAACTGATAAGCTATAACTGAGCCGGGAGGAAAAAGATGAGGATATTTAGCAATCATATCTACATTGGCTTCCCATGTAGCTCCTTCAACTAGTTGGTTCCTCCATAACACCTTTACTGAAGCAACCTCCTTGTTTCTCAGCTTATGAACCTGATGATCTAGGATCTCAACTAGAACTTCCTCAAAAAAGAGGATGTCCTTTACATCAATACTCTCTAGAGGCTCTACTGAGGTCGGATCACCGATGTGCTTCTTCAGCAATGACACATGAAAGACTGGATACACCGATGCTAACTCTGTAAGTAACTCTAACTCATAGGCCATATTGCCAATGCGTCTTAGGATTCTGTAAGGTCCCGCAGACCTCGGACTGAGTTTTCCTTTCTTCCCGAATCTCACCACCCCTTTTATAGGTGAAATCCTCAGATAAACCCAATCATCTACAGAAAACTCTAGCTCTCTTCTCCTCACATCTGCATATGATTTCTGTCGGCTCTGGGCTTTTTTCAACCTTTCTCTTATAAGCTGCACCTTCTTCATAGTCTCATGAACTGAGTCTAGTCCTATCATGTTAGCTTTACCAACTTCGAACCATCTTATAGGAGATCTACACCTCCTACCATACAATGCCTCAAATGGGGCCACCTGGATGCTGGAGCGGCAGCTGTTGTTATATGCAAACTCAATGAGAGGTAGGTGATCATCCCAACTGCCCTTGAAATCAATCAAACAAGCCCTCAACATATCTTCCAAAGTTTGTATAGTCCTCTTAGTTTGTCCATCTGTCTATGGGTAAAAAGTTGTACTGAGTTTGACCTAGGTGCCAAGTCCTTTCAAGAATGATTTCCAGAAATGCGAGGTGAACTGAGTACATCTATCTGAAATAATGGACAAGAGAACTCCGTGTAGTCTAACTAACTCCCAGATATACGAACTAGCATAATCCTCAGCTGAGTCTGTAGTCTTAACCGGTAGAAAATGTGTTGACTTAGTCATCCAGTCTACAACCACCCAAATTGAATCATGTTGTCAACGAGTACGAGGTAAACCTGTGATGAAGTCCACATTCACTTCCTACCACTTCCAAGTAGGAATACTGATATATTGAGTCATACCCCCAGGTCTCTGATGTTCAACTTTAACCTATTGGCAGTTCGGACACTTTGCTACAAATTCTGCAATGTCCTTCTTCATGCCATTCCACCAATAGATTTCTCATAGGTCACGGTATATCTTAGTGGCACCTGGATGAATAGAATACATGGAGCTGTGTGCTTCAGCAAGTATTCATTGTTTTAAGTCATCCACATATGGAACACACAATCTGCCTTGATAACGAAGTACACCATATCCCCTTTTAGAGAAAACCTCAACCTCTTTTCTTAGAATTGCTTCTTTCAGTTTGAGTAGTACGGGGTCTTCATCCTGCTTTGACTTAACCTCTACCACCAGTGAGGATTCTGACCCACTCTAGATTACAACTCTGCCCTCCGTTGAATCAACTAACTGCACTCCTAATCGAGCTAACCTGTAGATATTCATTGCCAACTTTTTTCTTCCCTCTTCAACATAAGCAACACTTCTCATAGACATCCTTCCTAAGGCATCACCCACCATATTGGCCTTGCCTGGGTGGTATAGCACACTCATGTCATGGTTTTTCAATAATTCCAGCCATCTTCTCTGATGAAGGTTCAAGTCCTTCTGACTGAACACGTACTGAAGGCTCTTATGGTTAGTGAAAATATCCATGTGAACCCCATAGAGGTAATGTCTCTATATCTTCAAAGCAAATACCACTGTCGCCAATTCAAGATCATAAGTCGGATAGTTCTTCTCATGAACCTTAAGCTATCTAGAGGCATAAGCTATCACCTTACCCCGCTGCATCAGGACTCCAACTAAGGCCAACTCAGGAAGCATCATAAAAAACTACGAACCCATATGTTCCTTCTGGAAAGGTCAAAGCTGGAGCTATAGTGAGTCGAGTCTTCAACTCCTGAAAACTCTTCTCACAAGCATTTGACCACTGAAACTTCACCTTTTTCTGAGTCAATTTGGTCAAAGGGGATGCAATGGATGAAAACCCTTCTACAAACCATCGGTAATAACTAGCCAAACCCAAGAAACTCCTGATATCTTATGGAGAAGTTGGTCTTGGCCACTCTTTTACCACTGCTATCTTTTGAGGATCTACCTGAATACCCTTACCTGAGACCACATGACCGAGGAAAGCCACTAACTTCATCCAGAATTCACACTTATTAAATTTAGCGAACAACTGATGGTCTTTGAGAGTCTGCCACACTATCCTCAGGTGGTTGGCATGATCCTCCACGTCCTTGGAGTATACCAATATACCATATATGAATACAATGACGAACGTATCCAGGTACGGCTTGAATACCCTGTTCATCAGATCCATAAATGCTACAGGGGCATTGGTTAGTCCAAAAGATAAAACCACGAATTCGTAGTGACCATACCGTGTTCTGAAGGTTGTTTTGGAAATGTCACATTCTTTGACCCTGAGCTGGTGGTGTCCTGATATGAGGTCTATCTTGGAGAAATGTAATACCCCAAAAGCCTTAAGATCAAAACCAAGGGTTGAAACGGAGAAATAGGAATTTTTCGCACCAGGTTACAAGATGAGTCGTCTAGTCACCAAGAGTCGTTAGGTGACTCATGGAGTGAAGGGTGAGTTGGTTGGATTTTTCGGTTAAGGAGTTGACCACAAGAGAGGCCACAAATTGTAGTAAGGATCATGAGTCATTAAGTCACTCGTGGTTAGTAGTTGGCTTGAAGGTGGAAATTTTAGGCAATGCTTGTCACAACTCGGTCACCACGAGTCTTTGGGAACACCACGAGTCGTGGTGTCCCTTTTGGTGACCCTCAGAGGTATGAATTCCAGTATTGGCCACGGAAGGCAAACCATGACTCATCCCCTCAGGCCACGAGCTGTCTAGTCCCTTATTGGGACTGGCAGTGTGAATTTTCCTACGAATTTATTAAGGGTTTTTCCATAATTTCTAAGTTGCTAAGAACTAAACTGCACTGTTTTAAGCTCAGATAAGTGTGTTTTGAGAGGGTTTAGCTCATTCTAAGCCTATTCCTCTCCATGCATGCAAGACTAGTAGTTCTAAGAGCTGATCAAGCTTAGATTCATCAAGTTCTTCCCCAAATTCCTTTGGGCTCTCAAGAGAATTGTGAAATCAGATTCTCCCAAGTATGTAGGGTTATGAATGAGTGGATCCATCCACTCCCATGTCTAATCCCTCTTCAATTTCATGTGATTTCTAAGTTGATGAACCTATGGGGTTCTAATCCAACTTGTGAATTCTCTAAGTATCTATCATGGGTATTCTCTATGCATGTTTCTAATGTTGAATTATGATTCATGGACATGTTTTATAATATTTTCAATTACAAATCATGATTTCAAAGTTTTATAAATAATATGTCCATCTATGAAAGGTCATGAAAAAATGAGATTATGATCTATGCTTCTAGTTATGATGAGATGTTCATGATGAAAGTATGATTTCAAATTACCCATGTCAATGTTCATGTTTTGAGTAATCAAAGTCTATTTCAAGCATGTTTAAGTATTGGTGTTATACCCCGTAGAATTCCCGACACCTAGACGACCTATTCGCACGTTGGTTAAGCACATTTAAAGGCCATACGTGCTGTAGAAAGGCCCGGGAAAAAGATCGGACAAGAAACCCATCGAACCATCGCGGGAGGAGCTGAGGCAGAGCCCCTCCGCGATGGCAGCGTGTCACGGAGGTGAGGCCTCCGCGATGGCTCCGTGACACGTTGCCCTTGTCCAGGCCCAAGTATATAAAGGCCACTTCGGTTTTAAATCATTTAATCACATATATATTTCCAGAGAACAGAGCAAAGCGGCAGAGAGAAGGTAAGAACGAAGGAAGTTATATAATTTTCGTCCGATTACGCTGCTAAACGTTGCCCAAATTCAAATTAACTCCAGGTACCGAGGTATTTAGCAGCAGAGAGAATTCCTACGGATTCAGTTTCGAAAAATACGGCCGACGAATCGTCGAGCCACTGAGCTAAGGTAAGTGGAACTGCTCTAAATTAGTGTCTATATGTTCCTAGCTGTGAAGTGAATATTTCTCCCTTCTGGGCCTCTGAAAAATAGCGAGTTTTTGGCCGTCTTTCGATAAGCCTAAGTTTACGCTATAAACTATATCAAAAGTGACGTTGTCTTTTGAAATAAAGTTGTATTTAGTATTGATTGATATGTTTATGAATGCAGTTGGGAGAAAACAGTTAAAGTACCGGCCGAGCTTCGTCCGACAGACGAATAGTTCAAGGATAAGGTATGTAAAGTTAGTTTCCTTCGGCAAGTAAAGTAATATCAGTGTAGTGTAATAAATTACGGACCAGTAGAATGTTTAGAAGTCGAATATTGCGTTATTATGAATATTGGTACGATGTGAGAAATATTGGGTTGTAATGTATATGAAATCTATCAGTATGATATAGATTCTAACGCAAGTGTTAGAGATTGCCCAGTATATTCAGTGTGTAATGTGATATGCCATGTTAAGATATGGTGGTATTCAGTTGAAACCCCATATAGTAATGCAATACCCGTAGAGCTCTTCAGAAATAGAATAGCAGACTAAAATGGAGTTTAGAAAGCATGTCAGAAATAGTAAATCAGGTTACTATAGAAAATCAGTATAGAACATAGTTTCAGCAGAAAGACTATATCATGTTCAGCATTAGCCTCAGTACAGTCTGGCAGAAGACCATATTCGTACATTCATATATATTATTTCCAGCCTCAGCATGTATTATGTACATATTTCTATCACTAGTCCAGTATATAGTGTATACAGAAACTTAGTAAACAACAGAGTTTCCAGCAGAAACATTATCCTATAAAGCATTTGCTCAGTACAGCCCGGCAGGAGACTATATTCATATTTATATATCTTTACCTGCCTCAGCACGTATTAAATACGTACAGATTACTATCATTAGCCCAGTATGTAATATATACGGTACCTTACCCCTATTAGCCTCAGTATGTGAGATACACAGACAGTATTACCAGTTGAGACCGTTGTATTGTTTGGGGTTGGATTACCTAGCATCCACGACCGCCCAGGGTTAATAGCTGTATCGACTCGTCCGCCATAGGACGAGGATACGTCACTCCACAGAGTGGCATGCCGTCCCACAGGGGACGAAGATGGGATGCCAGTTTTCCCCATATTTGTGCCTTAATCGGCCCTTATACACCCCAGTCGAGCGGATACGCCCGGGTGCAGATTCAGGAGTCCTCCGGACTCAGATGCAGTTATAGTCAGGGGCTCAGCGAGCCCAAGTGCATACCCAGGGGACCGGCGGGATGCTTACAGCCAGTATAGGAGATGGGATGACCGGGGTAGGGGTATAGATTCTGTGTTGATTGTACCTCCCGGCTTATGGGGGCCGGGTAAGGTTGTGTATGCCATGTTATGTTATGTATGTTATGCTATATTACAGTAGATACGAGCAGATTAGTAGTAGAATGATACATCTCCAGGTATGATTCCTACTCCCTTCAGTATAAGTAAGAACAGGTACGATCTACACTATCAGACAGTTAATCTAGTCCTTCTTATTTCAGTTTCATCAGTTATGTATTTGATTTCAGATATCTCTTTCAGTTATTGCTTTACATACTCAGTACCAGCGGTACTGACGCCCAGTGGGGCGCTGCATTTATTGCCTGCAGGTACCCATAGACGAGCTGGCGATACCACGTGATCCCCCTCAGCGGTTGAGTATTCAGCTCCTGTTATTCGGAGACTGAATTTCTAGAGGTGTAGTCCAGTTCCTTTTGTTGTACAGTACGGGTAGGTCGGGGCCCTGTCCCGATCATTTTTATTATTCTTCTTAGAGGCTTGCAGTCTGTTTATATTCCCTGTGGTCAGATGAGCCGGTGATGAGAGGCCGTGCAGTTGTATAGTCGTTAGCATTCCTTTTTTCTATTGTGATGGTTGTGTGGGGTCATAGTTATCAGTAGTGGTGACCTTGCCGGTCACGTAGCTTTTTAATACGTTATGATTGAGTTGCAGATAACTAGACAGCATGGTGGCCTTGTCGGCCCGCATAGGTTCCCCTAAATTGAGATGTTTCTGGTCAGCTGTTAGTACAGGTACAGAAGGCTATAGGCCAATGGGCCGGGGGCTGTATTTACAGCCGTTATATAGCCCTTTGTTTCCAGAAATGTGAGTTAGAGTCAGCCAGGCGCCAGATGCGCCCAGGCTTAACAGTCCAGCAGGTCAGGTCCTAGTAGGGCACCAGGTGCCAGTCATACCCCCCAAGGCGGGGTGTGACAAACTTGGTATCAGAGCAGGTCGTATCCCATGGAGTCTGCAAGCCCTGCTAAGTAGAGTCTTGTCTATGGATGTGTTGTGCACCACATACTATAGGCAGGAGGCTGCGAGGCATGATATGATGGTTACCTTTCCTTCTCAGTCAGTCGTGCTTTAGAGCGGTACAGTATAGGGTTGAGTCCCTGAAAACTTACCGTATTCTTTGATTACAGATACAAAGGTAGATCAGCATTTCTCTATCACAGGCAGAAGATCAGAGATAGCAACAGAAGAGAACCTCAGTCAGTTACATGATAACTATAGCAGCAGGAGGGGGTATCAGAGACCTCCCAGCGTAATACCTTTATTGGCATTATTCCTAGTATACGTTGATAACGTCAGAATAGGAAGTTAGAAGTATAATGTACATATGAGTTGATTTACTTATTAGTTATATAAGATCTGAATATGATTACAGATAAGGTCAGACCACCAGGTAAGTATGAAAAAGAGGGGGAAATGTAGGAATCCCAAATACATCTTTTCGGATATGGTACAGTTAAATGTTTTTACTTGTTGCAATAAGAAAAGGGTTGTTCCCACCTCTTGGTTTTGATGCCGGTATAGTAAAGGGGGCATAAGACTTGAGATGGGGTTGCCAAATCAAGCAGTAAGTAAAGATGGGCTGATTGATCCTAATAAGTATTAGAAAGCATAAAGAGCCCTTATGATTACGTAAGCTGTGCAGACCCTTATGACAACAAGCCAGTAAAGAGAGTAAGACTGTTAGCTTACCCGAAGTAGGGGTAACAGACCTGCTAGTGATGAATGCCTAATAATAGTCAAGTTTGAGTCAGAAAAAGGCCAAGTCCGCCATATATGCTAACAGATAGCAAGACATACCGGTGAGATTATAGTTATGATCTAGTTGTGACATCGAAAGATATAGAGGTCATGTGAATCAGATGGGCTTGAATATACGCCAGAAGAAGTATAGGTCGAGGCCTGATCAGTGATCTCATTAGCAACGAAAGGCAGGTACCTCGAACCCCAGAGTTCAGTTTAAGTAAGATGAGGGGAAGAAGCAGGAATGTCAGATCTTGTGGGGAAATTAGAACTACCCCGGATTGATAAAATATCGTATTAGGGATTAAGCTTCGTGCTGACAGTAAGATTGCGGTTCAGAATACCGCAGCATGTCCGCTATGGAAAAGTTAAGAAGTTACCGATACAGCAATTCTAATCCAGTGTAGCCTAGAGATAAGGCCCAGCAGACAGTTATGGGCTCTCAATATATGCCTAGTAAGGCTACAGGATTTGAACGTCGACCCCCACATCACAAGAGTGGCGGGATTTTAAACAGCAGACAATAACTAGAATGTTTATGTTGTTACTTTCAGAATGGGGTGACAATGCAATGAAATGATAAGTCAGGGCAGGAGATATTATTAGGCCGTAGAAGAAATGTATCATGTACAATGTGAGACTCAGCAGAACATGTTAGAGGTTATGAATTACCGCAGGAATCAGTACATATTGTATGTAGCCAGCGATATATAGATATACAGATAATAGATAGGTTGTGAGTGGCTGCCTATAAGGGCTACAATCACAAATGCTGATTAGTAATAGAAAGCCTATACAGATTGCATTACAGGACACCCCCCTTTTTTGCCAAAAAAAAAGAAGAAAGAAAAGAAGAAAAGAAAGGGCGGATTAAGTGTGAGTTACGCATGAAGTCATAGAAACCATCTCAGTTCTCAGTTATTAAGTTGATAGATTCATGTGTTGTGGTCAGATCTAGGCTCTAGGAGCTTACCAGAGTTATTGGCCTAAGACAGATGGCTAGAGGATAAGGGCGCAGTTAGACGGTCTACCGACCAGCTGGCGCCTGCATTAGCAGGGAGGCATCCCTGAAGATCGGTAACAGTAGTGCATGTGCCAGAACCAGGATTAGAGACCGAGTAGGCAAATTTCAGAGATTAGCAATACCAGAATTGTTCTAGCATGTTAAGTGGTCGTACGTCGTTTTCCCAGCCTTGTGGGCGACAGTCGGCCTTAGTCAACCTAGCAGTTGTTATGTAGAACCCCCCATAAGTCAGCCGGCCGTCCCAGTTAGAATACCCGTGGGTACCCCAAGGAAGGGTCCACATCAGTAGTCAGCGACAGACTAGTATTTCAGCTGGTTTTCGTAAGACATTTAGATACAGAGCCTTAGCAGAAGGCCAGTATTTACAGAACTGCTCATAAGACTGAGAATTCCCCAGAATAGCAGTATAAATCAAAGTGGATACACACAAGGCATAAGAAATTGATAGTACCCTGCTAGCACAGTGTTTATTAAGACCAGGGGATCAGTAGACTCCCCGTGAAGATCCAGAGATTGATCGCCTGGGAGTAAGTTGATTAAGTCCAGCCTTCCAGTGGGTTAAGCAAAATAACAGAGCAATTAGATGCCCACGAGTTTGCAATTATGCACGAACTATAAGCACTCAAGTAGCATGGGTAGAGTGTGGTGGGACTACTGCCACATTCGGGTCATTCAACCCGACTATTCAGTTATTTAGGGTTATGCAGCCAGATCCTTAGAGGTCATGATCAATATCAGGACCCCCTGATCAGATATGGGCACATGGTGGGCAGATAGTCGTTCAAGATCACCTTAGCAACAAGTAGCCTTAGCATGCGGCCAGAAGGCCAGATAAGCTCTAACTATATCGGAAGATTACTTGTCAGATTCTCTGGTATAATAAACCAGTATGACCGTCAGTTATATGTCAAAATCGTAAATGTGAATTTTGGTTGAGTCCAGTAGCCTTTTTGGTCACATGGTGTCGGAGGCTGGTGTACAAATAGATACACAGAAAAATCGAAGTAATGAAGATCTAGCCTAGACCTACCACTCCGATCGAAGTACGCAGTCCCTGCGGTTAGCCGGGTACTGCAGAGGGTCCGTGGAAGGATTTTCCACCTTAGCAGCACCTCTGACTAAGTTGGCACAGAAGGCAGCGAAGTTCCAGTAGACTGAGGCGTGTAAGCAGAACTTCCAGGAGTTAACAGCCAGGTTAACCTTAGCCCCAGTGTTAGTATTGCCAGAAGGTACAGAGGGTTGGTGCAGCATGGTAAGGTAACAGTTTATGCTTTCAGGCAATTGAAGAAACGTGAAAAGAATTGTCTTACCCATGACCTGGAGGTAGTTGCAGTAGTTTATACTTGAAAAATCAGGAATTTTGTGTCACCCGGGGAGGGCTAATACGGTAGTAGATGCCCTTAGCCATAGATCTACGGGGAGTTGGCATACTTGCCGCCTGAACAGCGGGAATAGACCCGAGAATTTTACTAGTTAGCCGGTCTAGCCATTCACATAGCAGAAATAAAGGATAACAGAACAATAATACAGAATATCGCAGCATTACGGTTAGAGGTGGAAGTAAAGGAACGGCAGTATAGAAACCCTAGCCAGGTTTAACTTGAACACAAGATTCAGTAAGGAGAGATAACATATTTTCAGACAACCGGAGATGAAATGTGGCGATATAAAGGCCGCATTGCGCTCCAGATATTTTGGGGCATCGTCAGCAGTTTATGAGCGAGGCGCATTACGCCCGCTATTCTCTTCATCCCAATATGACAAAGAGGTACCATGACCTTAAAGAAAACTATTGGTAGCCCAGTGTCCTAACTGCCAACAGTTGAAGGCAGAATATCAGAAACCAGGCAGGTTAATTTAGAACATAGCTGTGCCTCTTTGGAAATGAGAAGCGGTGAATATGAATTTTGTAGCAAGATTACCCCGTACTAAACACAGACATGACTCTATATGAGTGATAACTGACAGATTGACAAAAATCAGCTCAGTTCTTGTCAGTAAGAGCTACTTTCTCGGCCGAAGATTATGCTGAGTTGTATATTAGAAAGGTAGTCAAATTATATGGAATACCAGTATCCATTATTTCAGACAGAGGAGCACAATTTACAGCTAGATTCTGGCAATCATTTCAGAAAGGTTTGGGCACGCAGACTAATTTAAGTACAGTGTTCTATTCTCAGACAGATGAGCAGGCTGAGCGCACAATTCAGACGCTCGAAGACATGTTGCGAGCGTGTGTGCTAGATTTCAGTAATAGTCAAAATGAGCATTTACCATTAATTGAATTTGCCTCCAGAATTAGAATCCATTTATCCGGTCTGTTATGTAACTATGCTGAGGAAATGCATAGGAGACCCGTCCAGAGTAGTCCCAGTCCAGAATATCCAGATTACAAAAAGTTGGCCTATGAAGAGACTCCAATAACTATCTTAAACAGACGGATTCGCAGATTGAGGACTAAGGATATTGCGTCTATCAAAGTTTTGAGACGTAGCAGGAACCAAGCGGGGATGACTTGAGAAGCGGAGGAGGATATAAGGACCAGATATCCTCACCTATCTCAGGCCTAGTCAGGCGACAGGTATGTCCGTGTTATTACTTACGCAGTATCTTATGGTTGTATGTCTGTAAATGATAAAGAAATATTGATATCTAGTTATCCAGTGGATCCTAGAATATTATGCGCAGTGCCTGTGTTGGACTTATCTGCATTTCAGGTTCTTGGTGTAGTCCATATTACAGGGGAAACTCTGCCAAAAATTTTTCTAAACAAGTAAGTTAAGTAGTCCTCTAGATGGCAGTATACATTCGAGGACGAATGTTCTTAAGGGGGGGAGAATGTTATACCCCGTAGAATTCCCGGCACCTAGACGACCTATTCGCACGTTGGTTAAGCACATTTAAAGGCCATACGGGCTGTAGAAATGCCCGGGAAAAAGATCGGACGAGAAACCCGTCGAACCATCGCGGGAGGAGCCGAGGCAGAGCCCCTCCGCGATGGCAGCGTGTCACGGAGGTGAGGCCTCCGCGATGGCTCTGTGACACGTTGCCCTTGTCCAGGCCCAAGTATATAAAGGCCACTTCGGTTTTAAATCATTTAATCACATATATATTTCCAGAGAATAGAGCAAAGCGGAAGAGAGAAGGTAAGAACGAAGGAAGTTATATAATTTTCGTCCGATTACGTTGCTAAACGTTGCCCAAATTCAAATTAACTCCGGGTACCGAGGTATTTAGCAGCAGAGAGCATTCCTACGAATTCAGTTTCGAAAAATACGGCCGACGAATCGTCGAGCCACCGAGCTAAGGTAAGTGGAACTGCTCTAAATTAGTGTCTATATGTTCCTAGCAGTGAAGTGAATATTTCTCCCTTCTGGGCCTCTGAAAAATAGCGAGTTTTTGGCCGTCTTTCGATAAGCCTAAGTTTAGGCTATAAACTATATTGAAAGTGACGTTGCCTTTTGAAATAAAGTTGTATTTAGTATTGATTGATATGTTTATGAATGCAGTTGGGAGAAAACAGTTAAAGTACCAGCCGAGATTCGTCCGACAGACGAATAGTTCAACGATAAGGTATGTAAAGTTAGTTTCCTTCGGCAAGTAAAGTAATATCAGTGTAGTGTAATAAATTACGGACCAGTAGAATGTTCAGAAGTCGAATATTGCGTTATTATGAATATTGGTACGATGTGAGAAACATTGGGTTGTAATGTATATGAAATATATCAGTATGATATAGATTCTAACGCAAGTGTTAGAGATTGCCCAGTATATTCAGTGTGTAATGTGATATGCCATGTTAAGATATGGTGGTATTCAGTTGAAACCCCGTATAGTAATGCAATACCCGTAGAGCTCTTCAGAAATAGAATAACAGACTAAAATGGAGTTTAGAAAGCATGTCAGAAATAGTAAATCAGGTTACTATAGAAAATCAGTATAGAACATAGTTTCAGCAGAAAGACTATATCATGTTCAGCATTAGCCTCAGTACAGTCTGGCAGAAGACCATATTCGTACATTCATATATATTATTTCCAGCCTCAGCATGTATTATGTACATATTTCTATCACTAGTCCAGTATATAGTGTATACAGAAACTTAGTAAACAGCAGAGTTTCCAGCAGAAACATTATCCTATATAGCATTTGCTCAGTACAGCCCGGCAGGAGACTATATTCATATTTATATATCTTTACCTGCCTCAGCACGTATTAAATACGTACAGATTACTATCATTAGCCCAGTATGTAATATATACGGTACCTTACCCCTATTAGCCTCAGTATGTGAGATACACAGACAGTATTACCAGTTGAGACCGTTGTATTGTTTGGGGTTGGATTACCTAGCATCCACGACCGCCCAGGGTTAATAGCTGTATCGACTCGTCCGCCAGAGGACGAGGATACGTCACTCCACAGAGTGGCATGCCGTCCCACAGGGGACGAAGATGGGATGCCAGTTTTCCCCATATTTGTGCCTTAATCGGCCCTTATACACCCCAGTCGAGCGGATACGCCCGGGTGCAGATTCAGGAGTCCTCCGGACTCAGATGCAGTTATAGTCAGGGGCTCAGCGAGCCCAAGTGCATACCCAGGGGACCGGCGGGATGCTTACAGCCAGTATAGGAGATGGGATGACCGGGGTAGGGGTATAGATTCTGTGTTGATTGTACCTCCCGGCTTATGGGGGCCGGGTAAGGTTGTGTATGCCATGTTATGTTATGTATGTTATGCTATATTACAGTAGATACGAGCAGATTAGTAGTAGAATGATACTTCTCCAGGTATGATTCCTACTCCCTTCAGTATAAGTAAGAACAGGTACGATCTACACTATCAGACAGTTAATCTAGTCCTTCTTATTTCAGTTTCGTCAGTTATGTATTTGATTTCAGATATCTCTTTCAGTTATTGCTTTACATACTCAGTACCAGCGGTACTGACGCCTACTGGGGCGCTGCATTACTTGCCTGCAGGTACCCCCATAGACGAGCCGGCGATACCACGTGATCCCCCTCAGCGGTTGAGTATTCAGCTCCTGTCATCTGGAGACTGAATTTCTAGAGGTGTAGTCCAGTTCCTTTTGTTGTACAGTACGGGTAGGTCGGGGCCCTGTCCCGATCATTTTTATTATTCTTCTTAGAGGCTTGCAGTCTATTTATATTCCCTGTGGTCAGATGAGCCGATCGTGAGAGGCCGTGCAGTTGTATACTCGTTAGCATTCCTTCTTTCTATTGTGATGGTCGTGTGGGGCCATAGTTATCAGTAGTGGTGACCTTGCCGGTCACGTAGCTTTTTAATACGTTATGATTGAGTTGCAGATAACTAGACAGCATGGTGGCCTTGTCGGCCCGCATAGGTTCCCCTGAATTGAGATGTTTCTGGTCAGTTGTTAGTACAGGTACAGAAGGCTATAGGCCAATGGGCCGGGGGCTGTATTTACAGCCGTTATATAGCCCTTTGTTTCCAGAAATGTGAGTTAGAGCCAGCCAGGCGCCAGATGCGCCCAGGCTTAACAGTACAGCAGGTCAGGTCCTAGTAGGGCACCAGGTGCCAGTCATACCCCCCAAGGCGGGGTGTGACAATTGGGAAAGCTCATATGATCAAGTATGCTTCTTGATTTATTTAAATTTCATGTTATTAGCTTACCATATGGTTTTGGAGTCTAGACTCCTACTATTTTTAGCTTGTGGTATGGTTTGAGCCAAGGCTCCTCATGTTATGATTTCAGATTTATGTATGTATGTTATGAGTCAGTTTCATCACTAGACGATGGTTCAACTTCGTTGAAAAATAATGGAGAGCATACGCATGTTTTTGAGAGTAGTGTCTAGCACCAAGTATGCTAAAGTCAGTCAACCTTATGCCTCAAAACTACGTACCAACGTAGGTATATTCAGATTATTTGGGACCTCCCTTGTGAGCTTCTCCTGCCCCCAAGGGGACTTCAGCTTGATATATATATTATGGTAGCGTCCTCAGCCCAGGCAAGGCTTTGGATGGCTCTGCCCACTTGAGTGTTATAGTCGGGACCGCGTAAGCTCTATCGTGGTAATGTCGGTTATATGATGAGTCTCCCATTATTTCTCTTGATTTCATTTATGCATGTTCAACAATTAAGATATTATGTTTTCAGCAGGTTTGACCCAATGTTCAATTTTACAGTTTTACTTATGATTATCAATTTTCAACTTTGGGTAATTGGATTCAGTTGTGATATGCAGTTATGTTTAAGTCATGTTTTCAGATAATAGCATGCAAGCCCTACTCTCAAACTCTTATGATGAAATATTTATGATCTGCACGATCTCTGATTTTACTTACTTAGTGGTGTTACTTACATTGCATACTCGGTACATTCCACGTACTGACCGCATACTCTATGTTATATCGTTTCATGATATAGACTCAGACATATAGGCTAAGTCCCGCCGCTAGCCAGATCTTCAGTGTTAGCAATCTCCCAATTAGAGTTGGTGAGTCCTCATCTTTTGAGGGCCCTTCTTACCAGTTATATTCAGTATTTTCAGTTTTAGACTTTAGTGAGTGTCAAGTCGTCAGTAGTAGAGGCTTACATACATAGTATGGATTCAGCTTCAGACTTGTGTTATGTATTTAGTTATTCGATGTTATCAGATTTTCAGACTTCTGCTATGTTATATGTTAGATTTCTGCATTTAAAATATTGAGCTTAGATGTTATGTTCATGCCATGGGTCGACCTGGAGCCTCTCGGGTTCTTTGTCCCGTGTCTCAATCCGAGCTTATATTCAGGTCGTGACAAACTTGATATCAGAGCATTAGGTTTTGAAGTGTCCTAGGGTCTCTGAAAGCTGCGTTAAGTAGAGCCTTTCATGAGTGTGAAGCGCGCCACACTTATGACGAAGTGTCCACGAAATATTTTAGGAAATGTTCCCTTCTTTCATAATCTATGTCGTGCGATGAAATGTCTCTCTATCCTTCTAACTCGGGCTATGCGGTTTGCAGAATCATGCCTCTTTGCCGAGTTAATGGAAGAAGAAACAAAAATGGAAATGTCCATGAGAATGGCAACAGCGATGGGCACCAGCAGGCCCCACCAACCCCCGAAGATCATGTGCCCGAGAAGGTGGCCCATGCAGAGTTTAGGGCTGCCATTCAGATGCTTGCTCGGGCTTTGACTGCCCAGGTCAACCAACAGGCGGTAGCGCATGTCCCTCAGAATGTGAGTGCGACAGCGACGAGAGTCAGAGATTTTCTGAGGATGAACCATCCGAAGTTCCTTGGATCAAAGGTTGATGAGTATCCTGTCATGACCCAAACGTACACCCGGATTGTAGACACGGGACAAGGAGTCCCTAGAGACCCCAAGTCGACCCATGGCCTGAGCATACATCTAGTTCAATCACATGAGCGGAAGACTTAACATATATGAACGTAAACATAACATAGCCAAAGAGAAATAACAGTACAACAGTTATACAATACGCCTGAATACAACTTGCAGTCTGATAAGCCTCTAAAAATGAAGGACGGGTTTATGGGACAACTCCCCAACTAATCCAACATCCAGAAACTGAAATAACAATATAGAGTATGAACATACAGCCCTCGAAATATGAGAAATCACCAAGAGCGCTGAGAGCGAATCTGAAACTCTCTACGGGTGAGGATAAGCATGAGAACTGGGACCTGTATCATGAAATAATATAGCATAGAAGGTATGCATTCAGTACGTGAAAATATATACTGAGTGTGCAAGGTAAGTAAAACGAACATTTAAAACATGCATGAAATTCAAAGTAATCATAAGAGTAGGACATTATGCTCGTATCATAAATTATAATAACATATCATTCGGCTCAAGATTTTTAAAACATTCATAACATAAGCATTATCATAATCATAACAGAAGAGATTTACTTAACATAACTTGAGCCAACATACATAACCATAACATGCATAAATTATGAGGAACAGTGAGAGATTCTTTTAACCGACATACCCCATATGAGCACACATGAAGCCCGACTTGTAACCCCAGTCGGGAGGGTGTCCGTACCTTGCCAAAGGTAGGACCATGAAAGTGTGATATCACCATGAAAAGGGCCATTTGGGCCAGGGAAAAACATGAAAGGGGTCCCAACACACCTACGGTGGCACGTAGTTCATGAGATCTGGGCCTTAACCTGAGCCCCTAACCTACTCGATGTTTGATACTACTCCCAAAACATATATAGTGCTCATAGTATAATATACATAAATTCATGGTCTAGTTAAATCATGATAATCATAAACATGATTGTACATACGTGAGCCCTTCGGATATCAGGAGTTTCTTGGGTTTAGCTGGTTAATACCAAAGGTTTGTTGAAGGGTTTTCATCCATTGCAGCACCGTTGACTAAGTTGACCCAGAAGAAAGTGAAGTTTCAATTGTCGGAGGCTTGTGAGAAGAGCTTCCAAGAGTTGAAGACTCGACTTACCTCAACACCAGTGTTGACCCTCCCTGAGGGTACCAATGGGTTTTGTAATACCCTGAAAATTCTAAGATCAGACCAGGGAGTTGAAACGAAGAAAACAGAAATTTCTGCACCAGGTCACCGAATGAGTCGTCCAATGACCCATCAGGAACACCACGAGTCATTAAGTAACTCGCGGAGATGGGTTTGACCATGTTTGGAAATTTCAGGTTTGGGGTGACCACAGGTGTGACCATGACTCATGGTCAGCCCCACGATTCGTTAGGGAACCCATGGTCTAAGGTGGTTGAAGGATGAAGGGAAGTAGGCAGTGTTGGTAATGAGTCATCACCACGAATCGTTGGGTACACCACGAGTTATGGTGTCCCTCATGGTGACCCTCAGAAGAAATTTGGCAGTGTAAGTAATAACATGCAGATGATGAGTCGTCCCCCAGACCACGAGTCGTCCAGTCCTCGTGGGGACTTGCAGTGTGTTTTTTCCTGCGAATTTATTAAGGGCTTTTTTGTAATTTTTAAGTTTCTAAGTCCTAAACTATGTCATTTTAAGCTCAGAATAGAGTGTTTTAAGAAAGGTTAAGTCATTCTAAGCCTATCCTAATTCATGCATACAAGCTTAGAGGTTTGAGAGGTGATTAAGCCTAGTTTCTTCAAAGTTCTTCTTCAATTCTCTTTAGGCAATCAAGTGGTGAAATCAGATCTCTTCAGGTATGTAGGGTTATGAATAGGTGTAATTGTCCACACCCATGCCCAATTCGTCTCTATTTCATAAAATACTTATTGATGAATCTATGGGGTTTTAACCAAAATATGTAAATTCTCTAAGTTTCTATCATGGGTATGATCTAAGCATGTTCTAAAGGTTTAATTATGATTCATGGGAAAGTTTTACAAGTTTTTCAATTACAAAGTTATATTTTCAAGTTTTACAATTTATATTGCCCATTCATGGAAGTTCATGGCAAGTTGAGATTATGATATGTAAGTTCAAATATGATGAGATGTATATGAGAAAAGCATGTTTTCAAATTACCCATGTCTATGTTCATGTTTTCAAGAGAATCAAGTTGATATCAAGCATGTTAAGTATTGCTCAGGCTCATATGATCAAGTATGATTCATGATTTATCTAAATTTCATTGTATTATCTTACCACATGGTTTTGCAGTCTAGACTCCCATTATTTTCAGTTTGTGGTATGGTTTGACCCAAGGCTCCTCATGTTATGATTTCAGATTTATGTATGTGTCTTATTAGTCAGCTTCATTGAAAAACGATAGAGAATATATGCATGTTTTTTAGAATAGCGTCTAGCACCGAGTAGGCTAAAGGTTAGTCAACCCTATGCCTCAGAACTACACATCAACATAGGTATGATCAGATTATTTGGGACCTCCCTTGTGAGCTTCCCCTGCCTCCAAGGGGCCTTCAACTTGATATCGATATCAAGGTAGCGTCCTTAGCCCTAGAAAAGCTTTGGACAGCTCTACCCATTTGAGTGTGATAGTCGGGACCACGTAAGCTCTATCATGGTAATGTCAGTTATATGATTAGTTCCCATTGTTCCTCATGATTTCAGTTATGCATGTTCATCAGTTATGATATTATGTTTTCAGCAAGTTTAATCCAATGTTCACTTTTACTTATGATTATTAGTTTTCCGCTTTGGTTCATTATATTCTGTTATAATGTTCGGTTATGATCAGATCATGATTTCAGAAAATAGCATGCAAGCCCTACACTCAGAATCTTATCTTCGATATGTTTTATACTATGCATGTTTAATGATTTTACTTAGCGGTTTTACTTACCTTGCATACTAGGTACATTCCACATATTGACCGCATACTCTATGATTTATCGTTTTATGATACAGGCTCTAATATCCAGACTCAGTCTCGCCGCTAGCTAGATTACCAGCATTTGTACTTCCTGATCAGAGTTGGTGAGTCCTCATCTTTCGAGGGTCTTTCTATTCATATATGTTCAATATTTTCAGTTTTCAGACCATAGTGAGTTAGTTTGGGTCTTGTTCCATCAACTCGTCAGTACTAGAGACTTCTCGGACATAGTTTGTATTCAGCTTTAGACTTATGTATGTATTCAGATATTATGTTTTGTTTAGACTTCCTCTATGTTATTCATGATAATCTTCCGTATTATTTGAATAAGTTAGATGTTATGTTCATTCTATGGGTCGACTTGGAATCTCTCGGGGTTCTTTTTTTCGTGTCTCGATCAAGGCCTATGTTTGGATCGTGACAAATTTGTGGTGTATTGTAATGCCTCAAGGATCAGCCTTGTTTGTGTATTAATGCAGCACGGTAAAGTTATAGCCTATGCTTCCAGGAAGCTGAAAGTCCATAAAAAGAACTATCCGAATCATGACCTCGAGTTGGCTGCGGTAGTATTTGCCTTGAAGATTTGGAGACGCTATCTGTATGGAGTCCATGTGGATGTGTTTATGGACCACAAAACCCTACAGTACGTGTTTACCCAGAAGGACTTAAATCTACGTCAGACTGGTTAGAGCTTTTGAAAGACTATGATATGAGTGTCCTTTATCATCCGGGTAAGGCTAATGTGGTGGCAGACACTATTAGCAGGCTTTCTATGGAGAGAGTGTCCCATGTAGATGAGGAAAGGAAAGAGTTAGTGAAGGATTTGCATCGGCTTGCACGACTAGGAGTTTGTCTCGTTGACTTGACGGATGGTGGTTCCATTGTTCAGAATGGTTCAGAATCTTCCTTGGTGACCGAGGTCAAAGCTAGACAAGATGAGGATCCTATTTTGGTAAAGTTGAAGAAAGTCGTTTATAATCAGGAAGTGGAGGTCTTCTCCCTAGGAGAAGATGGTGTGCTTCAATATTAGGGTCATCTGTGTGTTCCGAGTGTTGATGATTTGAGAGATCAAATGTTATACGAGGCTCATGGTTCCAGATGTTCTATACACCCAGGTGCCACCAAGATGTACTGTGACCTACGGAAAGTCTATTGGTGGAATGGCATAAAGAAGGACATAGAAGAATTTATGGCTAAGTGTCCGAATTGTCAACAGGTGAAGGTCGAGCATCAAAGACCTGGAGGTGCGCTTCAAGACATTAGTATACCCTACTTGAAAGTGGGAGGAAATCAATATGGACTTCATTACATGGCTTCCTCGCACTCCTCAACAGTATGATTCTATTTGGGTGGTTGTAGATAGGTTGACTAAGGCAGCTCATTTTCTACAGGTCAAAAACTATGGATTCAGCGGAGGATGCTAAGTTGTATATTCGGGAGTTAGTTCAGCTACATGGAGTGCCCTTGTCCATCATATCAGAGAGAGGTACTCAGTTTACCTCCCAGTTTTGGAGATCCTTTCAGAAGGGACTTGGTACTCAGGTCAATCTTAACACGATATTTCACCCGCAAACAGATGGTCAAGCCGAGCGAACCATTCAGACTCTTGAGGACATGTTGAGAGCATGTGTGATTGATTTCAAGGGTAGTTGGGATGATCATTTGCCTCTCATTGAGTTTGCATATAACAGCAGCTACCATTCAGCATTCAGATGGCTTCGTTTGAGGCTCTCTATGAGCGGAGATGTAGATCGCCTATTGGTTGGTTCAAGGTCGGTGAAGCTGCGTCGATAGGACCAAATTCAGTCCATGAGGCTATAGAGAAGGTTCAGCTTATAAGGGAAAGGTTGAAAACAGCTCAGAGTCGTCAAAAGTCCTATACAGATGTGAGGAGGATAGAACTTGAGTTTGAAGTTGATGATTGGGTGTTTCTAAAGGTATCTCCCATGAAGGGAGTGATGATATTTGGAAAAAGAGGGAAACTTAGTCCCGTTATGTTGGTCCGTACCGGATTGTGAGACGTATTGGCAATGTAGCCTATGAGTTGGATTTTCCCTTAAAATTAGCTTCAGTTAATCCAGTCTTCCATATATCGTTCTTAAAGAAGTGCTTGGGTGATTTAGCTCTGGTTGTCCTGGTGGAGAGAATAGGTGTGAAGGATAGCCTTAGCTATGAGAAAGTTCTAGTCAAAATACTTGATCATCAGGTTGGAAAGCTAAGAAACAAAGAAGTAGCCTCAGTCAAGATTTTGCGGAGGAGCCAGCATGTTGAAAGAGCTATATGGAAAGTCGAAGCAGATATGATAGCTAAATACCCGCACCTATTCCCTTCCGGCTCAGTTACAGCTTGAGGTACCAGTTTCCTCCTTAGTACTCCATTCATTTTCATGTTCAGCTCATGTGCCCTAGTTTCTTTCATGTTAATGCCTGTACGTGTGACTCCTGAATTTAGTTTAGTTATGTAATTCAATCCGGAGTCAGTCACTCTACTAGTTTTCAGCTCTAAATATTCTGTATTTGGTATGATGATTGCATTTCTCAACTTTTAAGTATGTTTATTCACACTCGAGGATGAATGTTCCTAGGGGGAGATATTGTAATACCTCGAAAGCCCTAAGATCAAACTTGAGGGTTGAAACGGAGAAAATAATTTTTTCTGCATCAGGTCACAGGACGAGTCATCTAGTGACTCGTGAGGTGCACTACGAGTCGTCATGTGACCCGTGGAGTGAAGGGTGATTTGGTTGGATTTTTTAGTCAAGGAGTTGACCACGGAAGAGGCCACAAATCGTGGTCAGGATCAAGAGTCGTTAAGTTACTCGTGGTTAGTTGGCTTGAAGGTGGAAATTTTAGGTAGTGCTTGTCACGACTCGGGAGGGACTCCGAGAAAATCTTCAAGAAAAATGTCAGGAAATTTGCTAACTGTAACTGATTGAATAGTCAGGGTCTCGGAGCTGGAACCCCTGACCCTAACCAAGTGATGGATGAAACCTTTAGAAATTATTTTTTCTGGCCTTAAGGTAGGAAATAAACCGATCCTTAGGTGCTAAAACACTACCTTTTCATTCTAAGACTGGCTTGTTAGGAAACTGAAACTTGACGACTCTAGTTCTGTAGTCGACTGAGCCATAACAGGAGCGTAACCAATCCATGACAAGAATGAGGTCAAAATAGACCATGTTTAGCTTTACTAGATCAACTGGGATAACTTTACTCAACACTGAGACTGCAACTTCTATATACCCCGCTGGCTCGACTCACCAACAGAAGTAGAAACTGAGAATGGTTCTAAGAGGACTTCTGGACTAATATTAAACTGAACAGTAATATATGGAGTCACGAAGGAAAGTGTGGCTCCTGATCTAACAAGGCATATACATTAATGTGGAAAAGGCGCAACATACCTGTAACCACATCAGGTGAGTTCTCCTAATCCTGACGAGAAGACAAAGCATAAAAATGATTTTGGTGCTGCCCGCCACCCATACCTGAAGTAGTGCCTTGCTGAGTTGGATGACCTGCTGGGGCTGCTGAGGTAGTAGACTGGGTCTTCCCCCGTCCTGCCGACAGACAATCTCTCAATCTGTGACCCAACTAGCCCCAACCAAAACAACCCTCCTTGCCTAAACGGCACTCCCCAGAGTGATTCCTGCCACAGTTAGGGTAGGCAAGAAATGTGCGGTTGCTGGAGACGTGACTCTGGGACTGGGAGCCTGATGCTCCACCTTTCTGGTCCTTGCAAGATCGAAAATAAAGGGCACTAGCTGATTAGCTCTACACACTATAAAGATCATGAACAAAAGGGAAATTTTCGAATAACGTCTTGTAGCTTCCCTATCATAAGTGTGGCGCACTTCACACCCATGAAAAGGACTCTACGCGGCTTTCAGACATCCTAGGATCTCTAAACCTAGTGCTCTGACACCAAGAATGTCACAACCCAAGTGTATACCCTAGACGCGACATGGTACTTGGTACCACAAGTAACCCCAAGTTAACCCATGGCTTAACATCACACTGGTATACTAAATTAAATAGAAGCGGAAGTTGAGAAAAACATAACTAAATAACTTTCTCAATAAATAAGAAATGTCTGGTAAGATACAGAAATTTATGCAACAACTGCAACACATACTAAAACAATACTTTGTCTGAAAGCCATCAAGGAACCTGGCGAGTTGCTGGGACAAGCCCCAGCTAACTCTAAAGTCTAACTCAAAAGAAAACTAAACTGAAAAGATACTCTCATCTTCGAAAGATGAGGACTCACAAACTTTACTGCTACTGAAGTCATCGAAAAAGGACTACTGTCAATGTTGAGACTGAGAACCTACGCCTGTATCATAATATGATACAACATGAAAAATATACATCAGTACTTTGAATGTACTGAGTATGTACGATGTAAGTAAAAATAGTAGAAATACACCACCGAACTGATAAACACTGAATATAACTGTAACAGTGTAACACAGGTACTAACTAAGGACCATAACTATATATTGTAATTTGAATAAGGTGAATTAAATTGAAATCGAAACTATACTGAATTGAATCGAACCGATAAGTGGGAGAGTCTATAGCCGACATATAACCACGTGAGTTAAACATGGAGACCGATGTATACACCCCATCAGTGAAAGCCCACTGTACCTTGTCAGGGTATAGTGGCTGAGCTGGGTGATCACTGTCTGAGGCTCGTTCGAGCTAATAATCTACGGTGGCAACGTAGTTATGGGAACTTAGGTGCGTTGAACCCCGACCTGCTCGGTGCTAAGTCCTACTCCCACTAAAATTCTAACTGTGACTGCTAGGTTGATAGCTCGAACCTGATGTCCTAAGACTTAAGTCAGGAATACTTATCTAGAAGTAACCTGAGAGTCTGAAGGACCTGATAACTGAAACTAAGGGTTTTAAGATTGGCCAGAGCTTCTTTATCTGAAAGTGTCACAACCTTCTAAAGAACAACCTGGTAACTGATAACTGAGACTATGGGGTTTACTGAACTCCTCAAGAGACTGAATATAGTCAAACTGATCAGATGACATTTCTGTAAGACACTGAAAATTGCTAAGTACTAAAACTGAAAAATCAATAAATTAACTTTTGATCATATAATTGTACTATCTTGGTGATTTAAAGAACTGTCAGAATCAAGCAACATTCGTATCTAGACAATTATGCAAGACTCCTTCAAATCACATTTACAAAATAGGGCTACAACACATTTTTCATTGAAAGAGATATCAACATGAATTATAACTAGCAATAACCTTCAAGAATCACAAGAATTATAGCACGAAGGAAATTCATGATCTAATTGAAAGACAACCCTAACTTTGATCTTTAAAGGGCTAGAGCTGAATAAGTTTTCATAAGGGTTTTGGGGCACAAGGGAAGAGCAATTCCCTTGTTGAAATCCCACATACCTGGAGAAGAGATCTCTTGAGAAATCTGAGGAGAAACTGGAACTCTTGTTCTTTGCTCTGGGAGAACTGTCTGAGTTTTCATGTATTGAACTTGAGAAAAATGAGAGGAATAAGGAGAGAACGTCAACTACTCCCTAAATCCCCCTGAAAATAACCCCAAAACGATGTAGTTTAGGACTTAGGAGATTAGGAATTATGAAAACACCCACACTAAATTCGCAGTAAAAAATCACTCTGCTAGTCCTCACGAGGGATTCCATGGTCATTAAGTGAGTCACGACTCGTGGCCCTCAACCGTGACCTCTATTGGAATATCAAACCTCCAACTCGGCAGCCTAACCACGACTCACTTCATAGGTCGTGAAGTGACTTCACGGCTCATGATTGGACTTGTAAAGACCCCTTATCTACTACTCGTGGGTGAGCCACTGGACGAGTCGTTGCCCACTGGACAACTCATCATCCCACTCGTCGTCAAGTCCCTAGAACAACTTACAACCTCCAAACTCCCTTCTGCCTAACGAGTCACATCACGACTCGTGAAGTGACTTCACGGGTCACTGGATGAGTCGTTCTGTGATCTAGTGCGACATTTTCCGTCTTTCTCCACTTAAACCCATGGGTCTGATCTTAGGAACTTTACGGGTATTACAATTTAAAAAGCCTCATTAATCAAATTTTTTATGACCACCTTAGGAAGTTCATATTGGTATTTTTTTATGATATACTCATTTACAGTGCTAGCTGGCCTAAGCATTTGATGCACTTCGAGGAAGCTTTTAGGATCCCAAGATCCAATATTCTGTTTGTTAAGAAGAATAAATATGTTTTTGGAGTGAGAGAGATTGATTATTTGGGTCATGTTGTCTCTGATAAAGGTGTATCCATGATAAACAAAAGGTGGAAGCTTATGCTTTTTGGCAGCTATCTAGCATTGGGTGTATTGAGATCTAGAAATATTTTGTAATGAACGTACAGGAAAACTCTCTTTGGATTTACCAAAGATCTTTGGAATTCATTTATTTCTATCAAGGGTGGCTTGCTTTTGTGTTAAAAGTCTGAGGGCTTCTTTGATTTATAAGGCTACTGTAAAAGATTTATCCAAGGTATAAGATTATTACAAGGCCTCTAATGACCTATTGAAGAAAGAAAACTTCCCATGGAACTCTGTAGCCTCAACAATTTTTGATAAACTAAAGTTGGCTATCACTTCAACCCCTGTCCTAGACCTTCAAAATTTCTTATAGGAATTTGTGATGGAGACGAATATCTTCAGTGGAGAAATTGAAGCAGTGTTGGCACGAAATAATAGACCAATTGCTTTTTTTAGTCAAGGCCTATCTGACAAGAATAAGGCCTTATCAATATATGAGAAGGAGTTGTTGGCCTTAGTTACTGCAGTGCAGAGAGATCATACTTGTTGGAGCGGCATTTCATGATAAAGATTGATCATCACAGTCTTAAGTATCTATTGGGGCAAAGAATCACTACTCCCAAGCAACAAAAGTGATTGATCAAAATGTTTGGCTATGACTATACCATCTTTTACAAGAAGGGAAAGGAGAATGTGGTAGCAAATGCACAATTAAGGAAGGATGAATCTATTCAGCTCAATAGTATCTCTAGGATACAATCCAATTATTGGAAGTGGTCAAACAAAATTGAGAACATGATCCAACTTTGAAGGACTTGATTCAGGCCATTCATTCAACTACAACACCACACTACAAATACCATGATAGTAGTTTGAGTAGAAAGCGGAGGATGATGGTAGGGGCTGTTATGAAGTCAGAAGAGCTTAATAGCTTTTTATCATGATAGTTTTTTGGGTGTCCATTTTGGCATCAATGCCACATTACAAAGACTTAGACATGACTTATATTAGAAGAAGATGGTATACCATGTCTATTCTTATGTGAGAAGCTATGACGTTTGTCAGAAATGTAAGGGTGAAAATGTTACATACCTTGGGTTATTCCAATTCTTAATTATTTCCAAATAGGATATGGAAAGACATTTATGTAGACTTTATATAGAGTCTGCCTAAGGTAGCATGAAAGAAAGCTATCTTGTGGTGGTTGACAGGCTGAACACGGCTGCTCATTTTATGGCTCTCAAACATCCTTATACAACCTTAGATATGACTCAATTATTCATGAATGAAGTGTTTAGGTTGCATGGAATGCCTAAGACTATTGTGTTTGATAGGAATATCGTCTTCACCAACAGATTTTGGAGAGAATTGTTTACATTGCAGAAGGTTTCCTTGTTAACCTCCACTTCATACCATATCCAATTTGATGGTTAAACAGAGGTTGTTGATAGATTCTTAGAGTGCTACCTGAGGGGCATGACATTTGAGAAATCAAGAAGTGGCCACAGTGATTGTCCTTTGCTAAATGGTGGTATAATACCACCTTCAACTCATCTATTCAGATGACTTCCTATGAAGTTGTCTATCATCAAAAGCCACCTCCTCTTCTTCCCTACATGGCATTTGAATCTCAGTTGGATGCGGTTGATAGAAGTTTACAGGCCAGAGAAGCTACCTTGAGGTTACTCAAGTTCCATCTGGAGAGAGACCAAAGTAGAATGAAATCATAGGTTGACAAAGAAAGAACAAACAAAATTTATGTTATTGGTAATTGGGTTTATGGGAAACTACAGCCTTACAGGCAATTATCTGTTAAATCTCATGCCTTTCAGAAGCTTTCACCCAAGTTCTTTGACCCTTTTTGATCATAGCCAAGGTTGGGGCAGTTGCTTACACTCTTGAGTTGCCACTTGGTACCAAGATTTATCCCGCTTTCCATTACTCCCAACTGCAAAGCAGCTAGGCTCTTATACAGCTTCAACTACCTTATCAATAGTGCATTCTTAGGATAGCCATGTCCTTGAGCTTGAGGCAGTTCTAGATAGGAGAATGGTTCAGAGGCATAGAAAAGTTGTTACTCAGCTTCTGTCGAATGGACTAATTCATTTGAGGAAAGTACTTGAGAGGATTACTATTCCTTTTGTCAGCAGTTTCCACATTTTAATCATTGAGGTCAAGGATTGTTTCAAGAGGGGAAGTATTTGATGTGATACTAAAAGTGTAACTTTCCATATTGATGTTCAAGACATCAGCTAGTTGTTAAAAGGTAGTTAGTTGGGTTGTCAAGTGAAGTTACATGACTATTAGTTGTTAGGCTTGTTGGGAGTTAGTTATAACTAACTTCCGGAAATTTTCCATTTGTTCATTCATTATATAAGTGGATAGATTTGCCTCCATTGTAAGGCACCTTGTAAGGAAGATCAATAAGAAGTTGGCTCTCTTTTTTCTTTCTATACACCTGTTGATTCCATTTGAGTCTAGAGCAAGTTGCTCATGGGCAATTCCAGCTATTTGCTCTCTAGGCAAGCTCGTTTGCTATCCATTTTATCTAAAGTTATATCATTGAACCCCAAAACTAGGTACATCATATTCGCTTTTACTAGAAATTAAGTATTCAAGCCAATTCTTATTGTCCTCAAAGAATTCAGTTAATGAGGATTAGGACTTCCATATAAACAGAAACGAGTCGCAGTATATATTAGAGAACACTGTTTTTCACTATTGCTAATTCTTTCATTAGGTTGAGCTGTTCTCTATAACATTTCCAAATGAATTGCTGGAGTGTGATTTACTGGTTTGATAACGTAATTTGCTCTCTTTGCAAGTTGCAACCGCAAAGAAAGCGTATCAATTTGAGAGTGAAAATCAAGATTACTTTTCCAAAGAAATCCAGCAGATAAATAAGATATTGCTGACTTGATGAGAAATCCAATAGTGACGAATAATGACACATTTAAGTTTCATGTCATACACACCGGAAATAACCCATTACAACGACCATCAATGTGAAATAAGGCACTAGGCCACTCTTTTTTTCCAGGAAAGGAATAAGAGGACCGAGGAGCGGTAATAGCATTAATTAAATTGATACAAGCTGCAGAGTACCAATATATATATATATATATATATATATATATATATATATATATATATATATATATATATATATATATATATATATATATATATATACACACACACACACACATATCATATGACTCCTAGATCTGGACATTTCAACTTGTGTATTTCATAGTATACTTACAGTGTTATGATTCTCTCCTAATCCTTCTAATCTGCTCTTACTCCATTATCGTCCTGAGGCATAAAAAAGGAGCCTAGTTGATGAATCATGAGAGGAAGAGAGAGGGCTATATATCTAACTGTTACATCTCAGTAACAGCTTTAGGGAACACTAACATACCTCAATGTAGCTTCTGAGATCAGAAGAAGATTCAATGTGCCCTTCATTCAGATATGCCTGAGCACTATCTTCAATGTTGTCCAACCTGAAATGATTTTCTATCGCAATTCAGTATCTTAATTATATATAGCCATTTCGGTTTCCTGTCATAAACCATCCCATTATATATTAATTTGATATGTCACTTTTCAATTTATTCATGTTAATATGTAATGTGGATAATGCTTGTTAAGCTGGAAGAACAAAATTTAACTTAAAGGTTGATAATCAGGTGTCTAAACGCAGAATGTATTACAACATAACAATCAGCAGACAGCAGAATTAAAGGAAAAAGATTGTTCTGGATAACAGTATTACCTGTAGATGTAATTTACCATTATGCCTCCACTTTGAGCAAGACCCTTTTTTGACCGATCCGCCATCCAGTTTAGCCTTCCAATCATCTAATATTGATATTTTAAGTTATAAAAGGGAGGAATACTGGGGAGGAATACTGACAATAAATGCAGAGGGGCTTGCTGTGCTTTTCTCAATCAATGCACAAACAGGAAAAAGAAATGCTCACGTCTCATGAATTAATAGCAACATCCACTTTAAAAGACCAGGATGATTATCCAACAATAAATAGGAAAAGTGAAGTAGAAAATATTTTAAACTAAAATCTGTACACAAGCTTCTACAGATGAACAAAATATCAAAGCTTAATCTTAACAAAGCATTTTAACAGAAGAAAAATCAGTCTGCACAAATTTGGAGTCCCTTTGTCCACTAGCTAATTCCTGATACTAACTTGCAAACACACCTAGTTATCAACAATTGTTATACTACACAATATTCCACGTAAATGCATATATAGTTCTAATAATCGAATAAACTGATGTCCTTCAGATGTTTCTCTTCTCATAATTAGGTTTCACTGTTTCAGGTCTTATGCTTTGGCTAACATCTCAAGATTACTTGCAGCCAAATGTTGTTTTCATCTATTAGAGCTTCAACTTGGTAGACCATACCCTAAAAAGAGTGTCCGCATCAGTGCAGTTCATTCAGCTTACCTCCTGAAGTCCCAAGCACACACATTCTTTTAAATGGAAATTTTCCTTCCACTACTGTTCAGGTGAAAATAGGTTCTTGGAATCTTGGAAAAGCTGAATGTCCAGGACTTATTTGAAATTCAGACAGCATCTAGATGTGAGTCCTCTATCCTAGTACATAATCAGAGAGAGAGACCATGATATCCATCTTAACCAAAATCGTGTGAAAAAGTTACAGACCCTTTTCAGCAGTACTTTAGAGAGGAATAAGCAATCCATTTGATTTGTCCCTTAGGTAGTTGTCAAAAATCTTCTCCTTATTTTATGACTGAGAAATCCGTTGGGCTAACCCTTAGGACCAACCTCAGCCTTCGAACTCGGGGATAACAGACCTGCCCCTCTATCCTTCTACGCTTAAATTCCAGAGACTTAGCTCGCATCGCGCAGGGCCGAACCTGTAACCTAAGTCACAAGTTCCTCAACCTTTCTCAAAAATCTTCTATTTGTTGGCTCTTGTTTTTAATATTAAAAAAAATAGATTTGTTTTTTATGCAAGTACCTAAATTTTATTCACTGAAAATAAAACAAAGTAATAACTGAATCTGCAGAATATGGATTGCTCAACATACTGCTCCATTTTGTAAGTGGAAATTTGCCACCGAATCTAGAGCTTTTCCTCTCTTTTTTTCTTTCATAAGGTACCTGTTGCAAGCAAACAAACAACAATATAGCAACTGAATGTATGATATTATCTCAATACTGCAAACTTTCACGTGATTGAAAAGCATGTCAACTTCAGTCTCTAAGCTGTACAAGCATAAATGCAATAACAGGCTTTTAATCATTGTGAAGCAGATAATCGTTGACATAAAAGAAACATCTTTTATGAATGTGCAAGTTTTTACAATCACATTGCACTTCTACAGAGGCTTTCTAATTCTTCCAGTATTTAGCTTTAGCATACCTAGCACAAAGTCGCATCATAGGGGTTCTCAACACAGATAACAGATTAGGTGAATTGGTCCACTCATGGTTCTTTGATGTCAATAAATTCCACATTACTTCAATGCCACTACTTCCCAAGTCAGAACCTCTGCAAGAAAAGAAAGATAATTAGGAGGACAGAAATTTGTTCCTTGGTAAGCTACAACAACATTCTCAGGGAACTAAAATCACAAATGTGTTTAGCTTTGAAGAGAGTTTCCTATATTTTTATAATGAAATCTCTACTAAATATTTAGTTAATCGTCTCATATTTGTTCTCTGTCTGAAGAACAACATGCAATAAATAATATGCTCCACTTAATTTTATGAAGGAATTATCCTAGAACAGACTTTGCATGGTTCAACCATTGTCATCCTTCACCATGCTGACAGTTACACAGGGAAAAGGGTAGAACAAATTCCGAAAATCCAAGCGGAAGTTTACTAAAGAGGAGAACAAATCCCATGCCATTGGTTCCAAGAATTAAAATAATATATCCTCTCTATATTCTCAAGCCAGACAATGCTATAATCACACGCTTACCCTGATGCATCCATAAGTGCCTTTTCTTCTTCCGGTCTAAGCAAATTTTCTTTGAAGGCAGAACCAGACATCTCTGATGAAACCAACTTTGATAACAGCCATTGCTTATAACCAGGGATAGGACTAAGAGTAGCGAATACCTGCAGACCAGTTCTGTATATCAATTTCATAGGAAACCTTACATGAGAGTAAACAGGTGGCAAGACCATGGTAGCATGTCATATGGTTCAAGAAAGAACTAAATGTTTGATTATGAAACCCGAAAACACCATAGAATTCATCCAGAACAATTTTAACATTTAAAGTTATACACTGAAGTGCTGTGGAAGTTAAGGGCTGGATCTTGTTCAAGTAGGACAACTTAAACACCGTTGAAGATGCCAAAAGGAAAGACTTGAGTTTGTCTGGTTTTACAAACAAAAGCTTCCAGCAAGCAGTTCAAGCCAAGACATAGAAAGTTGGACTCAGTTGGGTCATGCCTCGAAATACTAAGGAAGCCTATGAAAGTTGGAGCATATGGAAAGTTGATAGAGTCATCAGGAAGATTTGGAGAATGATGCCACCGGTGAAACCATTTACTTCATCAAAAATTTAAAAAAAAACAGATTAACAGGTAACAAATTCTTCACAGCTCATTTAAACTCTTCATGCCAAATACCATCACAGAATTATTTATATACACTAAATTAGCAATTCTAATAAAATTGTGTTCTCCTTGTAGAGTTTTGGAACTTACATCTCAAGGAGAAAGAATTGGTACAAGCACTTTCTTTTGGGGAGACTGGTAACACGTGTGTGTGTGCGTGCATAAACAGCACTAAGTTAGTGCAGCACCATAATTACAAATAGGCCAAGAACCCTACTGTGCCAAAAGGAATCTACAAAGACCCTATCAAGTCTATCAGTGAATCTGTTTCCTCTATTCTACTTTCTTTACACCAAAAATAGAACAGTAGAATACAACTCATCTTGAGCTTCTGTGTTGATATCTTCTTGCCTTCAAAAATTCTAGCATTTCTTTCTTTCCAAACTGACCAACATATGCAAGCTGGCACCATTCACCACCACCCCTTCTGCTTCACTAGTCCCCCATTGAAGTTCCATGAGTTCAGAACCTCAGTAGTGGTAACCTGGCATCACCCAATTAAAGCCCACCATAATAGTAAAAAGTTGCTACAACTGGATAGTTATGGGACAATGAAGGAATATTGGATTCGACTGTTGCACTACACAAAGAGCATCTAGAACATAACTGGACTCCTCTTCTTCCGAGATTTTCTTGAGTCAAACAAGCTTGTCTTGCTACTAACCAAGTGAAACTTGAAGGGAACCAAGGATGGTTCCCTGTCTCCTGACCATTCAAAAGAAAGGAATAAGCTGAACTGACAATTTCCTGTTGCCACTTCTACACCAAATGAGTGAGTCATCCCTCACCTATAACCCTGGGAAAGAATCCAAGCATTTGAAAAGATCAACCACCCTTTGAAGTTCCCAGTAGCAACGTTCTGAACATTATATTCCATCCTTGAGCACCCCACAAATCATCTAGACTAGCTTCAGGGAAAGAAGCTATGTTGAAAAACTCAGGAAAGATGTCCTTAAGAGGACCATGTCCCAAGCAATTATCACTCCAAAATAGGGTCTTTCTTCCATTTCCTACCTTAATAGAGGAGTTAGCATAAGTATAGTTCCAGTGGGCCCTGATAGCTTTCCACACCCGAACACTGTAAGGACAGTTGACAGGTTTTTGGGCACCAATGTCCTATCTTGCCGTACTTAGCATGAATGACTTTCCTCCACAGAGCATTGATCTCCTTGTTGTACCTCCACAACCACTTCATTAAAAGACTTTGGTTGTGGAACTTGAAGTTTCTAATACCCAAGCCTCCACTCCTCTTGCTAGAGATAATGTCATCCCAGTTGACTAGGTGGAAAGTTTTCTTGTCTCTATTTCCTTGCCATAGAAAATTTCTTCTTAGAACATCAATTCTTTCCTCACCATGCAAAAGCATAAACAAAGGCATTACATAGGTGGGAGAGCATCTAGCACAATGTTGATCAGGAACACTCTACCTCCTAGAGATAAGTATCGACTCTTCCAAGTTATAAGCCTCCTCTCACCTTTCTATCCACCCAATCACAAATCTCCTGAGCTTTGTGTTTGGCTCCCAATCAGGGCCAAGTAAGTAGTTGGAAGGCTTCCTACATCACAACCCAGAGTTGTTGCTAGAATCTGTAAATAAGGGATCTTCATAACAGGGAATATCATACTCTTTCTCCTGTTCACATGTAGACCAGAAACAGCTTCAAAAAGAACTAGAATGACTCTAAGATAACTCAGGTTGTCTATGTTGGCATCACAAAAGATCAGTGAATCATCCACATATAGAAGGTGAGAAATGTCTGTGCTGTCCTCCACCCTGTAAGAGGCATTGAAACCTGAAAACCACCCACTCTCTTAGCCTCCTTTAATATTTGGTTCAACCCCTCCATAGCAATGATAATAGAAATGGGGACAGTCGGTCACCTTGTCTTGAACCTCTTTCAGAAGGGAAAAACCCTTCCGGGGAGCCATTCACAGGACTGGAAAACCTCACAGTGTGCTGACACAAAATTCAATCCATTTAATCTATCTACTCCCAAAACCCATGTGTTTCAGAACTTTAAGTAAAAACTTCCAATTGACATGGTCATAAGCCTTTTCAATGTCAAGCCTACATAAAATTCCTGGGATCTGCTCTTTCAACCTTGAATCCACACACTCATTAGCAATCAGTGCAGCATCCATGATCGTCGACCTCTAATGAAGGCCAACTGATGACCATCTACCAGCTTGTCCACCACCTTTTTCAGTCTCTCATTCAGACATTTGGAAATGATTTGTAAACACTTCCTATCAGACTAATTGGTCTGAAGTCCCTGAGTTCCTTGGCACCATTCTTCTTTGGTACCAAAGCTGTATAGGAAGCATTGAAGTTTTTCTCAAAATAAGAATTTCTGTAAAAATTCTGGATAGTAGCCATGATGTTACTTTACAATGTCCCAGCAAGTGTGAAAGAAACCTATTTAGAAGCCATCAGGACCTGGTGGCTTATCAGCACTCACAGTCTCAAGCTCTGTAGTCCCTCCTGTTAATCAAACTCCTTTTGCAGCTCCATATTGTCCTCCTCGGTGATAAGCACATCACCTGATAACTTGGAAGTTGGCCTCCAGAGTTCTGACTCAGAATACAAGGTCTTGTATAAATTAGTGATCTCCCCTTTAATGGCATAAGGGTTAGTGGTAGCCTCCCCTGAATTTCCAGCTTGTCTATGTGATTGTATCTCTTATGAAAGTTTGCCATCCTTCGAAAAAACTTGGCTTTCTTATCACCTAGTTTTAGCCAAAAAACTCTAGATCTCTGCCTTCACACAATTTCCTCCTGTTTAGCCACCTCCAAGAATTCCATGTGTAAACTAGCTTTACATAGCAGTTTCCTCAGACAGAAGTCTGGTTTCCTGGGCTGCATCCAAAGAAGCTACCTGACTGAGCAACTCTGTCTTGTTCCTCTTCAAACTTCCCCCCATTCAAGGCATTCCATTCCTTAAGCTTTGCCTTTAACAACTTAAGCTTTCCTGCCAAAATAAAGTCAGGTCTTCCATATAGCACAAAAGAATTCCACCACACTGCTATTCTCTCCTTAAAGCCCTCCACCTCCATCCACCAATTTTCAAACTGTAAAATGGGATTTGGAAAAATCCCAATCCTCACACTTAAGAGAAATAGGACAGTAGTCAGACACTACGCTGAGGAGAGTAGACTGCTGGAGATTATTGAAAACCTCATCCCATTCCATAGAAACCAAAAATCTATCAATTCTTGACGAACTTTCCTGATTGTTACCCTTGTCCCAATAATAAGTTCCTCCAAGAAGAGGGGGGTCAATGAGTTGTAATTCTTCAATAATATCTTAGAAATTCTTCATGGATCTGAACAGGCCAATGCAATTTCTTCTTTCAGAGGCAGCCTAATTGTATTGAAATCACCACAGACGACCCAGGCCCCTCCACACACACCTCTTATAGCTGCTAATTCCCACCAGAGATCCTCTCTCTCCCTTCTAGAATTTGGAGCATAAACCCAAGATAATGTCCAGCTGAAAATTTCAGAAGTAGAACTATATTTGCAAGTATAGAGTGCACTCCTGTGTTGATCAATTCCCCCTTCCATGCTGTTTTATTCCACACAAACAAAATAGCCCCACTTCTGCCGCTTGCTTCCAGCCCAAAACAATCAGTCCACCTACTACTGAGCAACTGTTTTACAACTGCACTGTAATCACCCACCATTTTAGTCTCTTGTAAGCAATAAAAATCAGCCCTCCATTCTTGAATCAATGCTTTGATGGCCCCCCCTCTTATCAAATATCATTTAACCCTGTAACGCTTCATGAAATTAAATGTAGCTTCATTGATCACTGTTAAAGATGTCTCTTCCCCTGTTTCTGGGCACCCCTTCTTTGAATTTGACTCCAAATTCCAGGTTCATCACTTCTTTCTGGCCCTTCGATTTTGGAGTGGATTGAGAGGAGCTACCAACTTCTAACCTTTTCTCTGTCCTCTTTTTTTCTAGCTTAGTAAATAGAGAACAAGCTTCTCCTTCAGAGACTTGAAATTCCACTCCAAATTGCTTACTCAATTTCATAGTGTTTCTATGAACCCATAAGGAGGTCCCCAGTTCTGCCATTTGTATTTGAACCTCCAGCACCTCAATGTCTTCAATTTCCCAATCGTACGACTTGTCTAATGGACGCAATTGTAAGCTATGGACCTCAGAATTTTCAACATCCCCCTCCTCACTCTGCACCTCTATCTCCACAAGCTCTGTTTCATCATATGATTGTAAAGGAAGAAGGAGAGAAACTGCTTCCTCATTGGAAATCTCCTTCAAGAACAGAGGCTCAAGCAGAGAGCCTGCTTCCCCAGATTCAGTATCGCAAGAACTGTGCCATTTTCCAGTAAGGAGACTACAAAAGCATCCGCTTCTCACCATGTTAAATCCAACTCACAGAGGAAGTATACATATTAGTTGCTCAAAAACCTGCATTAGATGAAAATACCGTAACTTACACAGATATTGGGCATATCTTTTTTCACCACATCAACCACACGTTTGATTAGAAACTTCCCCAGGTTGACTCCTGATAAGCCAGGCTGCATGTCGAAAAGAACAAAATACTCTTAGACAAAGGACATCATCAAAACAATAAAACATGAGGAAGAAGAAAATAGAAAAAAATGCATGCCAATACTAAATCAATTTAAATCAATTTAAAGTAAAATTCTTATGGATACTTCCTTTTCCTCCTCCAGCGAGCATCGTTGATTTGATTATGGTGCTTAAAGAAAAGGACAATTTTCTTACTCAAAGATCAGAACTGAAGAACTATATATATATAATTTCCTTTTCTGGGTAAATATGGTACTAGATACTATATCTTTCTAAAGGAGGAAATAGTCCCCAGCCAAGGCTGACAGGTGGAAAAGGTTGCATGTATCAGTTTCTCGGTGACCATAGCAAATTCTAGTTTTGCTTGTTAATAGAAAGTAAGTTGCATTAAGTTTCTGTCTTGCATCACTTAAAACTCAACATCCCCAGTTTGCATAAATAGCTATTACAAATACCCAATAATATTTCCAATGCTACCTTTGGGCTGAAAAAGGGCACTGCTTCTGGAAAGTGACCAAAAGCATTAATTGCACCTTATCCCTTGTTCTTTATTTTTGTTCCGCCCAGAATGTTTTTCCTTCAACAGAAGAGAATTAATAGTTCCACCACATATGTTCAATATTTGCTTTCATCCATATAGAAACCTTGAAAATGGTCTAAGGGCTTTACCGGGAATTTTTTCATGAATAACAAACACAAAACCAATTCTTCCAAAACCAGATCCAACTATTCATTTTTATTTCTCCAAAAAGAAGAAAGAAATCATATAATAACCCAAGTCATTTTCTAATACAAACGCAACCTTTGAAATGTAGAGCTCTTCAAACCTAAGATGGTAAACGTACCTGAGTTGACGAAATAGAGTAAAAGATTGCACAAGAAGCCTCATGTTCAGAAATTGGAGGATAGTCCCATAAGACCTCCTGCAATGATTAGAGTGTTCTTAATGGAAGTGAGCAGTGACAAAGTTAAACTAGATGAATTCAAGACTTTCACCTGTATGGTCGCTGCCACATCCTTCATAAGTGCAACCTCAATAAAAATAAGTGGTTCACCTGAAGGAAAAAAAAAACATTAGGCTTGATTTGTTCTGTTAAGAGGAAAGTAACAAGATGATATATCAGCATGGATGGACAAGTAGGACAAGAGCTGTTTTAACCAATGCTTCGTTCCAGCCAAACCTCGAGAATTGGTGAACCATATCAGAAGACAAAAAATCCAGTATGTTTCTTGAATTAAGACAACCATTCTAGCGCTTCTGAATCTAATCATCAGAGCCTTCCTGATGGTAATCTTCTTTCGATTTGATAAATATATCTTATAGTGCATAAGTAAAATTTCTTGGCACTTTTGAGTACTAACAAGCACGGGTTCTACAGATTGCCTTAAGGCCAGCTCTCTGCTCTCCCTAATTCTGATACTAACAAAACCACACTTCAGATTCTAGAAAAAGTGCACCTCCTATTCGCTGCTTTACAAAGTGATGCATGAATCTGCACCTAATTAACTTTGACTAGCATAGCTAAAAACAAGATCATATGCTAAATACCTCACAAGAAAGGTTCCAAAGCCTTGATCTAGTAATTGCAGCATGTTCACTCACATAAAGTGTCATTTCCAATTATGAAACACATGGCGACAATAGGAAACAGGACTGTAAGTAGAGTTGAACTCTTTAACCAAGACAGGCTACTAACCAGGTATTGCTGGATGGAAGTACCCAAAGCAGCGGCGACCTATTCCTAGCCTTCTTTTCAGATCTATAAGATTGCTTATTGGATGCACAGCCTGTGTACAAGAAAAATTCATACAAAAATGTAATATATCAGAATGAATACGTGAATGCAAAATGAGAAAGAGAAGTACCTCATATGCAACAACTTTTTCCAACAAAGACGCAGGATCATCCCATGTAATATTGTGAAGCTCCAAATTAGCAGGACTAAGCCATGTAATCAGTTTCTCTTTTAGGTGGGAATCCAGTGCTCGCAGAGATGCTACATTTACGTCTCTGCAAATTCATTGAATAACCATCTATGAAGTTCCTGTTCATAGGTATAAGTAATACAGAAAATTAAAAACACATCTCCATGAATCTGGAGATTTTCCTTGATCTTATTATCAAGACACGCTGGCCGCACAAATGAACCAAAGACAGATCACTTCATTTAGGACATAACCTTACTCGAGAAGACAAAGAATATCAGCTCGAATATCAGACAGGAACTTCAATCCCCCAGGATGTGTATTGAGCCGCTCAAAAAGAACTTCATACATAGGCTTGAGAGCCTGCCTCAAATTCCGCTCAATCCTGTAGAAAGCTGATAATGATCCTTCCTCTTCATGACCACTATCTTCAGCCTTATCTGCAAAACCTCTAAGCTTCTAAAGCCAACTAACAAAATAACGAAGAATATGCTCTCATAAGAATGAAAACACCCACCACTTGGCAGCTGAAGATCAAGATGCTGCTTCATTAACTCACAAACTTGGGTCCGATTGAGATCATACTCTTTGGCTAGTGAAAGAAGTATCTTATAACGATTTTCTGGGGAAAGGAAAAAGTATCCCTGCAAAGTTAACATTAAACAATTGCTGACTTGACAACCAACAAAGTACCAATAGCAACAATCTAATATTTCACTGTGGTGAAAGTTCACCTCTGAAAAGTCATTCAGAGAAACATCCACAATTTCTGTCTTTTTGGTCGACATGGCTGAGTGCATTGACTCCCGTACATGGCTGAACTCTCTAAAAATTGAACCATTATATTTAATTCCCACAATATCATTGACGATAATAAGTTACAATTCTTCTTTTATCTTTGTTATTTCTGTGAGAAAAACAATCTCATAATTCTGATTTTGATGGGTTTATTACACTAACATTTTCACTATCAGGTCACACTCAACAACTACAGGTAACTGTTGTTTCCCATAAGAGAAGCTACGTAACCTGCTATGGATAAACTACACCGATAAGGCAAAACACCATCATCGTATAAAGCTTAAATCATTCACTATTTACAGGGAGAGCTTGATCCTAACATTAACAAGCTATGTTTAAAGTCCTACGTCCTCTATTGTTACGGTGGATAAAATCCTCTCTTTTTTCTTTTTTTTTTTTTTTGGAAGGGAAAAAGGGGGGGTCGAAGGTCGAGTAAAATACAGAAATACAAACAGATGACTGTATTAAGGACCTTTGTGGAAGAACTGAAGCATCCTGAAAAGATTCTTTATCATCTTCCGGTTGAGAGGCTTGCATTTGATTCAATTTGCTATGCTTTGAATTGAATACCAAAATGAGAAGAAAAAATAAGCAAAACCCACCAAAAAAAATTGATGACTTTAATCAATCCAATAAGGCAAAAAATTAAAAAATGATTGAAAATTCTTTGACAAAAAAGGAGAATGAAGTAAAGCTTACAGAGGCAGGGGAAAGAGGTCGCATTTTGGTTCGCATAAGAATGGCCAGACCTTTCTTGTTCATCGTTACACTTTACAGGTGACATATACAAATCAAATTTGGTTTCTGTCTCTTCGATTCCAACTACTATGTATTTTCTTCCTAGATTAAATTTAGCAGTTGCCATCAACCGAAAGAAATTCCCGGCAACCCATATATGCTAACCAGTCGAACGTTCAATGGCTCTCAGGCCCAATCGAGATTCGTGACAGACACTGCACTGATAGCCGATTTTGAGACCGTATTTAAAACATAGTCCGAATTTATCAAAAAAATTTACGTTTAGTCACTGTAAAATCAATTTAAGATAAATTTAATTGAAATTGCAAAAGTTCAACTTGAAAGTTATAATTTTTGTCTAAAGTTTGACATATTATTTGACCGAATAACTTCAGAAAGAATGAAGTTTTGACTCAAATATGCATGATTAAACTTTGAAATATTTATGTCCGAACTTCAAACATCATAATATTGGACTCTTCTTTATTTTTGTATTTTGATTTTCCTTTTGTAACAACTCAATCCTTAGTTTTGAGTATTTGTGTCTCATTTCAAGCTTTGGGACTTCCTATATGTTAGTATGATGTTTAGGGACTTGTTGGTTTGATTAGGTTGAAATCAGAGGGGCTCAGGCAGTTTCAGACAAGTTTGAAGTAATTTAATAATTGTTGGTTTTTTATATTTTTCAGTGTCAGATTTTATGCTTCACGACCATAAAAGGTGTGTCGTGTCGAAGAAGAAATTTTGATCAGTGATCACAATCAAATATGTGTTCTTTTTTACCGCAATGAGAAAATTCTGAGTTGATGGGTCAAAAGCTTTCTTTTTTCATTATGATCGTGATGAAGAAAATATGCAATATAAATTTTTATTTCAGGATTCATTATATAATTCCGCCATGTTTGAATATTGTGAGCTAGATACCGGGAGATTTTTGACAAGGAAGTTAACCACAAGAATTTCCTATATTCAAATAAGTTCTTTCTTTGTGCCATCAAAATTCTAATTGAGACATATTAGCTCTTATTGTTCTTCAGTCTTTACTCTTCAAGATCCAATCTTGAGAACTTTTGGGAGAAGTGTCCTAAAACACCAATTTGAGATTATATAATGATTACCCATGAGTATTAACCATGAATATGAATTTTAATGGTGGAATTTAAGGATTTTAAGCTCAATTCCTAAAAGATGTAAATTGATTTGGACAAGTAGATGACATCAAAATAACATTTTGATTATAGATTTAAATTTCATAGTTAATGGGTAATACGTTTATGTAATTTATTTTGATTGTAGACCACTGATTTTAGGGTATTTTAAAATTATGGAATCCGTCCTCCTAGACTAATTTGGACTCGTTATTCATATTTTTGAATAGATTAAGGTTAATGAATAATTGGAGATCGTTTAAGTAATGCACTATTGTGCAGGTACTCCAATCTGATCAGGTCTTTGCTGCTGAATCACATTGATTCTAATTTTAGGGCTTTTGGCCGCTTCTTTCTATCACATATTGATACTTTGTCCCTTTTTTGCACTGATTGAGTTATTCTGCTGACTTCTTCTTCAATTATCATGTTGATTACATATTGCAGTGTAACACAACAAAAATCCTTAAGATCAGACCCGAGCTGAAATGGAGAAAATAGAAAAGTCTGCACCAGGTCATAGGACGAGTCAAGTGACCCGTTAAGTCAATTGACGGGTCGTTGAGTAACCGGTTAGGTGCATAAAAATGGTGGAAAGCTGAGTTTCATAGAGTCTTAATGACTGGTTAAGTGACCCGTTAAGTGACACAACGAATCGTCAAGTGAGGTATCAAGAGAAGATCAAAGAAATGGAGAAGAATCTGCTAGTGGCAACGGGTCAAGGGATGACACGTCAAGTTTCCCAATGGGTCGTCTAGTCACTCATTGGGTCTGGCAGTGATTAATCTCCTATCGGGTCATTAAGGGTGTTTTCGTAATTTCTAAGTTCCTAACTCCTAAACTAAGTCGTTTTAAGCCTCCTAAAGAGTGTTTTTAAAGATTTTAATCATCCTAAACCATCATTCTACTCCAAAACCCTAAGTGAAGATCAAATTCCCTCAAGAGAAGCTGGGGTTTCATCTCAATTCCCTTTGTGTCTCCAATCAAGCTGAGGATTCTTCAAGTCCAGTTATGTAGGGTGGGGGAAATTCTTCTACCATCCCTATCTATGATCTCAAGTCTTCAAGTATGTTATATTGAAATTCTAGGGTTTAACCCAATTCCGTGCAATTATTCATGTTATCTCTATGAGTTCAATTTTCTCATGTTTCCGTTGATGATTTAGGACTATTAGGGCAGATTTGACTCTCAATTTACTTACTAATTCATGATTTCTAGTTTATGAAGATTATGCCATAGTATGCATGATTTATGAATTTCAAGTTTATGAACCCATGATTTTAAGTATGATAAATTATCAAAGTATACATGAATGTTTATGAATTCTTAACTTATGATTCCATGATTTTGAATTATGAAGCTTATTTCAAGTATGTATGATTTTATGATTTGAGCAAGCCCATATAAAGTCAAGTATGTTTTATCATGATTTTTATACAAGGCTTACATGATCAGTTTTAAAGATATGTTTGGAGTCAAGACTCCCAAGTAAATGATTCAAGTTATGTTTCGAGAAGACAATTATGAGTTATATGCATATTTTGGGAGTAGTATCTAGCACCGAGTAGGTCAAGGACTCCGAGGAGCTCAGTCTCATAACTACATGTCACCGTAGGTATATATTCTTATTTGGGACCTCTCAAGAGAGCGCTTGTAACACCCCAAAAGCCCCTAAGATCAGACCCGAGGGTTGAATCAGAGAAAAACATAAAAATTACACCATATCACAGAACGACTTGTCAAGTGACTCGTTAAGTCACTTTACGGATCGTTAAGTGACCGGTTAAGTGGTGATAATTTGGAGAAGAAGTTATTTTCTAGAAGATAAGACGAATGGTACGATGAGTCATCATGTCACACTACGAGTCAAGGTGTGATCCGTTAAGTGTGTAGTGGTGAAGAAAGGGTTGAGTTTCCAGTGTTCAGAATGGATTGAGAGAACGAGTCATCATATCCCTAATGACTCGTTAAGTTACTCATTAATCAGAAAGATTAGAAGTTGGAATTGTGGCCAGTGGCGACGGGAAGACTTGACGAGCCGTCAAGTGACCCAATGAGTCATCCAGCCCCTCGTTAGGACTGGCAAGGTCATTTTTTCAGTCTGTTCATTAAGGTTGTTTTCGTAATTTTCTAAGTTCCTAACTCCTAATGACATTGTTTTGAGCCTTGAAATGAGTGTTTTAAGAAGTTTTAGCCTAGTCTAAGTCATTAGTCTCCCATGCATACGTTGTATTGAATTTTTCTTCTAAGATCAAACTAGAATTTCTACTCAATTTCTTTCTCAATTCTCTTGGGCTTTCAAGACTAGTTTAGAAATCAGTTTACCCAGGTATGTAGGGTCATGAATGGGGAATTTCTTCCACCCTCATACCCAAATTTCTTCTCTAATTCATGAATTCAAGTTTCTAATCAAGTGCATTGATTTCTAGGGGTTTAGCCCAATTCTATAAAACAATCTATGCAATATTTATGGGTCCAATCCCCTCATGTTCCAATGTATGATTTAAGTTTAATGAGCAGATTTTACACTCAATTTGATTATAAATTTATAATTTCAAGTTATTAGAAATTATACCCTATTATGCAAGTTTTATAAAAATTCAAACCTATGATCCATGATTTCAAGCATGATGAGATATCTAATATGCATGAATATTTTTATGAACTCTCAACTTATGATTCCATGATTTTGACTTATGAAGTTTATTTTAAGTATGCATGATTTTATGATTTGGAAAAGCCCATGCAAGTTAAGTATGCTTATTATGATTTTATCCAAGGCTTACAAGATCAGTTTATGATATGATTTGGAGTCAAGACTCCCAATGCAGTTTATTATATGACTTGAAGTCAAAACTCTCAATATTCAGAGTTAAGCTATGATTTTGAGAATATGATTATATGAGCACTATACATGCTTTGGTAGTAGTTTCTAGCACCAAGTAGGCTAGGAGTTCTGAGGTTCTCCGGTATCATAAACTACGCGCCAACTTAGGTATATATTTGGGACCTCTCAAGAGAGTGCTTCCCCCACCTAAGGGCACACCGTGATATCACACCTTATTCATCCTTTGCTCTGGCAAGACGTAGGATGGCTCTCCTCCACGTGGGCAAGACGTGGGATCATCATGCACTCATACATGATGGTTGTCGGTTATGACAAGTTTTCCATTGTTCCTCGTGATTTCAGTTACTCATTTTTATGACTTATGATATTATATTTTATAGAATTCATGACCCAGTGATCAATTTATGAGCTTTTACGTACGATTTCAAGCATGACAAGTCATATGATTTTTATTTCTAAATCTTGAGTCATTATATTCAGTTATGATGAATAGCTTATGATTATGTATATCTCAGATACATGGATTTTAGCATACAATTCTTACTTTCATGACCTATTTAATTTATATGCATGATTTCAGCTACATTTTACTAAGAATGTTTTACATACCTTACATAATCAGTACATTTAAAGTACTGACCACATACTTTATGCTATATCATCTCATGATATAGGTTTGGGTGATCCAGCACAGTCTCGTCGATATCTTGCTCCCATATCAATCCAGTTCGACCCCTACTTTGTGTGACTCCTCATCATATAAGGACATCTATCTATTTAGACTTGTAATGTCAGTGTAGTTTCAAAGTTGGAGTTAGTTGTGGCTTGTCACAGTATCTCATCAGATAGTAGAGGCTTTTCAGACATAGACATAGTATGATCAACTTTGTGATGTTATCACATGTTATACGCTTTACGATATTTAGACTTCCACTTATTCATGTCTATGTTGATTTCAGCTTGGTTATGCTCTTCAGTCATGCTATGTATGTACCATGGGTTATCTTGGAGCCATTTATGTTTCTAGATACCGTGTCTCGATCCGGGGTCTCAGCTTGGGTCATGAAAAATTTGGTGTCAGAGCAAAGATTTAGGTGTGTCCTAGGGTGTCTAAAAACTGCATTAAGTAGAGTCGTTTCCATGAGTGTGAAGTGCGCCATACTTATGGGGAAGAGGCTACAAGACATTTTAGAAAATTTTTCTTCTTTCATGATTTATGTCATGTGATGAACTACCTTTCTATTCCTCTACCTCGTGTTATATGTGTTTGCAGAAATATGCCTCCACTATGAGTAAATGATAGAAGAAATTATAACAGGAATGACCATGGAAATGGCAATGGAGATGGGCATCAGCAAGCCCCACCAGTTCCAGCGAATCCCTTGCCGAACAGGTTACTCATTCCGAGTTTAGTGCGGTATTTCAGATGTTGGCATAGGCCATGACCGTTCAGGTCGACCAATGGCCCATGTTCCTCAAAATGGGAACACAAAAACAACGAGAGTGCGAGACTTTCTCAGGATGAACCCACCTGAGTTTCTTGGGTCGAAGGTGGATGATGATCCACACGAGTTCCTTGAGGAGATGCAGAAGATCACCTAAATTATCGGGGTGACAGGAGAGGAGATTGCAGACTTAGCCTTCTATCAGTTGAAAGGGGTTTCTCACATATGGTTCCATCAGTGGAAGGATAGTAGAGGAGTTGGAGCAGTTCTTGTGAGTTGGGATGAGTTTGTGACTGCTTCCTTGGATAGGTTCTTCCCTAGGGAGTTGAGGGAGGCAAAGGAGGCGGAGTTCGTCAAATTGAAGCAGAACAATAGGACTGTCCAGGAGTATGCTTTGGAATTTGCCCAATTGTCCAAGTATGCACCAGAGATGGTTGCTGATCCTAGGGGTCGTATGAGCAAGTTTGTGAATGGAGTGGCAGATTTCTTGATCAAGGAGTATAGGACTGACATGTTGATCAATGACATAGATTTATCCTAGTTGGTCTTATATGACCAGTAGATAGAGGCAGAGTGGATGAAGGAGAAGGAGAGAGAGGCCAAGAGGGATAGGACAAGGAGTTATGGGCAGTTTTAGTAGAGGTCTGGTGGTGGACATCCACCTCAGTTCCACTAGGGGTCGTCAGCCTCAGCTCTCTCATCAACCAACATTTCATCTATACCTCGAGGAGATCAGAGAGGCAGAGCGTCAGGCTCTAGGGGACAGAGGAGCATGTCAAGGGAGAACACTTTTTTAGCTTGTAGGAAGTATGGCCTGAAGCACCCTAGCGAGTGCTTGGTTGGTTCAGATGTTTGCTTCGCGTGTGGAAAGCCAGGGCATATGCACAAGAATTTTCCTTTGGCTAGGCAGGGCAACAATGAAGGTTGTTCCCTAGATACTACTTCAGTAGCTCTAGCAGCTCACCCATCTCAATAGGGTGCCTCTTCTAGTGTAGGCGGCGCTCAGCGCCAGAATAGGTCTATGCACTATCTTTTCATCAGGAGCAGGAGATCTCTCCCGATGTGGTCACTAGTATATTACGAGTATTCAATCTTGATGTGTATGCATTGTTAGATCCAGGAGCTATCTTATCTTTTGTGACTCCTTATGTTGCTGTTAGTTTTAGAGTCAATCTCGAAATCTTGTCAAAAACCTTCTCAGTCTCTACTCCTGTTGGTGAGTCAGTTTTAGCTCGACGGGTGTATAGAAATTGTCCTATCATGATTCTTCAAAAAGTCACCTCAACCAACCTAGCGGAGTTAGATGTGATCAATTTTGATGTTATATTCGGTATGAATTGGTTACATGCTTGTTACAACTCTATTGATTGTAGAACCCATTCAGTAGAGTTCCGATTTGCAGATGAACCAATCCTAAATTGGAAGGGTAGTTCAGCTATACCTATAGGTTGTTTTGTTTCATATCCCAAGGCCAGGAAGATGATCTCTATAGGCTGTGTGTATCACCTATTTTAGGTTAAGGATGCTATGTCTAAAACCCCGACTCTTCAGTCAGTTCATGTTGTATGTGAGTATCCGGAGGTGTTCCCAGATGATCTGCCAGGAGTCCCTTCCAAGCAGGAGATTAACTTTGGTATTGACCTTCTCCCTGATACACAACCTATATTCATTCCTCCTTGCAGAATGACTCTGGCCGAGCTAAAGAAGTTGAAAAAGCAATTGAAAGATCTCCTAGATAAGGGTTCATCAGGCCTAGTAAATCCCTATAGGGTGCTCCAATTCTCTTTGTTCGGAAGAAGGATGATTCCCTTAGAATGTGCATTGATTATCAACAGTTGAACAAGATCACAATCAAGAACAAGTATCCCCTCCCCAGGATTGATAACCTGTTTGGACATCTTCAGGGTGTTAAGTGCTTCTTAAAGATAGACCTCAGATCCGGATATCATCAGCTCAGAGTTAGGAGAGTGATATTCTGAAGACAACTTTTAGGATTCGGTATGGTCACTATGAGTTTGTAGTTATGTCTTTTGGACTAAGAATGCTCTTACAGCTTTTATGGATTTGATGAATAGGGTGTTCAAGCAGTATTTGGATATGTTCATGATTGTCTTCATAGATGATATTCTCATATACTCTCGGAGCGAGGAGGAGCATGTTATTCATTTGAGGATTATGTTACAGATGTTCAAGAATCGTCGATTGTTTGCTAAATTGAGCAAGTGTGAGTTTTGGCTACACTCATTAGCATTTTTGGGTCATGTGATGTCTAGTGAGGGTGTGTAGGTGGACTCTCAAAAGATAGAAGCGGTGAAGAATTGGTCTAGACCTGTCAGTCTTATGGATATTAGGAGCTTTTTGAGTTTAGATGGCTACTACAGGAGGTTCATAGAGGAATCCATTGCAGCGCTACTAACTAAGTTAATCCATAAGAAGGTAAAATTTCAGTGTTTGGATGCTTGTGAGAAGAGTTTTCAGGAGTTAAAGGCTCGACTCACTTCAGCCCCAGTATTGACCCTACTGGAGGGCATGGATGGTTTTGTTGTGTATTGTGATGCCTCTAGGGTTGGTGTTGGTTGTGTGTTGATGCGACATGGTAAGGTCATTGTGTATGTCTCAAGACAACTTAAGACCCATGAGAGTAATTACCCGACACATAAGGGCAAGGATGGTTTTGTTATGTATTGTGATGCCTCTAGGGTTGGTCTTGGTTATGTGTTGATGCATTATGGTAAGGTCATTGTGTATGCCTCTAGACAACTTAAGACCCATGAAAAGAATTACCCAATGCATAACCTAGAATTGGCAGTTGGCAGCCGCGTTGTTTGCTTTGAAGATTTGGAGACACTATTTGTATGGGGTGCATGTGGATGTATTCACGAACGATAAGAGCCTTCAGTATGTGTTCACTTAGAAGGACCTGAATTTGCAGCAAAGGAGATGGCTAGATCTTCTCAAGGACTAAGACATGAGTGTCCTTTACCATCTGGGCAAGGCCAATGTAGTGGTGGATGCTCTTAGAAGGTTGCCTATGGAGAGTGTGTCTCATGTGGAGGATGGAAGGAAGGAGTTGGTGAAGGATGTCCAAAGGCTTGCTAGTCTTTTTTTTTGGGGGGGGGGGAGGGAGGGAGATGGTGTACTCCGTTATCAGGGTCAATTATATGTGCCAGCTGTAGATGACTTGAGAGAGCAAATGTTGAGAGAGGCTCATGGATCTCGGTACTCTATCCATTCAGGTGCCACCAAGATGTACTGTGACCTACGGAAAGTCTATTGGTGGAATGGCATAAAGAAGGACATAGCGGAGTTTGTGTCTAAGTGTTCGAATTGCTACAGGTGAAGGTTGAGCATCAGAGATCTATAGGTATGCTTCATGATATTAGTATTCCTACTTGAAAGTGGGAAGAGATCAACATGGAGTTCATTACAGGTTTGCCTTGTACACGTTGATAGTATGACTCTATATGGGTGATTGTGGACAGGTTGGCCAAATCAACCCATTTCTTGTCGGTCAATACTACTAATTAAGTCGAGGATTATGCTAGATTGTACATTGGGGAGTTAGTTTGGTTTCATGGAGTTCCTTTGCCCATCATTTCAGTTAGGGGTACTTAGTGTACCTCACAATTTTAGAGGTCGTTTCATAGGGGCATTGGTACTTAGGTAAAGCTTGTCACAACTTTTTACTTGTAGAAAAATGGTCAGGCCCAGCGGACCATTCAGACTCTTAGATATGTTGAGAGCGTGTGTGATTGATTTCAAGAGTAGTTGGGATGATCACTAACCTCTCATTGAGGTTTTCTACAATAATAGTTACCACTCAAGCATTCAGATGGCTCCGTTTGAGGCTCTTTAAGGGCGGAGGTGTAGATCACCAATTGGATGGTTTGAGGTAAGTATGGCTATGTTGATAGGGCCAGATTCAGTTCACGAGGCCATGGAAAAGGTTCAACTTATTAGAGATAGGCTGAAAACGGCTCAGAGTCGATAGAAATCATATGTGGATGTTAGGCGTAGAGAGCTTGAGTTTGAGGTTAATGATTGGGTATTTCTAAAGGTGTCTTCCATAACGGGAGTGATGAGGTTTGGAAAGAAAGGGAAGCTTAGTCCCCGATATGTTGGTCCTTATAGGATTTTGAGGCGAGTTGGCAAGATGGTATATGAGTTGGAGCTACTGATCTTGGGCAAATTTATATGCCCAAGTGATACTCAAAAGTACCATTTTAGCCTTATTTATCTATCAATGTGTATACATTCTCTTGTAATTGGTAATAAAATGTGAATTTATACTAACCAACATGATTAACATTGTTTTGCAGGTAAAATGTAATTTCGGGAAGCTAAAATGCATGTTGGAGGATATCGGAGTTGGACTTGGATGCGAGCAAGGGACAAGACATTGGACAACATAAAATAAAGGGGCTCCGCGATGGAGCCGTGTCACGTTGCCATCGCAGAGGCCTTCTGCCTGGATGGGAATTTTTAGCCCAAATCCAGTGTGGGTTCGCGATAGGTCCGTGGCACGATGGCTTGGCTCCACGTTGCACGCCGTGCCACGTTGGGATTTATTTCCTGGACCCCCAGTTCCAGTGAAGGTCCGCGTCCGTAGCGTGTCATGGAGGCAGTGCTCCGCGATGCACTCCGTGACACGTTGCTTGTTATTCCTGAAAAAATTCCCACCAGTATAAATAGAACACTTAGGTTCATTTTTCAATTTTCTGACTTGGTGGAGCAAGAACGTGGGTTACAGACAGTTGAGGGGACAAAAATATCAGGGTTCTTCTCTCTTTCTTTCTTCTTTAATTCAATTGCTTGTATGTTTAACACTCATTTAACGATGTTTAGTCCACAAATGAGTGGCTAAATCCTCTTCTTGCTGAGGTTATGTACAATTGTAGTGAAATGGATTGTTGATCATAGTGGTTTTTCATCTTTTCTTCCATGTTGTTCTATTAATTCTTGTTCTTACTGCATTAATGTGTGGCCTACATTAATGTATATCTGAAAAGTCCGGTTTCACTCGAGAGAGCAAGAAATTGGAAAGTTGTGAATTAATAGGATATGATCTTTTCTTGGTTTGGGAAAATTGGGAATTGATTTACTTTCAGGATAGAAATATACCTGAAAGTCGTATTAGTCAATTTAGGAATCGGGTTTGTATGGCTAGAACATGAATTGCATTTAATCACAGAAATGTAGGTGGATGGTTCATGATTCTTAAGTGAGGTTAAATACGAGAGTTTTAATCTCTTGGCAATAGTTCTTGGCTAGCAACTGGAGGGAAAAGATTAACCAAATTATGTCGATAATTAATTTCATTACATGTTTGTTTAACCTCAGCATGCTCTCATTCATAGTTCAGACTCACATTAGATAGTTATTTTAGATTTAGCATAAAAATTATAAAACAAAATATCAAACTTTTGGTTACACTGTTGTCTGCATTTTTAGAATCGAAATATAGTACACTTGAGCAGATTGCACTTCATCCCAGTCCCTGTGGGATCGATACTTGGCTTACTTAAGCCACTTTACTACTTGTTCAATCACGTGCACTTGCGTGTGAGTTATATACCCATATAACGCAGACCGACCAAGTTTTTGGCGCCGTTGCCGGGGACTTGGCAATTGGTGAATTTGTTTTAAGTGTTAATTTACTGTATTTTTGTTTTCTTAGTGTTGAAAACTTGGTCTTAGCCTGTATTTTGCAGACTTATTTTCTGTTGAACACTGGCAAGAGACAAAGAGCTGGTGGACTCGTATATAGATCCAGAAAGAATATTTCATAGTAAACGGAGAGAAGCTCTAGAAAGAAAGCTGCAGTTGCTCAGACAGACGATCATGGAGCAACAACAGAATCCACCGGTAGTCTGGGCAGTGTTAGTGCCCGAAGAAGTAGCAGCTCGGCCGGTTCGCGAGGTGGCAATCCCACATGCTAATAATGTCACATCTAGCATCCGTAAACCTGAGCCAGGAGGGAGGTTTGAACTTAAGCAGAATATGGTGCAATTGCTGCACACTAGCGGGCAGTTTACCGGTCTCCCTCATGAAGATCCACAGCAGCATCTCCAAAATTTTTTGGAGATAAGTGACACTTACATCCCCGCTGGAGTGTCATCAGATTATGTCCGGCTTACATTGTTCCCATTCTCACTATTGGGAGAAGCCAAGAGGTGGTTGAAAGCTGAGCCACCGAATTCTATTTCTACGTGGGATGATGTTGCAAGGAAATTCTTGATACGGTATTTTCCCTCCGGTAAAACAGCAAGACTTAGAAGTCAAATTCTAAGTTTCAAACAGAGAGTGGGAGAGAATTTATATCAGGCCTGGGAGAGATTTAAGTCCATGTTGCGGGATTGTCCTCATCATCATCAGTCCAATGATGTGCTGGTGCACACTTTTATAGAGGGTTTGGAACCCCACACCAAAATATTGCTAGACTCGGCAGCTGGAGGACAAGCGCTGGAGAAAACTTATGAGGAGCTGTATACCTTGTTGAACCGCATTTCGCAGGGCAATCCAGAATGGAATGCTGATTCATCAAGAGGCGGGACAAGGAAAGCAGCAGGAGTGCTAGAAGTGGATGTGTTTACAGCTATCGCTGCACAGATAGCTGCATTGCAAAATCAACTTAACACCCACTTCAGCAACATGACAATGAACCAGCCTCAAGCCCCAGTGAATGCTGTGCAGCAGATGTGGTGTGAAGTGTGTGGAAGCAGTGAGCACTCAGCTGAGTGTTGTGGAGCCAATCCTGACTCGGTAAACTTTGTGGGAAATGCGCAAAGGAACCACCAACAGTATGGTAATAGCTACAATTCCAATTGGAGGAATCACCCTAATTTCTCCTGGGGTAGCAACAACCATCAGGGGCAAAGTTCGGGTCAGGGTGTGCAAAGGAACCAAGGAGGGCAGCAGAATTATCAAGCACAATTCAGAAACAACAATGCACCTCCTCCACCACCATCACCCAGCATTGAGGAGATGTTCAAGACCATGATAGCTAACCAAGCTCAATTGCAGGCTGACTATGTGAAATTGGTAGCCGAAGTGAAAAACAACCAGTTAGCTACCAAGGCACTTGAATATCAATTTGGGCAATTTGCTGGAGCCCAAAACACAAGGCCTAGAGGAGGACTTCCGAGCGGCACAGATCCCAATCCCAAGCAGGTAAATGCAGTGACCACAAGGAGTGGTTTGCAGCTGAAAGAGGTGGAACCAGAAAGACCACCTCAACAATCGGGAGCAGTAGAAGTTGAGAGGGAGCAAAGTACTGAAAGGGGGAGACTAAGGAAGCTGAATTAGAAAGACCACCACCCCCGTTCCCTCAACGATTAAAGAAACACAAGGAGGAGGCGTGTTTCAAGAAATTCATGGAGGTGCTGAAATAGGTACATATTAACTTACCTCTTGTTGATGTTTTGCAGGGAGTGCCGAAATATGCTAAGTATATAAAGGAAATTGTGGCAAACAAAAGTCGGTGGACTGAGTATGCTACGATGGCTCTAACGGAGGAGTGCACTTCCCAAATTCAAAACAGACTGCCCACAAAGCTCAAAGACCCTGGGAGCTTTACTATCCAGATTACTATTGGGCAGAGCATCCGAGCTCGTGGATTGTGTGATTTGGGAGCGAACATAAATTTGATGCCTTCATCGGTATTCAGAAAGTTGGGTCTAGGGAGTCCTAGACCCACAACAGTAATCTTGCAATTGGCGGATCGATCCTTAGCCAGACCTGATGGCATTGTGGAGGACGTTCTGGTGCAAGTTGGCTCCCTAATTTTCCTGGTAGATTTTGTCGTGCTGGATTTTGAACCAGACGCGGAAGTCGCATTTATTTTGGGACGTCCTTTCTTGGCAACCAGGAAAGCACTAATTGACGTAGCTGCGGGGCAGCTAACAATGCGAGCACACGATAAAATAGAGGTATTTGATGTGTTTAAATCCATGAAGCTGCCAGCTATACATGAGGAGCTTTCAGCAATCAGTGTGGTTGAACATGAAGAAATTCGTCAGATTGTTGAATCTTAAGACCCATTGGAAAGAGTGTTGACGCACTCCGATCATTTTGGAGATAGAGAGGCGTATGGAATGGTCCAAATGTTGAATGAAGCACAGAATCATCCTAGGAGACAGGAATTTCAATCATTGATGAGGTCTCTAGAACCTTTGCCGAAACCATCCGTTGAGGAGGCACCAAAGATGGAGCTGAAAGAATTGCCTCCCCATTTAAAATATATCTTTTTGGGGGAGGATGAGACGTTACCAGTCATCATCTCTACAGACTTGACGGAGGCACAGGAGAAGGAAGCATTGGGTGTCCTCAGAAAGAGGAAGAAAGCAATGGGTTGGCAAATGTCAGACATTCAGGGTATCAATCCAGCTTTTTGCACACACAGGATATTCATGGAGACAGGAGCCAAACCAACCGTTCAGCCGCAACGGAGACTAAATCCAGCAATGAAGGATGTGGTGAGGAAAGAAATAATCAAGTGGCTTGATGCAGGTGTGGTCTACCCGATTTCAGACAGTGAATGGGTCAGCCCCGTTCAGTGCGTTTCGAAGAAAGGGAGGATGACTGTGGTCACCAATGAGAAAAATGAGTTGATTCCTACCAGAACCGTCACAGGCTGGCGGATTTGCATGGATTACAGGAAGCTTAATGAAGCCACGAGGAAAGATCATTACCCCATCCCGTTTATTGATCAGATATTGGATAGGTTGGCTAGACAGGAATACTATTGTTTCCTGGATGGGTACTCTGGTTATAACCAAATAGCCATAGCTCCGGAGGATCAAGAGAACACTACTTTTACCTGTCCTTATCGGACATATGCTTTCAGGCGAATGCCGTTTGGGTTATGCAATGCACCCGCCACATTCCAGAGATGCATGATGGCTATTTTCCATGACATGGTGGAGGATTTTGTTGAGGTGTTTATGGATGATTTTTCTATTTTCGGTAATTCGTTTGCTACTTTTTTGCAGAATCTTGACAAGGTGCTGGCTCGCTGTGAGGAATCCAATCTTGTACTAAACTGGGAGAAATGCCACTTCTTAGTGAAGGAGGGTATTGTCCCTGGCCACAAAGTGTCTCGAAAGGGGTTGGAAGTCGATCATGCTAAGATCGAGGTTCTTGAAAAGTTTCCACCACCTGTGTCAGTGAAAGGTGTGCGCAGGTTTCTTGGGCATGCACGATTCTACAGACGATTCATCAAAAACTTTTCCAAAATTTCTAGACCACTATGCAGATTGCTAGAAAAAGAGGTAAAGTTTGAGTTGAATGATGAGTGTGTTAAAGCATTCGAAGAGTTGAAGCAGAAATTGATAGAAGCACCTATCCTTACTTCTCCGGACTGGGAATAACCATTCGAGCTGATGTGTGATGCCAGTGATGTGGCTGTGGGAGTCGTATTGGGGCAAAGAAAAAATAGAATCTTTCATTCTATTCATTATGCAAGCAAAACACTGAATACGGCCCAAAGTAATTACACAGTCACAGAGAAGGAAATGCTAGCCTTGGTGTTTGCATTTGACAAATTCAGGTCCTATTTGGTGGGTTCGAAAGTTGTGGTGTACACAGACCATGCAGCGATTCGGTACCTATTCAACAAGAAGGATGCTAAGCCCAGGTTGATCAGATGGATCTTGTTGTTGCAGGAGTTTGACCTTGAGATCAAAGACAGAAAGGGGAGTGAGAATCAGGTAGCAGATCACCTATCACGATTGGAAAGCCGGTCGCATGTGATGGAAAGTGATAACATAAATGAAGAGTTCCCAGATGAGCAACTCTTGGCAGTTGGGGAAGCTGAAGTTCCTTGGTACGCAGACATAGTCAACTTGCTAGTGAGCGGAGTCTACCCGCCTGAGGCAACAGACCAGCAGAGAAGGAAATTGAGGCATGATTGTCGGCACTTTGTTTGGGATGAACCATACTTATTTAAACAAGGACCAGATCAGGTAATGAGAAGATGCATCCCAGAGAGTCAGATTGCAGAGGTGTTGAGGGGCTGTCATTCTTCATTGTATGGGGGTCATCATGGAGGCGAGCGAACAGCACACAAGGTTCTACAGTCAGGTTTCTTTTGTCCGACACTGTTCAGAGACTCTATGGCGTATATCAAAATGTGTGATAGATGTCAGCGTACAGGAGCAATTGGCAGAAGACAAGAGATGCCGCTGCAGAATATACTGGAAGTTGAGCCCTTTGATGTATGGGGCATTGATTTCATGGGCTCATTCCCACCATCATTTGGTAATCGTTACATCTTGGTGGCCGTAGATTATGTGTCAAAATGGGTGGAAGCAATAGCTTGTCCTAGGAATGACAACAAGGTAGTAACGAAGTTTGTGAAAAAACACATCCTCACCAGGTTCGGGACACCCCGAGCCATTATCAGCGATGGAGGGGCTCATTTTGTCAATGCAAGTTTCAAGAAATTACTAGCCAAGTATGGGGTACGCCATAAAGTGGCGACAGCATACCACCCCCAAACTAGTGGGCAAGTAGAGGTGTCAAATAGAGAAGTGAATCAGATTCTCCAGAAAACGGTAAACACACAACGGAATGATTGGTCAAGCAAACTTGATGATGCATTGTGGGCATACAGAACTGCTTACAAGACACCGATTGGAACCTCATCATACCGACTGGTCTATGGTAAAGCGTGTCATCTTCCAGTTTAGTTAGAGCACCGAGCCTTTTGGGCTGTCAGGAAGCTAAATATGGACTTAGAGCTGGTGGGCAAAAAGAGACTAATGCAGCTCAGTGAACTTGAAGAGTTCCGCTGGCATGCCTATGAGAGTGCCAAGTACTACAAGGAAAGAACGAAAAGATGGCATGACAAGCATGTGGTGCATCGCATTTTCAATCTAGGACAGAAAGTCTTGCTCTTCAATTAAGGATTGAAGTTGTTTCCAGGAAAGCTGAGGTCTAAATGGTCGGGACCATTTGAAGTGGTAAGAATGACCCTGCATAGGGCAGTAGAGTTGTGGCAAGAAGATCGGAGTGCCACGTTCTTAGTAAATGGCCAGAGGTGTAAGAACTACTGGGGGGAGGACGGTGATCGAGAGAAATCGTCCATCACCCTAGAGGACAACTGAGCTTAACGACGTCGAGCCGAGACGGTAAACTAGGCGCTGTATGGGAGGCAACCCGTGAAAAATTTTTCTTTCTTTTTGTAAAGTGTAAATAGATTTTTCTTTTTCTTTTTCTTGATTTACTATAAAATTTTTCGTTTTAGTTTTTGTTTTATTTTTATTTAGGGTGAAACCTATAATTCTAACCAATTTTGTATAGTCAGATTAATTTTAGGTCAAACGGAGGAAAATATGCACGGAATCGCAAAGGAAAATTCGAGGTATGGAAATTAACAAAAAATGGCAAAACAGTGAGCTGGGGCGATAGCTCCGTGTCACGGAGGTGGACCTCCGCGTTACCCTCCGTGACACTTTGAGGTATAATCCGGATTTTTTAAAAATTTCCAGAACAGGCTCGCGATGACTCCGTGTCACGGAGGCAGTGCACCGCGATGCACTCCGTGACACGTTGCCGTGTATATCGCGACGGGTCACACCGAGTCGCCGGGTGACCCGCCCGATTTTACTACTTTTTAACCCCGAAAAACCCTCCCTTTCCATTTTTTTTTCAATTCCTCCCGACCAAAACCCCCCAAAACCCATCCCCCTTCAACGTGACACGGAGTAGGCTAAGACAATCATCTAATTTGCGTAAATTCTTCAACTTCAAGGTATGTTCTTCGATTCCACCTCAATTCTTGTTGAATTTCTTTGATATTGAGCATGTGAGGTGAGCTAAGGTTGCCCTAAGTAGAAATTAATCACGAATTCAATTTAATTGTTGTTGATGAATGTTCGGAATGTCGTTATGATTGCTTGAACTTGTCAATTGCATAAATTAATCGAAATTTCTTGATAATATCATTTCTAGGGCTTGTTTTTGAATTTGAAGTTGAAAATGTAGTGAACTTGTGAATTTCATGCCGGGATGTACATGTTGAATGAGATGAGTCAATGTACTAATTGTTAGGATGTTAATAGAACGACGGATTCTCGGGTTAGAGGAATATTGAAATTTGTAAGAATTTGGTTGGTTGTATAGGTTCGTGAAGATAAATTTTTGTTGTTGTTTTCGTTTCTTTGTTTTTCCTTGCTAAGTGCGATGAGTTAAAATGTTAGCGATGGTAGTGATTGTGATTAGCTGTACGAAGTCTGAGTAGTACACAGAAGATATACCGTCGAATTCTTCGAACGCACTAAGCATGATTGTATAGTTGGTTATTGTGTGTAAATAAAGATAATCTTGCCGGTATGTTGTAACTGTAGCTAAGGACTAAGTGTGGGGTAACCTAGCTTAACCCGACCTTAGCCGAAGTTAATATCCGTTAGCTTAACATTGATCTTGTCTACTTGGGTTGACAGGTAAAATGGCAAGCAGGCAAGAGAAAGGGAAAGGCGCATCAACTTCGGGCGCTGGAAGGAAGCAAATCAGACTGGGCACAGCAGTCCCAGTAGCACCAGCAGTTCCACGCGGCCAACGCCGCCAATACGGAACAAGATGGGTGACGGATGAGGGGAAGAAGTGGTACGCAAAGCACAAAGAAAACAAATACTTCCCCGAGAAGCACATAGCACGGGAACCATTGGCACAGGAGTTCCCTAGGATGGTCCACCGGATTGAGGCAGTTGGGCTCAACTTCATCTTTGAAGAGCCTAAGGAATGTAACTTGCACTTGGTTCGGGAATTCTATGCCAACTGGAACCCGACGATCAGAAGTCACACCATAAAAATCATGGGGAAAATAGTCACCTTGGAGCCCCACCACCTCAATGCCATCATAGGAGCGCGGGACACAGACGCCCACGTACTCCGACAGCTGAACATTACCCCACTGTATGCGGACATCAGACGCACATTGTGTGGGACTCGATCGATAGCTAGATGGAGCAGACACAAAGAGAGGGGCTACCACCAGACTTTGCCCTATTCACAAATGAACAGGGAAGCCAAAATATGGCTGAAGATTGTCTGTTCCTGCCTTATCCCGAGGGTACATATGATAGATGTTACCCGGGATCGTGTTTGCCTGGTGTATGCCCTGATGAAAGGGCTGGAGATCAACGTGGGGGCGGTGATTATCTCCGCCATGAAGAGAGCCCGAATGCATCAGGGGCACAGGTAAGGCTTTGGTGGACTACTCACCACCTTCCTCAGGGGCCTAGATGTCGAGGAGGAGGCCCTTGATTATATCCCACAGATGGAGCGGCGGGCATTAGATGTTACTAAAACTAAGGCACCCGACACCACCCATGGGCCAGTGCTTACACTTGGCGAGCGACATGCTCGTGATGATCAGTATATGGCTCGCATGTATGGGATGCAGATGCTCCAGCTGAGGATAGGCGGGAGGCCGGCGACAGAGGAGGAGCTATGGCAGCTCGAGCTAGACTACCCCTTCGCCGAGAATGCAAGGGATCTATGCCGAGTGGGGCCAGCATTTGTAGAGCCCACGGATGATGACGTCCCCACAGACGAGGAGACACGTCGGGAGGACTCCGATGTGGAGTCCGATGAAGACGACGGGGGTGATTCAGACATGGGAGATGAAGCAGCAGCACCCGACGAAGAAGTGGAGTACTTTGACTGATCAGGGAGTTCCACCACCCGATTTTGTGCTTTTTTAATTTTTGTGAACACTGGGGACAGTGTTCGAGCTAAGTGTGGGGTGGGAGTAGTTAGGTGCTGGGCTATGCTGTTATGTATGTATGCTCTAATCTGTTGTCGTGCATGTGAAATTTTGTTGTTCCCTGTGATTGATGAATTGTTAAGTTGTTGTTCTGTACTTGTAAATTTATGTGAAATTGATGTGTGTTGCTGAATGTTGCTAGCTGATTCTGTACATATTTTTGTTATCAAAATGATCGATATTTTAAAAATATTTTGTACATATTTTTTCTATCGAAATGATCGATATTTTGAACATTTTTTTACTTCTTGGGTTTCTCGGCGTTTGTTTTCGGTTCTTTTACTAAGAATGGTCCCATTGAACCGAAGTCATAGTAGTGACTGTTCCCTATGATGGATGGATGACGATCGTCTTAAGGGAAATGTAGTCGTTAGGAGTAGAGTTTTTCAATTAATTTTCTGTTTTTTCTTTGGTGGGTTGCATCCCAAAACCTGTAGTTACTGTATTGGTTGCGAAATTCTGGTTGCGTGTTGTACATGATATTTAAAATGCAAAGGTGATTCGTATGAAAGCATGCAACTTGTAAATATATTGAGATACCTAGGCCATAGAGTTCGATTCAGTGTGATTGAGGCTTAATGTTTGAATTCCTGTAATTAGCTGATTGAAGAGTCTGTGAATACATCTTGAATTGAGCATGTGCAAAAAGTGTGAAGTGAGGTGTTGTTATTCCATGCTATTGTGAAGTGTCTAGAACTTGCCTGGTGTGTGTGCAAAACGAAATGAAGGAGGTGTATTGTAGGAAAGGATGTAGGCATTTCTTTGTTTTAACCGAGAGTTTCTATTTTTCCTTGTCGTACCCACCTTGATTGTATACCCTAGTCAGCCTGTTGAGCCTTTAGCCTATTAATTTTCTTCTTTTGTCAAAAAGTGTAAATCGAGCTTAATCCCTTCTTTTCATTAACCTTAAAGTCTATACAAAACTCTTAAGCGCTTAAGAAGAGAAAATCATTTTCCCAAAGTGTCAAAGAGTGAGAATGGTGAAAAGAAAAAGAAAAGTAGAGTGATAGAAGAAAAGAAAAGGTTGAAGATGCACTTGCTATAAATAAACTATAATGAAGGTGCATGAATAATCTTTGTGTTGTGTCAAGTGTGCTCAATACGATGGGCCAAACTAAAGAAAAACATCAAGAATGGCATGATGAAAAAAAGAAACAATGTCCACGAGTTGATGGGATGTGTTGAAAAGGCGCTTAAGGATGCTAGTGGCTATTATTGGCTAACCCAATATTTACTAGTTCCGTAGCTTCCATTACAACCAGTTAAAGTCCTACGTGATCTTACATCGCACTTCTTTATATTAGTGGAGTAATACACTAAGGGCAAGCTTATGGGTCATGATATGATGCATGTGAATTCTTTTGGGAGAGAGAGCGAAATAGTGTTTACATGCCCCTGCTTAAAATTTTGTGAGTCATATGAGCTAAAAGGGGAAGATTCTCCCTTGTTGTGAGGGCATATGCTTGATGAAAGATTAATTTTCGTGTCGGATATCTTGATCAGCTGATTTGCATGAGTTTGCCAATATCAAGAGTCGATTCTTAAAGTCTAGGAGGTCTTGATGTATTGAAGGTCATTGCATTGATAGGACCATGCATGTTTTCTTGATGATTTGCTGTATTGAATAATCGGTATGACCGTAGCCTAAATTGTCGAACCAAAGTAGCGAGGTTGGGATGTAAATTGCATGAAGTGTAGGATTGTTGTTCGAGGACGAACAAGGATTTAAGTGTGGGGTAAGTGATCTTGGGCAAATTTTTATGCCCAAGTGATACTCAAAAGTACCATTTTAGCCTTGTTTATCTATCAATGTGTATACATTCTCATGTAATTGGTAAAAAAATGTGAATTTATACTAACCAACATGATTAGCATTATTTTGCAAGTAAAATGTAATTTCGGGAAGCTAAAATGCATGTTGGAGGATATCGGGGTTGTACTTGGATGCGAGCAAGGGACAAGATATTGGACAGCATAAAAAAAAGGGGCTCCACGATGCAGCCGTGTCACGTTTCCATCGCGGAGGCCTTCTCCCTGGATGGGAATTTTCAGCCCAAATCCAGTGTGGGTTCGTGATAGGTCCGTGGCACGGTGGCTTGGCTCCGCGTTGCACGCCGTGCCACGTTGGGATTTATTTCCTGGACCCCCAGTTCCAGTGAAGGTCCGCGTCCGTAGCGTGTCACGGAGGCAGTGCTCCGCGATGCACTCCGTGACACGTTGCTTGTTATTCCGGGAAAAATTCCCACCAGTATAAATAGAACACTTAGGTTCATTTTTCAATTTTCTGACTTGGTGGAGCAAGAACGTGGGTTACAGGCAGTTGAGGGGACCAAAATATCAGGGTTCTTCTCTCTTTCTTTCTTCTTTAATTCAATTGCTTGTATGTTTAACACTAATTTAAGGATGTTTAATCCACAAATGAGTGGCTAAATCCTCTTCTTGCTGAGGTTATGAACAATTGTAGTGAATTGGATTGTTGATCATAGTGGTTTTTCATCTTTTCTTCCATGTTGTTCTATTAATTCTTGTTCTTACTGCATTAATGTGTGGCCTACGTTAATGTAATCTGAAAAGTCCGGTTTCACTCGAGAGAGAAAGAAATTGGAAAGTTGTGAATTAATAGGATATGATCTTTTCTTGGTTTGGGAAAATTGGGAATTGATTTACTTTCAAGATAGAAATATACCTGAAAGTTGTATTAGTCAATTTAGGAATCGGGTTTGTATGGCTAGAACATGAATTGCATTTAATCACAGAAATGTAGGTGGATGGTTCATGATTCTTAAGTGAGGTTAAATACGAGAGTTTTAATCTCTTGGAAATAGTTCTTGGCTAGCAACTGGAGGGAAAAGATTAACCAAATTATGTCGATAATTAATTTCATTACATGTTCATTTAACCTCAGCATGCTCTCATTCATAGTTTAGACTTACATTAGATAGTTATTTTAGATTTAGCATAAAAATTATAAAACAAAATATCAAACTTTTGGTTACACTGTTGTCTGCATTTTTAGAATCGAAATATAGTACACTTGAGCAGATTGCACTTCATCCCAGTCCCTGTGGGATCGATACTTGGCTTACTTAAGCCACTTTACTACTTGTTCGACCACGTGCACTTGCGTGTGAGTTATATACACATATAACGCAGACCGAATAGCTACCAGTAGAATTGGCTTTGATACATCAAGTTTTTCATGTATCTCTGTTGAAAAAGTGCATTGGTGACCCAACTTTGGTTGTTCCAGTAGAGAGAATTGGTGTGAAGGATTGCCTTACTTATGAAGAGGTTTTAGTTAATATCCTTGATGGTCAGGTTCGGAAGTTGAGAAACAAGGAAATAGCTTCATTGAAAGTTTTGTGGAGAAATCAGCTTGTTGAAAACGCTAAGTGGGAAACATGTTTTCCTTACTCTCATGTTTTATTATCCTCCATACTCAGTATATTTAAAGTACTAATCACATACTTTTGTGTTATATCATCTCATGATATAGGTTCAGGTGTTCATTCTTAGCCCCGCAGCTAAATTTTCGCTTATCCTAGCACCAGTATCAGCTTGTGGTGAGTCCTCATTATTTCAGGATGCCTGCTGTGGCTTATGGTTACTTGCAGTCATTTTAGTTTTCAGACTTAGTAGAGCTAGTTGGGGTTTTTGTCCCTTCATATCGTTTTATGAGTAGAGGCTTTTGGATTTGATATATAGATATTCAACTGTTTTGACTTGTTGTCCCATGATGTCGCCCAAGCGCACATGGTCATCAAGTAATATAGGATAGTGAAATCCCGATATCGATCTCTTAGAGACTTGTACGATTAGTTGCTTAAGTTTAAAACTTTATTTCACTATTCTAATAGATACATATGAAAATGGGGAATGGTTTGGAGATTATACTACTAAATTTTGAAAGTAAATTAACTAATGAATTGAATGTTTTTTCACAAATATTGTCATTCAAATGATGATGAGAATCTAGAGTCTTGGCACTTTCGCTTTCAGATTGAGTTTTAGGATTTGAATAAGCTAGACTAACTCTTCCTAAGGTTGCTAATACAAGTTACTATCCCATTTCTGGTGATTCTCTCGAACATCCAAGAATTATCTCATGAATCTTAACGCCTATATCCCTATGGTCACAGGAGCAACATGAGATGATAGTTGTGGAAATTTGTATTCAACTGAATAAAGTTGAAGGGTATATTCTTATTGTAACACCCAAAAAGCTCCTAAGATCAAACCCGAAGATTGGATTAGAGGAAAAAAAGAAAATATGCACCAGGTCACTGAATGACTCATCAGGTGACTTGTTAAGTCACTTGACGAATCGATAAGTGACCCGTTAAGTGGTGATAATTTGGAGAAGAAGTTATTTTATAGAATATAGGATAGATGGGACGACGAGTCATCATGTCACACCATGATTCATGGTGTGATCCATTAAGTGTGTAGTGGTGAAGAAAGGGTGGATTTTCCAGTGTTCAGAACGGATTGAGGGAACGAGTCGTCATGTCCCGAATGACTCGTTAAGTTACTCATTAATGGGAAAGATCAAAAAGTTGGAATTGTGGCCAGTGGCGACGAAAAGACTTGATGAGTCATCAAGTGACCCCAACAAGTCGTCCAGTCCCTCGTTAGGAATGGCAGGGTCATTTTTCCAGTCGGTTCATTAAGGGTGTTTCCATAATTTTCTAAGTTCCCAACTCCTAATGACGTTGTTTTGAGCCTTCAAATGAGTTTTTTAAGAGGGTTTAGCCTATTCTAAGTCATTAGGCTCCCATGCATGCATTGTATTGAATTTCTCTTCTAAGATCAAACTGGAATTCCTACTCAATTTCTTCCTCAATTCTCTTGGACTTTCAAGACTAGTTTGGAAATTAGTTTACCCAGGTATGTAGAGTCATGAATGGAGGATTCCTTCAACTCTCATGCCCAAATTTCTTCTCTAAGTCATGAATTCAAGTTTCTAATCAAGTGTATTGATTTCTAGGATTTTAACCCAATTCTATGAAACAATCTATGCAATGTTTATGGGTCCAATCCCCTTATGTTCTATTATATTACTTAAGTCTAATGCATAGATTCTACACTCAATTTGATTATAAATTCATGATTTCAAGTTATTAGAAATTCCATATTATGCAAGTTTTATGAAAATTCAAGTCTATGATCCATGATTTCAAGCATGATGAGATATATAGTATGCATGAATGTTTATGAACTCTCAACTTATGATTCCATGATTTTGACTTATGAAGTCTATTTCAAGTATGCACGATTTTATGATTTGGGCAAGCCCATGCAAGTTAAGTATGCTTATTATGATTTCAGCCAAAGCTAACAATATCAGTCTATGATATTATTTAGAATCAAGACTCCCAATGTAGTTTATGATTTGACTTGGAGTCAAACTCCCAATATTCAGAGTTAAGCTGATTTTGAGAATATGATTATATGAGCACTATAGATGTTTTGGGAGTAGTTTCTAGCACCAAGTAGGTGAGGCTTTATGAGGTTCCCCGGTCTCATAAACTACACGCCAACTTAGGTATATATTTGGGACCTCTCAAGAGAGTGATTCCCCCGCCTGAGGGTACACCGTGATATCACACCTTATTCATCCTTTGCTCTGGCAAGACGTAGGATGACTCTCCTCCACGTGGGCAAGACATGGGATCATCATGCACTCATACATGGTGGTTGTCGGTTATGATGAGTCTCCCATTGTTCCTCATGATTTTAGTTACTCTTGTTCATGACTTATGATAGTATAGTATGTTTTATAGAATGCCTGACCCACTGATCAATTTATGAGCTTTTACGTCCGATTTCAAGCATAAAAAGTCATATTATTTGTATTTTTAAATCTTGGGTCATTATGTTCAGTTATGATGAATAGCTTTGTCACAACCCAAACACGGGCCCGGATTGAGACACGGGACAAGAAACCCCGAGAGACTCCAAGTCGGCCCATGGAAAGATCATAACTTCTAACACAATCAAATAAAGCGAAAGACCAGCATAATAATCATAGCGAAAGTTTAAACATAACATAAAATCTGAATATACAACATGAGTCTGAAGCTGAATACAATCTATGTCTGAAAAGCCTCTACGCCTGATGAGTTGATGGGACAAGACCCCAACTAACTCTCTAAGTTTGAAACTGAAAATACGTAAATATAACTGAATAAAAAGGGGCCCTCAACAGATAAGGACTCACCAATAGAGATTGGATGCTAACTCCGGAACTGGCTAGGGAGGGGGCTGAGTCTGAAGAACAGAGCCTGTATCATAAAACGATACAACATAGAGTATGCGGTCAGTACGTGGCATGTACCGAGTATGCAAGGTAAGTAAAACAGACAGTAAAATACATAAAAGTTCATGAGAATGTGACAACATGATCATAACGTAAATATCATAATGCAAACGTAAGACTCAAGGTTTTCAAAACATTCGTAAATCATTCATAATCATAATCATAATCGAAAAGCTTTATTAAACATGACTTGAGCCAAAGTATATAATCATTACCATACATAAATCATGAGGAACAGTGGGAGATTCTTATAACCGACATACCCCATATGAGCACACATGGAACCCGACCTATAAACCCCTAGTCAGGAGGGTGTTCGTACCTTGCCAAGGGTAGAACCATGAAATAGGCGTGATATCACTCATGAAAGGACCAAAGGAGGTCCCGTCATGGCTACATTGGTGCGTAGTTCTGAGACCCGCGGTATGCTTGGACCTCGGGTCTACTCGGTGTTAAATACTACTCCCAAAATATATATAGTGCTTATACGGTAATATACATGAGATTCATAGGCTAGTTTTAAATCGTGACAATCATAAGCATACTTAAAATATGTGAACTAGCCATGAAATAAGGCCCGTGAGTCGGCCAAAATCATAAATCCATAAATCATGAAGTTCATACATACTTGTAAAACATGTATATACTTGATATCTAATAAATTCAATCTTAAGTACTTGAGAGAAATCATATCATAAGTCATAAATCATAATGGATTAACGAACATCAAAATCAAAGTGGAATCATAACTTGAACTTTCATAAAATATGCATAATTGGGCATAGTTTGTAGAAATTTAAATCCATAAGTTTACAATTCAAAATAGTCATAAAATCTTCCCATGATTCATAAGATATTAATTTATATATGAAAGGGGTTAACCCATAGATAGATCATAAGGATTTCATAAGAATTGGGATAAAATCCCATAAAATTTCAAGAATTAGAGAGGAATTGGGCATGGGTGTGAACAATTTTACCCATTCATAACCCTACATACCTGAGAGAATCTGATTCTATAACTTCTCTAATTTCCCAAGGAAGAATTGAGAAAAACTTGGAAGAAATTAAGCTTGATCACCTCTCTTGACTTCCAAACTCACATGCATGAATAGGAATAGCTTAGAATGAACTTACCCCTCTTAAGTCTCACTATTCATAGCATAAAACGACGTAGTTTAGGCCTTAGGATCATAGGAATTATGAAAAAGCCCTTAATAAACTTGTAGGAAAAAACTGACTGCCAGTCCCAACGAGGGACTGGACGAGTCGTTACCTATGACCACGACTCATGGTCTCCTGTCGTCAAGTACACTGCCCATTTTCCTTAAAGGGTCCCCACGAGGGACCTAATGATTCGTCATTGGTGACCAAGGCTCATGGTCACCTTTTGTTATCTTCACTGCTCAAAAATATTTAATCCTTAACCAACTACTGACCATGACTCACCTAACGAATCATGGCATTATCCACAACTCATGGTGTCCATTCATGAGGTACACTATCAGCCTTTCCTCTATCCTTCTACTGCCCTTGACCACGGGTGACCTAACGGCTCGTGGGGATGACCACGACTCGTGGTCACACCTGTGGTCACCCCAACTTGAAAATTTCCAGACAAATCAAAACTCCTCACCAGAAGTCACTTAACGACTCATGGTCATCCTAACGGGTCATAGGATGACTCATTCTATGATCTGTGCAGAAAATCTTGTTTTCTCCATTTCAACTCCGGATATAATCTTAGGGCTTTCGAGGTATAACAATATGTTCCCCTTGGGAACATTTGTCCTCGAATGTTGAAAATCATATAGAAAAGTATAGAAATGCAATCATCATATTCAAATACTGATCATATAAGCAGAAAATTGATGGATGGATTACCTCCAAATTGAACTATATGGCTGAACTGAAATCATGAATCGTACATATATACTTTGCCATGAAGAAACTGGGGCACGAGAACTTAATAGAGTTATAGGGCAAAAACTGATACCTCAAGCTGAAACTGAGCCGAAAGGGAATAGATGTGGGTATCTAATCATCATATCTGCTTCGGCTTCCCACATAGCTCCATCAACATGTCGATTCCTCCATAAAACCTTGACTAAAGCTACTTCCTTGTTCCTTAGCTTCCAAACCTCACAATCCGGTATTTCCATCGGAACCTCCTCATAACTAAGGCTTTCCTTCACACCTACACTCTCCACCGGAACAACTAGAGCTGGATCTCCCAAACACTTCTTCAAGAGCAATATATGGAAAACTAGATGGATTGAAGCTAATTTTGATGGCAACTCCAACTCATATGCTGCCTTGCCAACCTGTTTCACAATCCGGTATGGGCCAACATATTGGGAACTGAGTTTCCCTTTCATTCCGAACCTCATCACCCTTCATGGGAGACACCTTTAGAAACACCCAATCACCAACTTCAAACTCAAGCTCTCTTCTCCTCACATCCGCATAGGACTTTTGGTGACTTTGAGCTGTTTTCAACCTGTCCCATATAAGCTGAACTTTCTCCATGGCCTTATGGACAAAATCTGGCGTGATCATTGCAGCTTACCGACTTCAAACCAAACTTATAGTCGATCTACATCTCCGCCAAAAGAGAGCCTCAAACGGAGCCATCTGAATGTTGGAATGGTAGCTGTTGTTATACGTAAACTCAATGAGAGGAAAATGATCATCCCAAATACCCTTGAAGTCAATCACACATACTCTTAGTATGTCCTCAAGAGTCCGAATAGTCTGCTCCGCCTGGCCATCGATTTGTGGATGAAATGTTGTATTAAGCTTGACCTAAGTACCAAGCCTCTTTTAAAAGACTTTTAAAACTGGGAGGTAAATTGAGTACCTCTGTCTGATATGATGGACAAGGGCACTCCATGCAACCAAACTAGCTCTCAGATGTATAGTTTGGCATAATCCTCCATTGAATCAGTGGTTTTGACCAATAGAAAATGAGCGGCTTTGGTGAACCTATTCATGACACCCAAATGGAGTCATACTATCGACGAGTGCGAGGAAATCCTGTGATGAAGTACATATTAATCTCCTCCCACTTCCAAGTAGGGATACTCATGTCCTGAAGCACACCTCTCGGTCTCTGATGCTCAACCTTCAATTGCTGATAATTTTGACACTTAGATACAGATTCTGCAATGTCCTTCTTCATGCCATTCCACCAATGGACTTCCTGTAGGTCACGGTACATCTTGGTGGCACCAGGATGTATGGAGTATCTGGAACCATGAGCCTCGTGCAATATCCAATCTCTCAAATCATCAACATCCAGAACACACAAGCGACCCTAGTATTGAAGCACACCATCTCCCCCTTTGGAGAAGACCTCTACATTCTAGTTCTGAACTGTTTCCTTCAACTTTACCAAAATGGGATCCTAGTCTTATCTAGCTTTCACATCAGTCACCAAGGATGATTTTGACCCGTTCTGAACTATAACACCGGCATTGGTCAAGTCAACTAAACGAACTCCCAATCGTGCAAGATGATGCACATCCTTCACCAGCTCCTTCTTCTCCTCATCTACATGGGACACATTTTGCATAGAAATCCTACTAAGAGTCTTCTACTACATTAGCCTTGCCCGGATGGTAAAGGACACTCATATCTTAATCCTTGAGTAGCTCCAACCACCTCCTTTGATGCAGATTTAGGTTATTTTGGGTAAAAACATATTGTAGGCTCTTGGGTCCTTAAACATATCTTGATGGAGCTCGTACAGATAATGTATCCAAATCTTCAAGGCAAATACTACTGCCTCCAATTCAAGATCATGGGTCGGGTAATTCCTTTCATGAACCTTCAGCTGCCTGGAAGCGTATGCTATCACTTCACCATGCTGCATCAATACACAACCAAAGCCAATTCTATAAGCATCGCAATACACAACATACCCATTGGTACCCTCAGGTAGGGTTAACACCAGTGCCGAGGTGAGTTGAGTCTTCAACTCTTGGAAGCTCCTCTCACAAGCATCCGATCATTGGAATTTCACTTTCTTTTGGGTCAATTTGGTTAATGGCGCTGCAATAGATGAAAACCCCTCAACAAAACTCTGATAATATCTAGCTAAGCCCAAGAAGCTCCTGATATCTGAAGGATTCACCAGTCTAGGCCAATTCTTCACTTCTTCTATGCTTTGAGAGTCCACCTTTATACCCTCACTTGACACCAGATAGCCCAAAAATGCCACCGAGTTCAACCAAAACTCGCACTTGCTGAATTTAACATATAATTGGTGATCCTTGAGAGTCTGTAGCACCACCCTCAAATGAGCAGCATGCTCCTCCTCGCTCCGAGAGTATATTAGGATGTCATCGATAAACACAATCACGAACATATCTAAGTAGGCTTGAACACCCCGTTCATCAAATTGAATAAAGCTGCAGGAGCATTCGTTAGCCCAAAAGACATAACTACAAACTCGTAATGACCATACCAAGTCCTGAGGCTGTCTTCGGGATGTCACTTTCCCAAACCCTGAGCTGATGGTATCTGGATCTGAGATATATCTTCAAAAAGCACTTAGCACCCTAAAACTGGTTAAACAAATAATCAATTCTAGGGAGTAGATACCTGTTCTAAATGGTGACCTTGTTCAATTGCCGATAGTCGATACACATACGAAGAAACCATCTTTCTTTCGGACAAAGAGAACTGTTGCACCCCATGGGGATTTTCTCGGTCTAATGAATCCCTTATCTAAAAGGTCTTTCGGCTGCTTCTTCAACTCGGCTGGGGCCATTCTATAAGGAGGAATAGATATAGGCTGCGTATCGGGAAGAAGGTAAATACCAAAATCAATCTCCCGCTTGGGAGGCATTCTCGGTAGATCATCTGGGAAGACTTCTGAATACTCACATACTACTGGAACGGACTGGATAGTCGGGCAGCATTCTTAACCCTAACTAGATGGTACATGCAACCCTTAGAGATCATCTTTCTGGCCTTAAGATAGGAAATGAAACGACCTACAAGTGTAGCTGAAGTACCCTTCTATTCTAAGGCTTGATCACCAGAAAATCAAAACTCTACTGCCCGGGTTCTACAATTAACTGAGGCATAGCATGCAAATAAACAATCCCTGCCGAGAATAATGTCAAAATCGGTCATGGCTAAGTCTACTAAATCTACTGAGGTGACTTTATGAAGGACTATGACCGGCAAATCTCTATTCACCCATTTAGCTACAACTGAATCACCCACTGGAGTATAGATTGAGAAGGGTTCTGATAAGATTTCAGGACTGACTCTGAAACTACTAGCAACATAGGGCGTCATAAAAGACAAGGTAGCCCCTGGATTTAACAATGCATATACATCAAAATGAAATACTCGTAATATATAGTGACTATATCAGGGGAGACCTCCTGCTCCTAGCAAGATGCTAGGGCATAAAATCTATTTTGGTGTTGTCCGCCACCTGTGCTACTAGAAGCACCTTGCTAGAAGGGACGTGCTGCTGGAGCTGCTGAACTAGAAGCTGGGGTACAGGCTCCACCATCGCTTAATTTGGCTAGGCAATCTCAGAGCATGTGTCCAGGTTTTCCACACCCAAAGAAAGTGTCTGAACCAACTAAACACCTCCCTGGGTGGTTCTTGCCACACTTCACACAGGCTGGAAAAGTGCTATCTCTTGAAATGCTCCCTTGGCCCCTCGATCTTGACGCTCTACCCCTCTAATCACATCTGGGTCGGGACGAGACACTAGCTGATAATGGTGTTGGGGTAAAATCTCTGGTGGGACTGCTGACGGTACCCACTAGGCCTCAGCTGGGAGAATCTGATGCTATCCATCCTGGTCCTCTTGGCTCCCTCTCCCGCTAACTCAACTGTACTGCCTCCATCTGCTGGGCGTACAGGACTATCCAAACAGAGTCAATATCCTAGAGAAGCATCGTGGTCTAGCAATCCCTAACCAAGGAGTCTGCTATCTCGTGTATGAACTTTCTCACACGGGCCCTCTAATCCTCCACCAACTTAGGTGCATATCTAGACAGATGTGCGAACTTCGAGGCATACTTTTGAACCATCATCTTTCCCTTCTTAAAATTCACAAACTCGGCCACTTTTAGCTCCTTTATCTCCCGAGTGAAGAACCAATCAAGAAAAGCGGCATGGAACTCATCCCAACTAATAGGGCCTGCTCCGACTGCCCTACTATCCTTCCACTATTTGAACCAAATGTGTTCGACCACCTTCAACTGATATGAGGCCAAATTAGCACACTCCTCCCCAGTCACCCCCATAATCTGGGTGATCTTCAAAATCACCTCTATGCATTCATGTGGATCCTCGTGCCACCTTCGATCCAAGGAACTCAGGAGGCTTCATCCTTAGAAAGTCTCTAACCCTCGTTGCCGCTGCATTCCTATTTTGCAGACATGGACTACCACCTACTAGTTGACTTGGGCGGTCAAGGCCTATGCTAGCATCTGAATGGCTGCACTGAATTCAGCATGGGCAACCGACTGTAGTGCATGGTGCTCATGGGCTGGTGGGGCCTGTTGGTGCCGATCTCCATTGCCATCCTCGTGGCCATTTCCATTTCCGTTTCTTCAGCCGTTAACTCTGCGGGGAGGAATGATTCTAAAAAGGCTCATATCATGAGTTACAAGAATAAAGATACATTTCATCGCATGACATAGATCATGAAAGAAGGGAACATTTCCTAAACGTCTCGTAGCCTCTTCGATATAAGTGTGGCGCGCTTCACACCTATGAAAAAAACTCTACTTAACGTGGCTTTCAGACACCCTAGGACATTTCAAAACCTATTTCTCTAATACCAAGTTTGTCACAATTTGAATGTGGGCCCGGATCGAGACACAGGACAAGGAACCCCAAGAGACTCCAAGTCGACCCATGTCATGAACATAACTTTTAACTCAATCAAATAAAGCGGAAGATCAGCAGAATAATCATAGAGGATGCCTAGACATAACATAAAATCTGAACATACAACACGAGTTTGAAGTTGAATTCAATCTCTCTCTTAAATGCCTCTACGCCTGATGAGTTGATAGGACAAGACCCCAACTAAATCTCTAAGTCTGAAACTGAAAATATATAAACATAACTGAATAGAAAGGGTCCCTCGATAGATGAGGACTCACCAATACAGACTGGATGCTAACTCCATAACTGGCTAGTGACGGGGCTGAATCTGAAGATCGGAGCCTGTATCATAAAATGATATAGCATAGAGTATGCAGTCAGTACATGAAATATATCGAGTATGCAATGTAAGTAAAACAGATAGTTAATATACATAAATGTTTATGAGAGTGGGACAACATGATCATAACGTAAATATCATAATGCAAACATAAGTCTCAAGGTTTTCAAAACATTCATAAAACAGTCATAAATCATAATCATAAGAGAAAAGCTTTATTGAACATGACTTAATCCAAAGTATATAATAATAACCATACATAAATCATGAGGAACAGTAGGACATTCTTATAACCGATATACCCCATATAAGCACCTATGGAGCCCAACCTGTAAATTGTTCGGTCTGTTTGCTACGGGTATAAAACTCACACGCAAGTGCACGTGGTCGAACAAGTAGTAAGTGGCTTTAGTAAGCCAAGTATCGATCCCACAGAGACTTGGATAAAGTGCAATCTGTTCAAGTGTACTATATTTTACTTCTAAAAATGCAGACAACAGTGTAACCAAGAGTTTGATAGTTTGTTTTATAATTTTTATACTAAAGCTAAAACAATTATCTACTTTGAGTCTGAACTATGAATGAGAGCATGCTGAGGTTAAACGAACATGTAATGAAATTAATTATCATCATACTTTGGTTAATCTTTTCCTCCAGTTGCTAGCCAAGAACATTTGCCAAGAGATTAAAACTCTCGTATTTAACCTCACTTAAGAATCATGAACCATCCACCTACATTTCTGTGATTAAATCCAATTCATGTTCTAGCCATACAAACCCGGTTCCTAAATTGACTAATACGACTTTCAGGTATATTTCTATCCTGAAAGCAAATCAATACTCAATTTTCCCAAACCAAGTAAAGAACATATCCTATTAATTCACAACTTTCCAATTTCTTGCTCTCTCGAGTGAAACCGGACTTTTTAGATGTACATTAACGTAGACCACACATTAATGCAGTAAGAACAAGAATTAGTAGAACAACCATGGAAGAAAAGATGAAAAACCAAAGAATCAATGATCACATTTCATCACAATTGTTCATAACCTTAGCAAGAAGAGGAATTAGCCACTCATTTGTGGATTAAACATCTTTAAATGAGTGTTAATCATACAAGCAATTGAATTAAAGAAGAAAGAAAGAGAGAAAAAACCCTGATATTTTCGTCCCTCAACTGCCTATAACCCACGTTCTTGGTCCACCAAGTCAGAATATTGAAAAATGAACCTAAGTGTTCTATTTATACTGCTGGGAATTTTTCCCGAAATAATGAGCAACGTGTCACGGAGCACTGCCTCCGTGACACACTACGAAAGCGGACCCTCACTGGAACTGGGGGTCCAGGAATTAAGGCTCAACGTGGCACGGCGTGCAACGCGGAGCCAAGCCACCGTGCCATGGACCAGATGCGGACCCTCTCTGGAATTTGGGCGAAATTTCCCTATCCAGGCAGAAGGCCTCCGCGATGGCAGCGTGACACGGCTCCATCGCGGAGCCCCTTTAATTCATGCTGTCCAATGCCTTGTTCCTTGCTCGCATCCAAGTCCAACCCCGATATCCTCCAACATGCATTTTAGCTTCCCGAAATTACATTTTACCTGCAAAATAATGCTAATCATGTTGGTTAGTGTAAATTCACATTTTATTACCAATTACATGAGAATGTATACACATTGGTAGATAAACAAGGCTAAAATGGTACTTTTGAGTATTACTTGGGCATATAAATTTGCCCAAGATCACTTACCCCACACTTAAATCCTTGTTCGTCCTCGAACAACAATCCTACACTTCATGCAATTTACATCCCAACCTCGCTACTTTGGTTCAACAATTTAGGCTACGGTCATACCGATTATTTAATACAACAAATTATCAAGAAAACATGCATGGTCTTATCAATGCAATGACCTTCAATACATCAAGACCTCCTAGACTTTAAGAATCGACTCTCGATATTGGCAAACTCATGCAAATCAGCTGATCAAGATATCCGACACAAAAATTAATCTTTCGTCAAGAATGTGCCCTCACAACACAAGAGAATCTTCCCCTTTTTGCTCATATGACTCACAAGAATTCAAGCAGGGGCATGTAAACACAATTTCGCTCTCTCTCCCAAAAGAATTCACATGCATCATGTCATGACCCATAAGCTTGCCCTTAGTGTATTACTCCACTAATATAAAGAAGTGCGATGTAAGATCACGTAGGACTTTAGCGGGTTGTAATGGAAGCTACGGAACTAGTAAATATTGGATTAGCCAATAATAGCCACTAGCATCCTTAAGCGCCTTTTCAACACATCCCATTAACTCATGGACATTGTTTCTTTTTTTTTCCATCATCCCATTCTTGATGTTTTTCTTTAGTATGGCCCATCGTATTAAGCACACTTGACACAACAACAAAGATTATTCATGCACCTTCATTATAGTTTATTTATAGCAAGTGCACCTTCAACCTTTTCTTTTCTTCTCTCACTCTGCTTTTCTTTTTCTTTTCACCATTCTCACTCTTTGACACTTCAGGAAAATGATTTTCTCTTCTTAAGCGCTTAAGAGTTTTGTATAGACTTTACGGCTAATGAAAAGAATGAATTAAGCTCGGTTTACACTTTATGACAAAAGAAAAAAATAATAGGCTAAAGGCTCAACGGGCTGACTAGGGTATACAATCAAGGTGTGTACGACAAGGAAAGATAGAAACTCTCGGTTAAAACAAAGAAATGCCTACATCCTTTCCTACAATACACCTCCTTCATTTCGTTTTGTACACACACTAGGCAAGTTCTAGACACTTCATAATAGCATGGAATAACAACACCTCACTTCACACTTTTTGCACATGCTCAATTCAAGATGTATTCACAGACTCTTCAATCAGCTAATTACAGGAATTCAAACATTAAGCCTCAATCACACTGAATCGAACTCTATGGCCTAGGTATCTCAACATATTTACAAAGTTGAATGCTTTCATACGAATCACCTTTGCATTTTAAATATCATGTACAACACGCAACCAGAATTTCGCAACCATACAGTAACTACAGGTTTTGGGATGCAACCCACCAAAGAAAAAAACTGAAAAATAATTGAAAAAAACTACTCCTAACGACTACATTTCCCTTAAGATGGTCGTCATCTATCCATCATACGGAACGGTCACTACTATGACTTCGGTTCAATGGGATCATTCTCGGTAAAAGAACCGAAAACAAACGCCGAGAAACCTAAGAAGAAAAAAAAATGTTGAAAATATCGATCATTTCGATAGAAAAATATGTACAAAATATTTTAAATTTAAAAATATCAATCATTTCGATAACAAAAATATGTACAGAATCAGCTAGCAACATTCAGCAACACACATCAATTTAACATAAATTTACAAATACAGAACAACACTTTAACAATTCACAAATCACAGGGAACACAAAATTTCACATGCACGACAACAAATGAGAGCATACATACAAAACAGCCCAGCCCAGCACCTAACTAATCCCACCCTACACTTAGCTCGAACACTGTCCCCAGTGTTCGCAAAAATTAACATAGAACAAAATCGGGTGGTGGAACTCCCTGATCAGTCAAAGTATTCCACTTCTTCGTCGGGTGCTACTTCTTCATCTCCCATGTCTGAGTCGACCCCGTCGTCTTCATCGGACTCCACATCGGAGTCCTCCCGACGTGTCTCCTCATCTGTGGGGACATCATCATCTATGGGCTCTACAAATGCTGGCCCCACTCGGCATAGAGCCCTAGCGTTTTCGCCGAAAGGGTAGTCCAGCTCGGGCTGCCATAGCTCCTCCTCTGTCGCCGGCCTCCCGCCTATCCTCAGCTGGAGCATTTGCATCCCATATATTCGAGCCATATACTCATCATCACGAGCATGTCGCTCACCAAGTGTAAGCACTAGCATGTGGGTGGTGTCGGGAGCCTTAGTTTTAGTAACATCTAAGGCTCGCCGCTCCATCTGCGGGATATAGTCAAGGGCCTCCTCCTCGACATCTAGGCCCCTGAGGAAGGTGGTGAGTAGTCCACCAAAGCCATACCTGTGCCCCTGGTGCAACCGGGCTCTCTTCATGGCAGAGATAATTACCGCCCCCACGTTGATCTCCAGCCCTTTCATCAGGGCGTACACCAGGCATACACAATCCCGGGTTACATCTATCTTATGTACCCCTGGGATTAGGCATAAGCAGACTATCTTCAGCCAGATTCGGGCTTCCCTGTTCATCTGTGAATATGGCAACATCTGGTGGTAGCCCCTCTCTTTGTGTCTGCTCCATCTAGCTGTCGATCGGGTCCCACACAATGTACGTCTGATGTCCGCATATGGTGGGGTAATGTTCAGCTGTCGGAGCACGTGGGCATCTGTGTCCCTCGCTCCTATGATGGCATTAAGGTGGTGGGGCTCCAAGGTGACTATTTACCCTCTGATCTTGATGGTGTGACTTCTAATCGTCGAGTTCCAGTTGGCATAAAATTCCCGAACCAAGTGCAGATTGCATTCCTTGGGCTCTTCAAAGATGAAATTTAGCCCAGCTGGCTCGATTCGGTGGACCATCCTAGGGAACTCCTGTGCCAATGGTTCCCGTGCTATGTGCTCCTCGGGGAAATATTTGTTTTCTTTGTGCTTTGCGTACCACTTTTTCCCCTCATCCAGTCACCCATCTCGTTCCGTATTGGCGGCGTTGGCCGCATGGAACTGCTGGTGTTGCTGGGACTGCTGTGCCCAGTCTGATTCGCTTCCTTCCGGCGCCTGAAGTTGATGCGCCTTTCCCTTTCTCTTGCCTGCTTGCCATTTTACCTGTCAACCCAAGTATACAAGATCAATGTTAAGCTAACGGATATTAACTTCGACTAAGGTAGGGTTAAGCTAGGTTACCCCACACTTAGTCCTTAGCTACAGTTACAACAATACGACAAGATTATCTTTATTTACACATAATAACCAACTATATAATCATGCTTAGTGCATTCGAAAAATTCGACGGTATATCTTCTGCGTACTACTCAGACTTCGTACAGCCAATCACAATCACTACCATCGCTAACATTTTACCCATCACACTTAGCAAAGAAAAACAAAGAAACAAAAACAACAACAAAAATTTATCTACACGAACCTATCCAACTAACCAAATTCTTCCAAATTTCAACATTCCCTTAACCCGAGAATCCGTCGTTCTATTAACATCCTAACAATTAGTACATCGACGCATCTCATTCAACATATACATCCCGACATTAAACTCACAAGTTCACTACATTTTCAACTTCAAATTCAAAAACAAGCCCTAGAATTGATATTATCAAGCAAATTCGATTAATTTATGCAATTGACAAGTTCAAGCAATCATAACGACATTCCGAACACTCATCAATCAATAATTAAAATTGAATTCATGATTAATTTCTACTTAGGGAAATTTAGCTCACCTCACATGCTCAATATCGAAGAAAATCGACAAGAATTGAGAGGAAATCGAAAAACATACCTTGACTTTGAAGAATCGAAGAAAACTTGTTGAATTTCTTGACCTACTCCGTGTCACGTTGATGAGGGATGGGTTTTGGGAGGTTTGGTCGCGGAGAGATTAAAAAATGAGGGAAAAGGGAGGGTTTTTGGGGTTAAAAAGTACGGAAATCGCGCGGGTCACCCGGCGACCCGGTGTGACCCGTCGCGATATACACAGCAACGTGTCACGGAGTGCATCGCGGTGCACTGCCTCCGTGACACAGAGCCATCGCGAGACTGTTCTGGAAATGTTTAAAATTTCTAGATTATACCTCAACGTGTCACGGAGGTAACGCGGAGGTCCCCCTCCGTGACACGGAGCTGTCGCCTCAACTCACTGTTTGCCACTTTTTATTAATTTTCATACCTCGACTTTTCCTTCGCGATTCCATGCATATTTTTCTCCGTTTGACCTGAAATTCATCTCACTATACAAAATCGGTTAGAATTATAGGTTTCACTCTAAATACAAATAAAACAAAAACTAAAACGAAATTTTTTTGTAGTAAATCAAGAAAAAGAAAAAGAAAAGAAAAATCTATTTACAGTTTACAAAAAGAAAGAAAATTTTTTAACGGGTTGCCTCCCGTGTAGCGCCTGGTTTACCATCGCAGCTCAACGTCGTTAAGCTCAGTTGTCCAATAGAGTGATGGACGATTTCTCTCGATCACCATCCTCCCCCCAGTAGTGCTTACACCTATCCGGTGGTTTTCCCAACAACTCCCGTGAATCCTTAATCTGCTTATCCTCACCTTGATCAATCACATTGATCATCGAGAGTTCTTGTGCACCATCAGGAGCTTGGTGCCTTGTACACATCGAACACCTCCACCTTGTCGTGTGCTTGCATTGTTAACTGCCCCGCAGCTATGTCAATTAGTGCTTTCCCGGTTGCCAAGAAAGGACGTCCCAAAATAAATGGGACTTCCGCATCTGGTTCAAAATCCAGCACGATAAAATCTACCGGGAAAATTAGGGAGCCAACTTGCACCAGAATGTCCTCCACAATGCCATCCGGTCTGGCTAAGGATCGATCCGCCAATTGCAAGATTACTGTTGTGGGTCTAGGACTCCCTAGACCCAACTTTCTGAATACCGATGAAGGCATCAAATTTATGCTCGCTCCCAAATCACACAATCCACGAGCTCGGATGCTCTGCCCAATAGTAATCTGGATAGTAAAGCTCCCAGGGTCTTTGAGCTTTGTGGGCAGTCTATTTTGAATCCGGGAAGTGCACTCCTCCGTTAGAGCCACCGTAGCATACTCAGTCAACCGACTTTTGTTTGCCATGATGTCCTTTATATACTTAGCATATTTTGGCACTCCCTGCAAAACATCAACAAGAGGTAAGTTAATATGTACCTGTTTCAGCACCTCCATGAATTTCTTGAAACACGCCTCCTCCTTGTGTTTCTTTAGTCGTTGAGGGAACGGGGGTGGAGGTCTTTCTGATTCAGCTTCCTTAGTCTTCCCCCTTTCAGTACTTTGCTCCCTCTCAACTTCTGCTGCTCCCGACTGTTGAGGTGGTCTTTCTGGTTCCACCTCTTTCAGATGCAAACCACTCCTTGTGGTCACTGCATTTACCTGCTTGGGATTGGGATCCGTGTCACTCGGCAGTCCTCCTCTAGGCCTTGTGTTTTGGGCACTAGCAAATTGCCCAAATTGATATTCAAGTGCCTTGGTAGCTAACTGGTTGTTTTTCACTTTGGCTGCCAATTTCACATAGTCAACCTGCAATTAAGCTTGGTTAGCTATCATGGTCTTGAACATTTCCTCAATGCTGGGTGATGGTGGTGGAGGAGGTGCATTGTTGTTTCTGAATTGTGCTTGATAATTCTGCTGCCCTCCTTAGTTCCTTTGCACACCCTGACTCAAACTTTGGCCCTGATGGTTGTTGCTACCCCATGAGAAATTAGGGTGATTCCTCCAATTGGAATTGTAGCTACTACCATAATGTTGGTGGTTCCTTTGCGCATTACCCACAAAGTTTACCGAGTCAGGATTGGCTCCACAACACTCAGCTGAGTGCTCACTGCTTCCACACACTTCGCACCACATTTGCTGCACAGCATTCACTGGGGCTTGAGGCTGGTTCATTGTCATGTTGCCGAAGTGGGTGTTAAGTTGATTTTGCAATGCAGCTATCTGTGCAGCGATAGCTGTAAACCCATCCACTTCAAGCACTCCTGCTGCTTTCCTTGTCCCGCCTCTTGATGAATCAGCATTCCATTTTGGATTGCCCTGCGAAATACGGTTCAACAAGGTATACAACTCCTCATAAGATTTCTCCAGCGCTTGCCCTCTAGCTGCTGAGTCTAGCAATATTTTGGTGTGGGGTTCCAAACACTCTATAAAAGTGTGCACCAGCACATCATTGGACTGGTGATGATGAGGACAATCCCGCAACATGGATTTGAATCTCTCCCAGGCCTGATATAAATTTTCTCCCTCTCTCTGATTGAAACTTAGAATTTGACTTCTAAGTCTTGCTGTTTTACCGGATGGAAAAAACCGTATCAAGAATTTCCTTGCAAGATCATCCGACGTAGAAATAGAATTTGGTGGCTTAGCTTTCAACCACCTCTTGGCTTCTCCCAATAGTGAGTATGGGAACAATGTAAGCCGGACATAATTTGATGACACTCCAGCGGGGATGTAAGTGTCACTTATCTCCAAAAAATTTTGGAGATGCTGCTGTGGATCTTCATGAGGGAGACCGGTAAACTGCCCGCTAGTGTGCAACAATTGCACCATATTCTATTTAAGTTCAAATCTCCCTCCTGGCTCAGGTTTGCGGATACTAGATGTAACATTATTAGCATGTGGGATTGCCACCTCGCGAACCGGCCGAGCCGCTACTTCTTCAGGCACTAACACTGCCCGTACTACCGGTGGATTCTGTTGTTGCTCCATGATCGTCTGACTGAGCAACTGCCGCTTTCTTTGTAGAGCTTCTCTCCGTTTACTGTGAAATATTCTTTCTAGCTCTATATACGATTCCACCAGCTCCTCGTCTCTTGCCAGTGTTCAACAGAAATTAAGTTTGCAAAATACAAGCTAAGACCAAGTTGTCAACACTAAGAAAATAAAAATACAGTAAATTAACACTTAAAACAAATTCACCAATTGCCAAGTCCTCGGCAATGGCGCCAAAAACTTGTTCGGTCTGTTTGCTACGGGTATAAAACTCACACGCAAGTGCACGTGGTCGAACAAGTAGTAAGTGACTTTAGTAAGCCAAGTATTGATCCCACAGAGACTTGGATGAAGTGCAATCTGTTCAAGTGTACTATATTTTACTTTTAAAAATGCAGACAACAGTGTAACCAAGAGTTTGATAGTTTGTTTTATAATTTTTATACTAAAGCTAAAACAATTATCTACTTTGAGTCTGAACTATGAGTGAGAGCATGCTGAGGTTAAACGAACATGTAATGAAATTAATTATCATCATACTTTGGTTAATCTTTTCCTCCTGTTGCTAGCCAAGAGCAATTCCAAGAGATTAAAACTCTCATATTTAACCTCACTTAAGAATCATGAACCATCCACCTACATTTCTGTGATTAAATGCAATTGATGTTCTAGCCATACAAAGCCGGTTCCTAAATTGACTAATACGACTTTCAGGTATATTTCTATCCTGAAAGCAAATCAATACTCAATTTTCCCAAACCAAGTAAAGAACATATCCTATTAATTCACAACTTTCCAATTTCTTGCTCTCTCGAGTGAAACCGGACTTTTTAGATGTACATTAACGTAGGCCACACATTTATGCAGTAAGAACAAGAATTAATAGAACAACCATGGAAGAAAAGATGAAAAACCAAAGAATCAATGATCACATTTCATCACAATTGTTCATAACCTCAGCAAGAAGAGGAATTAGCCACTCATTTGTGGATTAAAAATCTTTAAATGAGTGTTAATCATACAAGCAATTGAATTAAAGAAGAAAGAAAGAGAGAAAAAACCCTGATATTTTCGTCCCTCAACAGCCTGTAACCCACGTTCTTGCTCCACCAAGTCAGAATATTGAAAAATGAACCTAAGTGTTCTATTTATACTAGTGGGAATTTTTCCCGGAATAACGAGCAACGTGTCACGGAGTGCATCGCGGAGCACTACCTCCGTGACACGCTACGAACGCGGACCCTCACTGGAACTGGGGGTCCAGGAATTAAAACTCAATGTGGAACGACGTGCAACGCGGAGCCAAGCCACCGTACCACGGACCAGACGCGGACCCTCTCTGGAATTTTGGCGAAATTTCCCTATCCAGGCAGAAGGCCTCCACGATGGCAGCGTGACACGGCTCCATCGCGGAGCCCCTTTAATTCATGCTGTCCAATGCCTTGTTCCTTGCTCGCATCCAAGTCCAACCCCGATGTCCTCCAACATGCATTTTAGCTTCCCAAAATTACATTTTACCTTCAAAACACTGCTAATCATGTTGGTTAGTATAAGTTCACATTTTATTACCAATTACATGAGAATGTATACACATTGATAGATAAACAAGGCTAAAATGGTACTTTTGAGTATCACTTGGGCATATAAATTTTCCTAAGATCATAAACCCCTAGTCGGGAGGGTGTTCATACCTTGCCAAGGGTGGAACCATGAAATAGGTGTGATATCACTCATGAAATGTCCATTTAGGCAAAAGGGATAGCCACAAAGGAGGTCGCATCAGGGCTATGTTGGCACGTAGTTTTGAGGCTCGGGGTATGCTTGGACTCCGGGTCTACTCGGTGTTAAATACTACTTCCAAGACATATATAGTGCTCATAGGGTAATATATATGAGATTCATAGGCTAGTTTAAAAATGTGATAATCATAAGAATGCTTGAAATACGTGAACTAGCCATGAAATAAGGCCCATGAGTCGGCGAAAATCATAAACCCATAAATCATGAAGTTCATGCATACTTGTAAAACATGTATATACTTGATATCTCATAAATCCATGGTAAGTACTTGAGAGAAATAATTATCATAAGTCATAAATCATAATGGTTAATGAACATCAAAATCAAAGTGGAATCGTAACTTGAGCTTTCATGAAATGTGCATAATTGGGCATAGTTTGTAGAAATTTAAATCCATAAGTTTATAATTTGCAATAGTCATAAAATGTGCCCATGATTCATAAAATATGAATTTATATATGAGAGGGGTTAATCCATAGATAGATCATAAGCATTTCATAAGAATTGGGATAAAACTCCATAGAATTATCAATAGAATTTCATGAATTAGAGAGGAATTAGGCATTGGTGTGAATAATTTCACCCTTTCATAACCCTATATGCATGAATAAGAATAGCTTAGGATGAACTTACCCCTCTTAAGACTCACTGTTCATAACTTAAAATGATGTAGTTTAGGCCCTAGTATCATAGGAATTACTGAAAACCCTTAATAAACTCGCAGGGAAAAACTGACTGCCAGTCCTAATGAGGGACTGGACGAGTTGTTACCCATGACCACAACTCATGGTCTCCTGTCGTCAAGTACACTGTCCATTTTCGTCAAAGGGTCCCCACGAGGGACCTAATTATTCATCACTGTCGTGGTCACCTCTCGTTACCGTCACTGCTCAAAAACATTTAATCCTTAACCAACTACTGACCATGACTCAGCTAACGAATCGAGGCATTAACCACGACTCTTGGTGTCCAGTCGTGAGGTACACTACTGGCCCTTCCTTCATCCTTCAACTTCCCTTGACAACGGTGACCTAACGGCTCGTGGGGCTGACCACGACTCGTGGTCACACCCATGGTCACCCCAACTTGAAAATTTCCAGACAAATCAAAACTCCTCACCATGAGTCACTTAACAAATCGTGGTCATCCTAATGGGTCACAAGACGACTTGATCTGTGACCTGGTGCACAAATTCCTGTTTTCTCCATTTTAACTTCGGGGTCTGATCTTTGGGCTTTTGGGGTATAAAAATATCTTCCCCTTGGGTACATTCATCCTCGAATGTTGAAAATAATACAGAAAAGCATAGAAATGCAATCATCATATTCAAATACTGATCATATAAGCTGAAAATTGACGGATGGACTACCTCTGAACTGAACTACATGGCTGAACTGAATTCATGAATCATACATATATACTTTGACGCGAAAGAAACTGGGGAACATGAACTGAATATGAAACTGAATAGAGTTCTAGGGCAAAAAATTGATACCTCAAGATGAAACTGAGCCGGAAGGGAATAGATGTGGGTATCTAGCCATCATATCTGCTTCAGCTTCCCACGTAGCTCCCTCAACATGCTGACTCCTCCATAAAACCTTGGTTGTAGCTACTTCCTTGTTCCTTAGCTTCCCAACCTGACCATCCAGTATTTCCACCGAAACCTCCACATAACTAAGGTTGTCCTTCACACCTACACTCTCCATCGGAACAACTAGAGCTGGATCTCCCAAACACTTTTTCAAGAGAAATACATGGAATACTGGATAGACTGAAGCTAATTCTAAGGGCAACTCCAACTCATATGCTACCTTTCTAATCCGTTTCACAATCCGGTATGGGCCAACATAATAGGGACTGAGTTTCCTTTTCATTATGAACCTAATCACTCCTTTCATAGGAGATACCTTTAGAAACACCCAATCACCAACTTCAAACTCAAGCTCTCTCCTCCTCTCATCCGCATAGGACTTTTAGCAACTCCGTCCTATTTTCAACTTGTCCGGTATGAGATGAACTTTCTGCATGGCCTCATGGACTGAATCTAGCCCGATAATCGCAGCTTCACCGACTTCAAACCAACCAATAGACGATCTACATCTCTGCCCATAGAGAGCCTCAAACGGAGCCATCTAAATGCTGGAATGGTAGTTGTTGTTATACGCAAAGTCAATGAGAGGCCAATGATCATCCCAACTACCCTTGAAGTCAATCACACATGCTCTCAACATGTCCTTGGGAGTTTGAATAGCCGCTCTGCCTGACCATCGGTTTGCGAATGAAATGTTGTACTGAGCTTGACCTGAGTACCAAGTCCCTTTTGAAACGACCTCCAAAACTGGGAGGTTAACTGAGTACCTCTATTTGATATGATGGAAAAGGGTACTCCATGCAAGTGAACTAGCTCTCGGATGTATAGTTTGGCATAATCCTCCTCTGAATCAGTGGTTTTGACCAATAGAAAATGAGCGGCTTTGGCCAACTTGTCCACGACCACCCAAATGGATTCATACTGTCGATGAGTGCTAGGAAATCCTGTGATGAAGTTCATATTAATCTCCACCCACTTCCAAGTAGGGATAGTGATGTCCTAAAGCACACCTCCCGATCTCTGGTGCTCAACCTTCACTTGCTGACAATTTGGACACTTAGCTACAAATTCTGCGATGTCCTTCTTCATGCCATTCCACCAATAGACTTCCCATACATCATGGTACATCTGGTGGCAACTGGATGTATGGAGTATCTGGAACCGTGAGCCTCGTGCAATATCCGATCTCTCAAATCATCAACATCTGGAACACACAAACGCTCCTGGTATCAAAGCACACCATCTCCCCCTTTGGAGAAGACCTCTACCTTCTGGTTCTGAACTGCTTCCTTCAAATTTACCAAAATGGGATCCTCGTCTTGTCTAGCTTTCACATCAGTCACCAAGGATGATTCTGACCCGTTCTAAACTATAACACCGCTATCGATCGAGTTAAGCAAATGAACTCCTAACCGTGCAAGCCGATGCACATCCTTCAGCAACTCCTTCTTCTGCTCATCTACATGGGACACACTTTCCATAGAAAGCCTACTAAGAGATTCTGCTACTACATTAGCCTTTCCCGGATGGTAAAGGACACTCATATCATAATCCTTGAGTAGTTCCAACCACCTCCTTTGACGCAGATTTAGGTCCTTCTGGGCAAGCATATATTGTAGGCTCTTGTGGTCTGTAAACACATCTATATGGATCCCGTACAGATAATGTCTCCAAAACTTCAAGGCAAATACTACCACCGCCAATTCAAGATCACGGGTCAGGTAATTCCTTTTATGAAACTTCAGTTGCCTGGAAGAATATGCTATCACTTTACCATGCTGCATCAATACACAACCAAGGCCGATTCTAGAAGCATCGCAATACACCAGTAACCCATTAGTACCCTCAGGTAGGGTTTTACACTGGTGCCAAGGTGAGTCGAGTCTTCAACTCCTGGAAACTCCCCTCACAACATCTGACCATTGGAATTTCACTTTTTTTTGGGTCAATTTGGTCAATGGCGCTGCAATAGATGAAAACCCCTCAACAAACCTCCCATAATAACCAGCTAAGCCCAAGAAGCTCCTTCTATCTGAAGGATTCACCGGTCTAGGCCAATTCTTCACTACTTCTATCTTTTGAGACTCCACCTTTATACCCTCACTTGACATGACATGACCCAAAAATGTCACTAAGTTCAACCAAAACTCGCACTTGCTGAATTTAGCATATATTTAACGATCCTTTAGAGTCTATAGCACCACCCTCAAATGAGCGGCATGCTCCTCCTTGCTTCGAGAGTATATCAGGATGTCATTGATAAACACGATCACGAACATATTCAAGTATGGCTTGAACACCTTGTTCATCAAATCCATAAAAGCTGCAGGAGCATTTGTTAGTCCAAAAGACATAACTGCAAACTAGTAATGAACATACCGAGTCCTGAAGGCTATCTTCGAGATGTCACTCTCCCAAACCCTGAGTTGATGGTATCCGAATCTTAGATCTATCTTCGAAAAGCACTTAGAACCTTGAAGCTGGTCAAAAAAATCATCAATTCTGTTGAGTGAATACCTGTTCTTGATGGTGACCTTGTTCAATTTCCAATAATCGATACACATACAAGGAAACCGTCTTTCTTTCAGACCAAGAGAACTGATGCACCCCAAGGGGGTTTGCTCGGTCTAATGAATCCCTTATCTAGAAGGTCTTTCAGATACTCCTTCTACTCAGTTGGGGCCATTTTATAAGGAGTAATAGATATAGGCTGTGTATCGGGAAGAAGGTCAATACCAAAATCAATCTCCCGCTCAGGAGGGATTCCTGGTAGATTATTTGGGAAGACTTTTGGATACTCACATACTACTGGAACAGACTGGATAGTCATGGTCTCGGACGTAGCATCCTTAACCCTAACTAGATGGTACATGCAACCCTTAGAGATCATCATTCTGGACTTAAGGTAGGAAATGAAATGACCTACAAGCACAACTGAACTACCTTTCCATTCTAAGGCTGGCTCACCCAGAAATCGAAACTCTACTGCTCTGGTTCTACAATTAACTGAGGCATAATATGAAAACAACCAATCCATGCTAAGAATAACAATTAAATCGGTCATGGCTAACTCTACTAAATCTATTGAAGTGACTTTCTAAAGGACTGTGACCGGGCAATCTTTATACACCCGTCTAGCTACAACTAAATCACCCACTGGAGTAGAGACTAAGAAGGGTTCTGACAAGATTTCAGGACTGACTCCAAAACTACTAGCAACATAGGGCATCACAAAAGATAAGGTATCCCCTGGATCTAACAATGCATATACATCAAGATGGAATACTCATAACATACCCGTGACTACATCCAGGGAGACCTTCTGCTCCTGGCAGGATGCTAGGGAATAAAATCTATTTGGCGCTCTCCGCCACCTATGCTAGTAGAAGCACCTTGATGGAAGGGACGTGCTACCGAAGTTGGTTAACTAGCAGTTGGGGTACGGGCTCCACCATTGCCTAATCTGGCTGAAGGGCAATCCTTAGCATGTGTTCGGGTTTGCCATACCCAAAACAATTGTCTAAAGCAACTAAAAACCTCCCTAGGTGGTTCTTTCCACACTTTGCACAGGCTGGAAAAGTGCGATCTCCTGAAATGCTCCCCTAGACCCTCAAGCCTGACGATCTACCCCTCTAATTATGTCTGGTTCGAAACGGGACACTAGCTGGGGCTAAAGATCTCTGGTGGGACTGCTGACGGTGCCCACTAGGCCTCAGCTGGGAGAATTTGATGCTATCCATCCTGGCCTTCTTGGCCTCCCTCTCCCACTCACTCAGCTATACCTTCTCCATATTCTAGGTGTACAGGACAATCTGAGCAAAGTCATCCTGGAAAAGCATTACGGTTCGACAATCCCTAACCAAGAAGTCTGCTATCCCATGTACGAACCTTCTCATACGGGCGCTCTGATCCGCCACCAACTCTGGTGCATACCTAGACAGACATGTGAACTCCAAGGCATACTCCTGAACCATCATCTTTCCCTACTTAAAATTCACAAACTTGGCTACTTTCAGCTCCCTCATCTCCCAAGGGAAGAGCGAATCAAGAAAAGTGGCATGGAACTCATCCCAACTGATAGGGCCTACTCCGGCTACCCGACTAACCTTCCACTGTTTGAACCAAATGTGTGCAATCCCCTTCAACCGATATGAGGCCAAATCAGCACACTCCTCCCCAGTCACCCCCATAATCTGGGTGATCTTCAATATCTCCTCTATGAATTCATGTGGATCCCGTCTACCTTCGATCCAAGGAACTAGGGAAGGTTCATACTCAGGAAGTCTCTAACCCTCGCTGTTGCCGCATTCCCATTTTGCGGGACATGCCCTACCGCTGCTGGTTGACCTAGGTGGTCAAGGATTGTGCTAGCATCTGAATGGCTACCCTCAATTCAGCATGGGCAACCGGCTATGGTGCATGGTGCTCATGGGCTGGTGAAGTCTGTTGGTGCCCGTCTCCATTTCCATCCTCGTGGCCATTTTCATTTCCATTTCTTCTGTTGTTAACTTTGCGGGGAGGCTTGATTCTGCAAACGCGTATAGCATGAGTTAGAAGAATAGATAAACATCTCACCGCATGACATAGATCATGAAAGAAGGGAACATTTTTGAAATGTCTCAATCCTCTTCGACATAAGTGTGGCATGCTTTACATACATGGAAAAGACTCTACTTAATATGGATTTCATACACCTTATGACACTTCAAAACCTATTTCTCTATTACAAAGTTTGTCATGACCCAAGTATGGGCTTGGATCGAGACACGAGACATGGAACCCCGAGAGACTCCAAGTCGACCCATGGCATTAACATAAATTCTAAAACTCAATCAAATAAAGCAAAAGATCAGCATAATGATCATAGCGAAAATCTAAACATAACATAAAATCTGAACATACAACATGATTCTGAAGCTGAATATAATCTATGTCTGAAAAGCCTCTGCGCTTGATGAGTTGATGGGACAAGACCCCAAATAACTCTCTAAATATGAAACTAAAAATACATAAACATAACTAAATAGAAAGGGGACCTTGATAGATGAGGACTCACCAATAGAGACTGGATGCTAACTTTGAAACTGGCTAGTGACGGAGCTGAGTTTGAAGATCGAAGCATGTATCATAAAACGATATTGCATAGAGTATGCAGTCAGTACGTGGAATGTATCGAGTATGCAAGGTAAGTAAAACGGACAGTTAAAATACATAAAAGTCCATGAGAGTGGGACAACATGATTGTATAGTAAATATCATAATGCAAACATAAGGCACAAGGTTTTAAAATTATTCGTAAATCATTCATAATTATAATCATAAGAGAAAATTTTTATAAAAAATGACTTGAGCCAAAGTATATAATCATAACTATACATAAATCATGAGGAACAGTGAGAGATTCTTATAACTGACATACTTCATATGAGCACAAATGGAGCCCGACCTGTAAACCCGTAGACAGGAGGATTTTCATACCTTGCCAAGGGTAGAACAATAAAATAGGCATGATATCACTCATGAAAGGCCCATTTGGAAAAAATGGACAGTCACAAAGGAGGTCCCATCATGGCTACATTGGCGCGTAGTTCTGAGACTCGGGGTATGCGTGGACCCCAGGTATTAAATGCTACTCCAAAACATATATAGTGCTAATAGGGTAATATACATGAGATTCATAGGCTAGTTTAAAATTGTGATAATCACAAGCATGTTTGAAATATGTGAACTAGCCATGAAATAAGGCTGAGTCGGTCAAAATCATAAATCTATAAATCATGAAGTTCATACATACTTGTAAAACATGTATATACTTGATATATCACAAATACATGATAAGTACTTGAGAAAAATCATATCATAAGTCATAAATCATAATGGGTTAATGAATATCAAAATCAAAGTGGAATCATAACTTGAACTTTCATAAAATGTGCATAATTGGGCATAGTTTGTTGAAATTTAAATCCATAAGTTTATAATGCGAAATAGTCATAAAATCTTCCCATGATTCATAAAATATGAATTTATATATGAGAGGGGTTAATCCATAGATAGATCATAAGCATTTCATTAGAATTGGGATAAACCCCCATAGAATTATCAATAGAATTTCATGAATTAGAGAGGAATTGGGCATGGGTGTGAATAATTTCACCCATTTCATAACCCTCCATACCTGAGAGAATCTAATTCTACAACTTATCTGATTGGCAAAGGAAGAATTGAGAAGAACTTGGAAAGAATTAAGCTCGATCACCTCTCTTGACTTCTAAACTTGCATTCATGAATAGGAATAGCTTAGAATTGACTTACCCCTCTTAAGACTCACTATTCATAGATTAAAATGACATAGTTTAGGCCTAGGATGATATGAATTACAAAAAATCCCTTAATAAACTCGCAGGGAAAAACTGATTGCCAGTCGTAGCGAGGGACTGGACGAGTCATTACCCATGACCACGATTTGTGGTCTCCTATCGTTAAGTACACTGCCCATTTTCCTCAAAGGGTCCCCACGAGGGACCTAATGATTTTTTATTCCGTGTCACCTCTCATTACCTTCACTGCTCAAAAACATTTTATCCTTAACCAATTGCTGACCACGACTCACCTAACGAATTGTGGCATTAACCACGATTCGTGGTGTCCAGTTGTGAGGTACACTGCGGCCCTTCCTTCATCCTTCAACTGCCCTTGACCACGGGTGACCTAACGGCTCGTGGGTCTGACCCCCACTTGTGGTCACAACCGTGGTCACCCCAATTTGAAAATTTCCAGATAAATCAAAAATCCTCACCATGATTCACTTAACAACTCGTGCTCATCCTGACAAGTCACAAGATGACTCGTTCTGTGACTTGGTGCAAAAAATCTTATTTTATCCATTTCAACTCTCGGGTCTAATATTAGCGTTTTCGGGGTATAACAAGCTTATGATTCTGTATATCTCAGATACATGGCTTTTAGCATCCAGTCCTTACTCTCATGACCTATTTAATTTGTATGCATGATTTCAACTACATTTTACTAAGCATGTTTTACCTACTTTACATACTCAGTACATCCAACGTATTGACTGCATACTCTATGCTATATCATCTCATGATATAGGTTCGAGTGAGCCAACATATTCTCGCTGATAGCTTGCTCCCATGTCAGTCCAGTTCAGCCCCTACTTTGGTGAGTCCTCATCATCCCAGGACATCTATTAGTTTAGACTTGTTATGTCAGTTTAGTTTCAGACTTGGAGTTAGCTGAGGTCTTGTCCCAGTATCTCATTAGATAGTAGAGGCTTTTCAGACATAGGCTTAGTATCGTCAGCTTTGTGATTCAATGTTGTGATATTATCGCATGTTATATGTTTTATGATATTTAGACTTATTCTTATTCATGTCTATGTTGATTTTTGCTTCATGCTATGTATGTACTATGGATTAGCTTGGAACCATTCATGGTTCTAGGTCCTGTGTCTCGATCAAGGATCTCAGCTCAGGTTGTGACAATGCTCCCCCGCCCAAGGGCATACCAGTGATATCACAGCGCCATTGTTCTTTGTCCTGGCATGACTTAGGATGGCTCTACCCACTTGAGTGCGTTAGTTGGGGAATCATGTAAGCTCTATTATGTTGGTGTTTGTTATGATAAAGCCTCCCATTATTCCTCATATTATCAGTTACTCATGTTCATGACTTATGATATTATGTTTCATGATAGATTCGACCCATTAAACAGTTTATGAGTTTTCACTTATGATTTCAAGTATGGCACACTATATGATTTCTATTTCAATACCTTGGGTCATTATGTTTAGCTTATGATTATGCATATTTCAGGAATATGACTTTTAGCATGTTGTCCTTACTCTCATGTTCTATCATCTTTAATATTCATGATTTCAGACTATCGTCTTACTAGTATATTTTACTTTACCTACATACTCATACATTCAAAGTACCGACCGTATACTCTATGCTATATCATCTCATGATATAGGTTCGGTGATCCTTCTCAATCCCATCATTAGCTCGCTCCCACTCAGCCCAGCTCTATCCCAGTTTTGGTGAGTCCTCATAATCTGACGGGGTCAATTTTGATAATGTCTCTTTTGTTTATGTATTCAGTTTCAGACTTGGCGAGGTAGTTGGGGGTGTTGTCCCATCAGCTTATCATATATTTAGAGGCTCCTCAGACACCTATGTATAGATGGTTTAGTGATGTTGGTTCATGTTTACATTTATGTTGACATGCTATGCAGACTTCTGCTTATATCATCTTTATGGTTTAATTCTGCTTAGCTATGCTCTTATTCATACTATATATGTTCCATGGGTTAGTTTGGAGCTATTTGTGGTTCTAGATTCTGTATTTCAAACCAGCAATTTAGCTCAGATCATGATATGTAGGGTGGCTGCCTTGTCATTGTCGTTTTTTCTTTTCTTCTTATAGTTTATTGCCACGCCCTAGCCTTGGGGGACGTGGCTAGCACCCGATGCTTATTGGCCCAAGCATACCACGATCAACACCTGTAGATAATCTTCAACTTAACTAGGCTGACAAGGCCACAATATGACACCGGATAAATAATATAATAGCCTTCTAGGTAGTCCCCTAGTTAACACATATATACAACAAAAGGGTTGACAAGGCCAGACACTATTAACTCTATCATCAGGGCCTCATCAGGGTCGGCAAGACCATACAACATACATAAAAAATCCACCATCTGAGTCTAATAACCTCTACAAGAGTACAATTGATAATTGGGTGGAACAAGGCCCCACCCTTCCCAAAACATCAAGTCTATGCAACTAAGCCTGAAATAACAAAACAAGAGGGACACTTGATCGTCATCTTCAAAAGGCATGGAGCTTATCAACTGCAACTAAGTTGAATATACTCTTACTAGGAGCAGTCTATCAAAATCTCTACCTAAACCTATTGGCATGAACGCAACACCCCTACAACTCAGTATGAAATAATATACCAAGTATGTAAGACAAGTATAATAATAGGAAAGAGCAATAATGAAAATAATAACTAAATAATAAGAGTCACCTCAGTACATTGAAAGCCATTGCAGGTGCACAATAAAAATAAGGCTTTACCTAAAACTGATTTCTAAACTTGGCATGTGATGTGTTAGGATGTTACGACACGTTTGTATACCTCTTTCATGAGTTTTCCTGTCTTTTAGTGATTTTATAAGTTAATTCTAATGTTAAATTGTTATATCATAGGTATCCAGACAAAATAAAGAAATTGCACAAAATCAGACAAAAATCTGGACAGAATTGATCACAACGGACCATAGAAGGATTCTGTGGTCCATCTGCCTAACCTTAGATGGACTTTAGAGGAGTTAAAAGGGAGGAAAAAATTGGCTAATTTTAGAACAATGTACGGTGTCGCTTACAGGCCGTAGTTTCAACCTACAGACAGTAAATAGTATCGTCAAGCTTAACAAAGATGAGTGAAAAAGGTCGATTTAACAGAGCCTACGTACAAATCGCAAGTGATTCTGTGGTCCAAATATCTAGCCAACGGAAACCCAAAGACAATATTCTATGAGCCTCAAATCAAAAGTACAGTGGAGGATTGATGTCGCCCAAGCGCATGCAAGCAACACGTAGTCGTCAAGTAATATAAGGTAGTGAAGTACCGATTATCTATCCCTCAGAGACTTTCAAATTAATCTCTCAAGGTTAAATATTTATTTCGCTACTCTAGCAAAAACATATATAAATAGGGAATGCTTTGGAGAATTAAACTACTAAACTTGAAATGAAAATTAACTAATAAACTAAAGCTGCTGCAAATTTGTTTTGTATTCAAATGATGATGAAAATCTATGGAAATGAAACTTTCACTTCAGGATGAGTTTTCAAGACTTGATTATGCTAGATTAATTCTTCTTAAGGTTGCTAGTTGCAAATTACTGTCCTCTTTCTTGCCACTCTCTCGAGCACCGAAGAACTATCTCATGAACCCTAATGCCTAAATCCCTATGGTCGCAGGAGAAACATGAAACAATGGTTATGCCTACTTGTATATCAACTAAACAGGGTTGAAGGGTATATCCCTATCCCCATCAACAACTTCTAACATTCAACCTATGGGCAAAAGGATATTTGAATACCTGTTTTATATTTACTATTAACCCTTTTAGTTTCCTCTCTCGAGTTCAACTAAAAGCCAAAAGATTTATTCACAAGGTGATCAGTCTAGTGAATAAGAAATTAAAATAAGTAAATATAAACAATCTTTAACAAAGAATCAAAAGTAGCGATAATCAATCTTTCAAACTTCAACCATAGTTATGGACAAAACCAGAGATGGGCATTTAGCCACTCATGTTCAAGTAGAAAAACAAAGAAATCATCATTCTAAGCATAAAAATGATAGAGAAAAGAAGAAACCTAAGTTATGAACTTATCTCTCCTCCAAAGCTGCGTTACAACCCTTATTATGATTAAACAAAATGATGTATGATTGCTAATAAACGACCTAGATGTTACATTTTTAAGTGAGCCCTAAAATGATGCTTTTTCCCTCAAATAATAAGCTTTAGAAATCAGAAAAATCCATCCAGGAACACCCCTGACATGTTGCTCCCTCCATAACCCCCAAGTTTGGCTCAATTTTCCTTCAAAGTTTTGCTTTGGGCGCACTACGCCAGCCATAGCACCAAGGTGTTAGCCAAATTTCTGAACTTTTGGATCCTCCGGACGCCCCACGCCACTCAAAGCACCAGAGTGTTAGTCAAAATTCTGAGCAATTGAACCTTCTAGCGCCCACTCTATCTAAAGTACCAGATTGTTGGAAAAATTTTCTAAGTCTGGGATGCTTCGAGCACTCCTCGCCTCTCATCTTGTCATGGTGTTGATCAAATTATCCTCTGAAGTTTGAGACCTGGCGCCCGACGCCACCCATAGCACCAACTTTGGTGCATATTTCTCTAAAGTTTAGGGGTTGGCGCGCCACGCTAGCTATAGTCCCTGGTCAACTTTTGCAAACTCTTCTTTCTTTATATCTTGGGTCATTTTTTGGTCCTTTTTCCTTGGTTTCCTTCTCAAAACATCTAATACATTTGTTACCTCAAAGCTCAAAAGACATATGAAAACATGAATTCATGAATTGCACAAGGATTATAAACTCAAAATTAGGCAAAATATGGGTTAAAACATGGAAAATAGGCATAAGAATATGCCCACCACCCCACACTTAAATCATTGTTCGTCCTCGAACAATCTTCAGTTTGGTACACAAACTCATATTTTTTCACCACTTGTCACCTCTATCAATTCACACTCAAACAACTAGCATAGAGCATATGATTAAATGGTTAATCAACTTATAGCAATTCACATCAAGCACATGCAGAGTTTTCACATTCAAGACTACATAACTTATATAGCCGACTCATTTTTTTCAAAACAGGGCCAACATGATTAAATACGAAACATGTCACATATAGTAAACCGACTTAGACATCTTATGCCTCTCACTTTTGATGATATTCCACTCTCAAATTATCAATGCAAAGCATGGAACATAATAAGCAAGCCACACTTACACTCACAAATGATGTATCATACACATGCAACATACCATAAGCTTGCCCTTTATGTACACCTAGACTACGTAGTTATTTCAAGAGATTAAGATCATAAGAACTTTTCTTGGTTGCAATGTTGGCTAAGGGATAGGTAGGAATGATCTTATTTGATAGTGACTATTAATCCTAAGCACTTTAAGACATCTTTTTTCATCTTTCAGGTCCACCACTTTTTCCTTTATTGTACACCCTACACTCTACTCACCTTTTTTTTTCTTTTCATGCCCCTTTATTTACTACTTGACTGCTAGCTTCTGCTTGTAGAATCAATAGGAGTATTCGCTATTAAATCTCTCTATTTCATTGTCCTAGCAACAAGTAGACAACATATTTTTGGGCACCCCTTCTTCCTACTTTCTCTTCTTACTTTCCACACAATCTTTTTCTTTCCTTTCCCTTATTATTCATACATTGGTGAACCTTCACTTTCAAGTCTAAAAGTTCCTAACACTACTTTGGATCAACAATTCTAGAGGTCACACAACAAAAGGGAGTAGGCTACCTTTGTGGTTAAGAAAAGAATAAGAGTTATGTCTCAGCGGGGTTACTAGGGAAAATATTCAGGAAGGTAAAACATGGAAAACATGACTTTTTCAAAGAAATGCCTTAATCATCTCTTAATTCTTTAATAACTATCCATCCAACATACACTAAGGTAAGTTCTAGATGCTATATTATGTACAAAATACAACAATTAAGCTTACATCATATGGCATTAAGAGTCTAGTCGGTTTCCTATAGCTACACATACATACAATCACATTGAATGACATTTTTCATTATTAAGCCCTAAAGTTACTTAAGCTGAATTAAAGAACTATGTGTGTCTCTCATGGAGTTCTCACATATGCAATTAAGACGACTCCTTCATTGACTATAGTATAGCCGCTAAGTAGAATGTCAGAGAGCACACAAGTGATTTATGTCTAACTCAATCCTCAAAATTAAAAAAAATGTGACTAGTTTTCCTTACAATGGTCGTCATCCATCTATCATAGGGAAGGGTCACCACTCCATGATGACAAAAAATAAAAAAAAAGACTTTAAAATAAACCAAACACTACTAAGAGACGAACAGATCATCCATACATAACAAGGCGCCATTCAAGTTCTCATTCATCAGCAATACTATCGATTATAAACCAGACCTAATCAATCATATAGCTACTACCACATGGAATGACAACTAATGCTACAACCTACTACGAATATAGCAAACAAAGAGTAAATAGGAAATCTTTCCTCCACCCATATTTAAAGGGTGCACTGTCATCAGTACATAAATAAATATATCAAGTAAGTAGAGAAAAGGAACTTCCTAGGCCTCTATGCACAACCATCATCATCAGGATTGTACTCCTGATCATTATCGTCATCAACATCGCCACTGATGTCACCCAAGCACACACAAGCACACATGGTTGTCAAGTAATATAGGATTGAAAGTCTTGATTATCGATCCTATAGAGACTTATCAAATCAATCATTATAAGATTATTATTTTTATTTTGCTATTCTAACAAAATAGATAAAATAGAAAATAGGTTGGAGAATTATACTATGAAAACTTGAAATGTAAAATTAACTAAAACTAAGATTGTTGAAGACTTGTTTGTACTTCAAATGATGATGAAATCTACGGAATTGACATTTTCGTATCAGGTCGAGTTCTCAAGACATGATTATACTAGATTGATTCCTCCTAAGGTTGCTAGTTGCAAGTTACTATCCCATTTCTTGCCACTCTCCCGAGCATCTAAGAACTATCTCATGAGCCCTAACGCCTATATCCCTAAGGTCGCAGGAGAAACATGAAATGACGATTATGCTTACTTGTATTTCAACTAAATAGGGTTGAAAGATACATCCCTATCCTCAACAACAACTTCTAACCTCCAACCAATGGGCCAAAGGATCTTAGAATTTCTATTTTACATTTACTTTTAACCCTTTCGATTTCCTTTGCTAAGTTCAACCAAAAGCGAACAACTTTAATCACAAGGTGATCCGTCTAGTGAATAAGCAATTATAAAAAGTAAATATAAATAACCTTTATGAAAGAATCAAAACTAACAGTCAATAATCTTTCAAACTTCAACCATCAAATATGGACAAAACCCGAGAATGGGTGTTTAGCCACTTATAAACAAGTGGAAAAATGAAGCTAACATCATCATTCTCAGTAAAACTAGAAAGAAAAGAATAAACCTAAGTAGAACCTATCTCTTCTCCAAAAGATGCATTTACAACCTTCAAAATGAGGAATGATATAATGAATGATATCCAAAAAATGCCCTAGATGTTATACATATAGG